>CM060671.1:10871262-11353762 GCA_030686955.1 Odontamblyopus rebecca
CGTATTTCGGTGATTCTTCAGAATAATAAGGGTCTTTTAACTTAACTTTTAGCTTTTATTGTCAAACTTTAACTAATCGTCAACTGTAAGTTTGAGTCATTGATTTATGTTGTATGTTTTGTTATGTACAAACAACCATAGAGTTGGATATTTAACAAAATTCACTTTACTTTGTTAGTTAAGTTTTGCTAGTTAAGATTCTAGTAACATTAGCTATTGTAATTGTTTTTTGTTTTGTCATTTTATTTAAAAAATAGGCAATCGGGGCAGGAAAGCGAGAAGGGAACTTACTTGCGAAATTAGCTGTCAATCAAATCTGTTCCTAACACTAGGGGGAGGGACCTCGGGGAATGAAGGCGTCTGATTGGTCCGTTATTTATGTTCATATCTTGATTTAGGAACAAGAGAGCGAAATGAAAAATTCAGGATCACGTAGAGCGCGTTCAAATGAACATTTTAAGACCAAAATGACGAGGCTCAGTGCAGCGAGTTACAGAGAGAGGGACGATAAGATCCTAATGTAAGTGAATGGGAAAAAGGGAGAGCCTCCTGGAGCACTTCCTGTTTGGCCACTGCAAAGCATCAGTATCATTGCTTGAAATGTTACAGCACAAGTTCCATATTTGTTATCAGCTGTTTATACTAAATATTCAAACTTTGCATATCTCCAAAGCAACGTTGTGTGTACTCGTAGTAGTGTCCGCCGCATAGGTCCAGAGGGCGTCAGTTTCCATGGCAATAACCCCCGTCCCTCTCCGTCCCCTCTCTCTCTCCTCTCCACGCCCCTGCTCGCTCGCCCCGCCCCCTCCCTCTGTGTCCCGTGTGCTCGGAGCCCGGGGACAGATGGATGATGTATTATGTAAAACAAAGTGATTTCAGTAATGGACTGTTTAGCGGCTTCCTCTGTTCCAAATCACACTCTGCGCAGCGCCGCCGAGCTCCAGGCCAAACTCACATGCGACACGCTGGTTTTACATGAAATAATTCGGATATACACGAAGACCCAACCTGAGCGTGTATTTGTAGTGATTGCATAGCGTTGGTTTTGTTCCTTATCCATCAGGCAAGAGACAATGACCTTTCAAACGCACATGTTTAACCACAGATTGTATGAAATATGTAAATAATCTAATAATAATACACCATAACATTATTACAGTTTATCTCACTAATGCTCGCCGAGCTTTTTAATTTTAACTTTTTAATTCTCAAATCGATTCAAAATGTATCTGAATCGATTTTTTAAATAATATTTTTTATTAGCTGCATTCACTGTTCTCATGAGCCAAAAAAATGCATAATGAAGAAGAAAAAAACATGTATAAGTCGCACTTTTTGGGGAAAATATTTAGTAAAATCAGAGACCAAGAACTAACATTTCATCCTTAAAGGCAAGTTATAGAAGTTATATTAATAAAAACAACCCATTAGAGAACAATCTGTGTATCATTCGTTCATTTGTTTTTTGATATAGAACCAAAAATAAGAAAATTAAAAAATAATTTTCTTTATTATTTGTCTCTAAAACCAAAATGAAAAAACAGATAATGATTTGTTTTTTCATTTTTGATTCATATATACGATTCATATATTTCGTCAATGGACTGTCAGTGTGAAATGTAATATATAAGTCGCACCTGAGTATAAGTCAACACCCAAACCCAAACCCAAAGAAGTGCAACTTATAGTCAGAAAAATACGGTACAAAATTATATAACCCTATAATTTTGGTTCTTGTGATGGTGCAGTTGACAATATTATTAGAAGTCAGATTATAAAATGTGATGTTATATTACTACAGATGTGGGCAAGAGTCAGTTTTCTTTATTGATAATATTGTACTTTTTAAATGAACAATTATTGAACCTGATCATGTCTGTCAGGACCTGGACCCTAGAACTTATTAAATAATATTGGCCTATGGTATGTGAACCCCAGCAATACACAATGCAAGCAATACAATCATATGATGAAAATCTTTACAGATGTTCATACTTAAAGATGCGCAATGCTTTTCTGTTGTTATTGGTTTGGCTGGACATTTTTATCTCACGTGAATTCAACTCTTGACATAAACATCATTGGTCGAGCAGTCAAATCCACTGACCCACAGTTTGGCTGGTGTGATTCCAGCTCCCACAGATGAATGCTGTCATTATGTCTTTGAGCAAGACACTTAACCCACCTCACCTACACATTCAGTGTCTGCGCGCACTGGTGTATGAATGTGTGTGTGAATGTGTGTGTGAATGTGTGTGTGAATGTGTGTGTGAATGGGTGAATGGTGCTTGTTGTAAAGTGCTTTGAGCCTTGGAGATGGAAAAACTCTATATAAACATGTGACCATTTACTATTATTGTGGAACATTCAAGGAAAAACAATAACATCTCCTTGGAAACAGGCAGGTGGCAGATCTTCATCAGAAAAGTTACACAGTGCACCTTTGTACAGACATGAATGGTGCATTCACATCAAAACTGGGACTGACCTGGGACTAAACTAGGACTAGACCTGGACTAAACCTTAACCTGTACTTTAGTACTACCTGTACTACCTAAACCTATACTTAAAGTCAGGGGTGTCCGAACTTTTTTCATTAAGGGCCACATATTAAAACACAGACCAGTGTGAGGGCCGATCGAGGGCCATAAACTGGTGATCAAAACAGTGAGTAATTAAAAAATGTGCATTTATTTTGAATGACCCTCCAGACCCCAAAAGGACACACTACATTTGCTTGATGAAGGTAGATTTCAGAAACATGCAGTAAAAAGTACTACATGCTGTAGGGCCAATTCACCTGGAAGCCTGAGGGCCTAAACAACTGGTCTGCGGGCCATAGTTTGGACATGCCTGCTTTAAGTGTTTCATTAAAAAACTACCAAACATATGTATTTTGAGTAGCCTATTATAGGTACTAGTCCACTATACTACTTTTTTCACTATTTTACTATACTTCAATTACAGGGATACAGTAGTTCCAACATAATTACTACTTCTGCAAATACCACTAGCTACACTACAATAAATTTAGGTTAATTTGTAGTTTTCTTATAGGCTACTCCTGCTACTACAACTTCATCAACTATGACTATTACTACTATTACTATTACTATCACTACTACTACTATTACTATTACTACTACTACTGTTGCTGTATTGCATATTTTGTCTATTTCCTGCCTCTTCTCTTGAACACCCTCCTCCCTTTGTAGACTGCCTCCCCTGACAGTCATTTTTAATCCAGCTCCACCTCGTCTGTAACTACATTTGACTTACACCGGAGAGAGAGAAGGAGCGAGGGAAGAGAGGGAGAAAGAGACGGAGAGGAGGAGACGGAGATGATGTGGCAAGAGAGGCGATAGCAAGAGGAAAAAGATGAGAAAGAAATGAAAGCGATGGGGGGAGTACGGAGAACGGGGAGTGGGAAATAAATGGTAAGATAGAGAGAGGAAGAAAGGGGGATGAGACAAGTAGAGAAGGAAGAGGGAGGAGCAAGAGAAAAAGAACGAAGAGAAAGAAATTAGAGAGTGGGCGTACGGAGAAGGGAAAGTGTGAAATAAATGGTAAAGAGAGAAAAGGGGGGATGACACAAGTGGAGAGAAGGAATAGCGAAATGATATTAGAAGGAGATGGAGTGACGTGTTGGAGGAGAAGAAAGATGGATAGAGGAGGGAGAGGGAAGGTGGCGAGAAAGAGTGGAGAAAGAGGAATTAAAAAGAACAGGTGGTGGAAAAGGAAGGGAGAGACCGAAATAAAATTATAGAGAGAGTAAGAGAAGGAGAGAGGAAGGTAAGCAGGGGAAGAGAGAGAGAGAGAGCGACTGAAATTAAATTAGAAAAAGAGAGACAGAGAGAGGTGAAAAAGAGAAAGAAGACAATGAGAGACATTAGATTGAAGGCAGAGGCGAGGAAAGGAGGAGAGAAGGGAAGGAACCAAAGAAGGAGAAAGAAAAGATGGAGAAATTACAGAGAGAGGAAGGAAGGTGGGAAAATAGGTGTGAAAAAGAGAGACAAAATAAGAGATTAAAGTTTTGCAAAGAGAGAAAGAGGAAGAGGAAGAATTAAAGGACCCATATTTTCTGATCTATGTTATAATGTTTCCTCGTCACAAACAGACCTGGAGTTGTGTTTTGTTGTTTTATTTCACACATGTTTAACACACAAACCTGCACATTTAAGCTGTGTTCTTCTCTCAAATGGAAAACACTCTGTTCCACCTTGTGATGTCACGTTGTAATTCAGGAAGTGCTCCACTGTGTTTTTAAAATCCACGCACCTTCACTAAAATCATTTGGATGATTTCAGCCCTGGAACTGTCCATCTCTACTAGACAAAGGGTAAAAGGAGCTGTTAACCTGAAAACTACCTTCAGGGTGTTGGCTCCGGTACGAAAGACAAACCGGTTCTCCAATTCTTTCGTGCCCTCGGCTATTAAATTGCTTAATTCTAAGTGTTCAGTTTTTTAACAATCGTCCCTCACTATAACGCGGTCCATGTTTCGCGGTCTCGCTGTTTCGCAGATTTTTTTGGTGCAATTTTGCATGCTTTTTTTTTTTAACAGTGTATGAATGCGCATTGTGTTCTGCGTTCTGATTGGCTAATGTAGAAGCTGCGCATTGTGTTCTGCGTTCTGATTGGCTAAGGGAGAAGCTGTGCATTGTGTTCTGCGTTCTGATTGGCTAAGGGAGAACCCACGCATTGTGTTCTGCGTTCTGATTGGCTAATGTAGAAGCTGCGCATTGTGTTCTGTGTTCTGATTGGCTAAGGGAGAAGCTGTGCATTGTGTTCTGCGTTCTGATTGGCTAAGGGAGAACCCACGCATTGTGTTTTACTTAATCGAAGGTGGCATGTCTGTTTATGTCTGTTTAAGAATAAAAAAAACTCCCCATAACTATGTTTTTCACCCCTCACGCTCCACAGTTTAGATCGTGGCCGATTTGCGCGGAATGATCTCCTCCTCTTAGATCGAGGAGGGGTTTTACAGCCTTAAAATACATATAATAATTGTAAAAAATAAAGCTGACTACTTCTTCTACTATTTCACTTATCGCGGGTTATTTTTAGAACGAAACCCCCGCGATAAACGAGGGACCACTGTACTGTTATGTGGTCTGTAACGACGTGGCGTTTGTGTGAGAATGCTGCAAATGAATTGTCCTGTGGGATCAATAAAGTTTTCTGAATCTGAATCTAAAGCATTTTGAGCTTTGGAGATGTATAATAAAGCCTCAAACACGCGTGAACGGAACAAAACACAGCTCCAGATATGTTTTCGATAAGGTAACGGCATTATAACGTGTCTTAAACCCCACAAGAATCCATTTTGTGTCAGAAAGAACCTTTATAAAAAGAACACAGGGGGGTGGAAAAGGAAAGGAGCGAAGGAGTGATCGAAATGAAATTATAGAGAGAGTAAGAGGAGGAGGAGAGAGGAGGCAGGACAGGCTAATGCAGACTGGAAGTGCGCGGGGGTGTGTGGAGGTGGTTCTCTTGGTCTCCGCGGTGAATTCTTCTTCTTCTTCTCCTCGTGAGGAAGAGGAGGAGGTTTTGAATATGGCCGACTGTGTTTAGAGCCCACTCACGAGTATAAATAACCCCTCGTATATGCCACTGCTGGGCCTATACTTCAGCCTTCAAGAAATCTGCTGTTTTGTTGAAGAAATGACCGAGACACAGCGCTGGATTTATCTTTAGAGAAGGAATTAGCTGCACAGGATTAGATTAGATTATTTATCTTGTCTTTTTAGTCAAATTTTGTAGTTTTTCATCTTTATTAGATGATCTAAGTAAGAAATGATGAGACGATTACCTTGTAGTGTTGTCACGATACTGATTCCGATACCATAATGTTAATAAAAACACTCTTTATTTAGACAATAGAATGTGATTTTCAACATTAAATCATAGTATTTTTTTGTATGGGCGTATACTGGTCTGTGTGCTCTTATATGTGTTCTGAGAAAGCTCAAAACTGTTCAGGAAAGGATCATTTCTGTCCTGCGGATATGACTTTTTCAGTATCGATACTAGTTTTAGTATGAATTAGTATCTGATTTTCAATACCCTACTTGATTTTCACATGATTTCATTTAGGTACGAGGTGTTTTGATGATGATTTTTGTCTTTGTGGTGTCACGATATTCAAATTTGTTGTTGATACTAAGGCGAAGACTTCATACCTTAAAATTTTATGATGATTATTTATGTTTTGATTTGTTTATATTGTGATTTTAGTGTATTTCTTATCCTGTAAAGCACTTTGAATTACTTTGTGTACGAATTGTGCTATACAAATAAACTTGCCTTACCTTTTTAATACCACAATGATAATAAAAACTTAAATCAATAGTATATAAGGTTCAATACAAAATAATAGACTTTCTGTATTTTTATTTTATTTATTTTTTTGTATTTCTATGCAGGGATGTAACGATATCAAAATCCCTCGATACGATATTTTAACGTTATGCATCTCACGCACGGTTTGATATTTTTGGAGGCTACCAAAATTGTGAATATGCTAGTTTTTTCTTTTAAAACCCTGGAAAAGCCTTTGGCAATGTTATAATATGAAGCATTAAGATTTAAAAGTGCTTAATAACAGTTATTTCCTCATGTAGTCTGCACGGACAACCCCAAAGGATCATGGTCTGTGTAGTTCCCTCTGTTTATTTGACATACACAAAGTAATTCAAAGTGCTGTACGGAATAAGAAAGGCATTAAAATCACAAAAATAGCATAAAAAACACATTAATTTAAGCAAAAAGACTTATTCAATATATATTGTGATGGCCCATGAGACTTTTCACGATACAAAATCACAATATTTCGTTTATTGTTACTATTTCTATCAAGTTTTACACTAGTTTCTGTTTTGCTCAAGACCATTTTACAGCTGTTCAGGAAAGACACACGATGCTAAAACATCCAACTTGATTTCAGCATTAAATGTTTCACAATAGAAGAGGTTAAGATGTCTCATTGTGATATTAAACCACAGATTTGTGACGGTCAAAAGGAGAATTGAAAACAGGACTGAAATAGGAACATTAACTGACAAACTAATATTAATGTAAGGATCAAATATAAGCCAACATTTGTACAGATCTAAACTACAGGATTAGTCGTTTCTATGCAGAATAAAACGAGACATTTACTGTAGTTGTTTGCGGAGGAAAGTACAGTACTCCAAAAATTGCAGCCTTTGTGATTTGCTGATTGCGTCCATTCAATTTGTGATTTGATTGTGATTAATACCGTACAGAATCATTTTCAACACAAAATAATAGTCATTTATATTTTGTCTCATACTTCTGCTTTATATACAGTAGATTCTGATCATATTGAGTCTTATTTATTTGTGTTTTTTGGATAATAACATTCAAACACGATTTAAAATATGAATAGACTATAGGTTTACAGTGTTGAATATGGTAATTGATACTTTGCAGCTGATATTATCAACATTCCCCAGGGTTGTGATGCTAACTGAAGGTACAACTCTGTCTGAAGCTCTGTTACCATATTTTTCAAACTATAAGTCGCACTTTTTTTCATGGTTTGGGTGTTTCCTGTGACTTATATCTTAAAATATATAGTTTCACATGTTGGTTATTTCACACTGACAGCCACGAGGGGGCGCTCTAGGCTTGTGAGCCAGTATCTGCTCACACCTGTTACTTTGTTCTTTGAACTTTGTTCTTGGTCTTTGATTTTATAAAAGAAATCCCCCCCTTATAGTGCGACTTGTAGTCCAGTGCGACTTGTACATGTTTTTTCTTCTTCATTATGCATTTTTTTGGCTGGCGACTTATAGTCCGGAGCAACTTATTTTCCAGAAAATACGGTACTCAAATTAAGCTTTAACCTTAGCTTTATTTAGCTGGAATTAGTTGCCTGTGGAGTGTGGACCCTGAGCTGAGTGAATGTTAATGGAGTTTTGTGTCAAAGTGACTATGAATTGTGTGGTTTTCTGTATAATTGTGCAGTTGGTGAGTGTGGAAAGTTGTACATAGGGTCTGATCATTGTTTACTGTAAATTTTACTGTTTTACTGAATGTTCCTGATGTAGTTTTGACCCCTGTGACCCTAAACCGTGGGACTACAGATGGAAATGAGAGCACCACAGACTAGGGACTCTTTTAAGAAACTCTAAAGACATTTTTATTCAAACAGGCTTTTAATGTTTAATGTTTAGCAGTGTTTTTTGTTTTTTTTGCATTTCATTGTAGCACTTTGAGATTTAGTTTTTAAATGTAAAGTGCGTTATAAATAAAATCTATTATTATTATTATTGTGGCTACAATCTGGCGTGTTTAGATTCATGCATTTTCTCATGTCTGTTCATTAACATGCATTGTTCCAATCAAATAAACAAATAAATTAAAAATAAAATATTTTAACACAATCTGATCAGAAAGAGCTGACTTAGCTGGAACTACAACAGGTGAGCAGATTTGTGCTGTTAAACACGTCTCTGTCAAATAAAAGTCACAGTTTTTCAGTGACTCTCAGCTCCTAAACAGAATCATGAACTCCCGTATTGATCACAAGCTTCTGAAAATGTGCTGTTTAAATCCATTTTGTGTTTGTTGAGTTTTCAGACAAACATTCCCGGCCGTGCAGTTGCTGCTATGTGCATTGTGTCTGTGTGGTAACTTCTGAACATTCCACCATAGACATAAATGTAGAACACCCCCCCAGAGAGAGAGAACTGCTGTTACTTTACTTTGACGCTACAACCACAAGGCCCAGTACTACTACTACTACTGCAGCTTTGGCTGCTACTAGTACTGTAATGAATATACTACTTATGGTGCTAAAACAACTGCATCTCAAATTGTGTCCAAACTACAAATACTACAAATATTACTACTACTACTACAAATACTACTAGTGCTACTACAAATACTATTAGTGCTACTACAAATACTACTATTGTTACTATAAATACTACTACAAATACTACAAATACAACTACTGTTACTACAAATACTACTACACATACTACTGCTGCTGCTACAAATATTATTACAAATACTACTACAAATACTACAACTTCTGCTCCTACAGATACTACCACTGCTACTACAAATACTACTACAGCTACTACAAATACTACTACTGCTACTATAAATACTACAAATACTACTGCTGCTGCTACTGCTACTACAAATACTACTACTACAATAAATACTACTGCTGCTACTACAAATACTACTACAGCTACTACAAATACTACTACTGCTACTATAAATACTAGTGTACTACTAGTGTACTAATGTAGTGTAATACTACTACTAGTAATAGTGATTAACAAATTTACTAGACCTCCCCCCAGTATAAGGTGTTTTTCACTGCTGCCATACGTAATTTAACAGTGTTTCTGTTCACCAAAATATCTTTTCATGTTTCTGTAATGGTTAATCCTCCAGTATTTGCAAGATCTTTTTATCAAAGCGATATATTTAATGCTAAAATATAACTATTGTTGCTATACATACATTTTCAAGTTTAATGTTTTCCAAAAATGACACCAAAGTCTCTGGGAACGGTGAGAAACTATTTGGAACTTAATAACAAAGAGACTTTGCAAAACATAAAGACAAAGCAGCAAGAACGCAGCTGTGATCTGTGCCAAAGGTGCTCACACAAAATACTGACACTTTTGGTTATTATTTGCCAACAAGGACTATTTTGTTATTCCAATTCCAATTTTCTTAATGAATAACAATGACAGGTGCTCTAATAAATTTGTTAACTGCTGTACTTCTAATTCTCAGACTGATACTGTCTAAAATTGTCTTCAAAATACTGCAGTACTTTGATTTTGCCTTTGAAATATTATGGCTTTGTATTACTAATAGTGACGGTACAAGATCTCGTGCCACAGGATCTGCTGGAATGGAATCAAAATATATGAAATCAAATATGTACAAAATTGTCAGGCCAAAATTGGAAATTAAATCGTGACGTATATACAGTATATATCAGTATAGTATAATTACAGCATGTTAAACTCTCGTCTCGTCTCGTGGAAATTGTGTCTCGTCCTAATAATTACTAATAAATCTTTTGTCTTCCTTCAGCCTCGGGGACCAATGACAATGAGGAGCGTGTGTTTCGCGAGCGCATTGGCCCGCGCCGACGCCAGGGGGCAGTGCGGAGGCGGGTGCACCAGGTCAACGGGCACAAGTTTATGGCAACGTACCTGCGCCAGCCGACCTACTGCTCCCACTGCAGGGACTTCATCTGGTCAGGACGCTAACTATGTGTTTAATGTGACTTTTTAGGCTTTTATTTGATTTGGTTTGGACAGAATGTATTGAGGGTTAGAGGAGAAGTGGGAGACATAATGAAAAATGTATTTATTATTTGCTAAATTTGAACATCATGTGTATCGTTTATAGTTAAAGTTCTTAAAAATACCTCAAGAACATTTACTTTAAGAACATACTGTGGTAAATTATTGGTAAACTTGCCCGTCTTTATTCAATTATGGGTGTTTTGTTGCTGAAAAAGTTTAGGTAGAAAATGTTCTTAAAACACAAACTATTTAATTTATTTCAAGATAAAAAATAATGAATTGGAAAAGGCTGACGAAAAATAGTCATAAAAGGTCAAAATTCTGCTTTTTTGTTGGGAAATCTACAAACTAAAACTGAAATTCTTGTCAGTTTTCTTGTACGTAGTTTTTTTCTATCTTTCTTCAGTGTCAATACTTAAAATAAACACCTCGAATCCTGAAAAAACAAAAGTGGCCAAAAATAATCACATTTGAAATTATTCTGCTTAGTTATATTTATACAGCTCTTGTGGATTTGCAATAATTTATAAATGTCTACAAAATAATACCTCAAAGACCCTAAACAGACCTGGAGTTGTGTTTTGTTTCATTCACACATGTTAAAGCTGTGGAGATGTGGACAGACGAATAATAAAGTGTCTCTCAAATGTGTGAATGAAACAAAACACAACTCCAGGTCTGTTTTTGATTAAATAACAACATTTTAACATGTCTTAAAGCTCACAAGAGTCAATTTTGCAAATAAAGGACCCTTAAGAGTAAAGATGGGACATACATAGAAAAATGTAGTGGAGGCAAAATTAGAATATCAATTATATAATCTTCTTTAGTTGAGTTAGTTGAGATTAAGATCATATAAAATAAATATAATGATTTTGCACATCAGTTGCTTGAAACAGGAGCGTCTGAGAAAAAAAATCCCGCACCCCGTCCTACTTGCAGATTATGAGATTTATTAGGACCTACCGCTACACCGTTTCAGCACTAGGCCTTCATTAGACACAAAAAATAAAATAATAAAGGCGTAGTGCTGAAATGTTGTAGTAGTAGATCCTAATAAATCTCACAATCTGCAGTGAGTAAGTAAGACTGTGTGCGGGATTTTTTTCTCAACATTAAGACCACAAAAATAGAGATGTTCCACATTAGATTAGAATCTGAATCAGAATCAGAATCATTTATTAATGGCCACACAAGAAGTTGGTGGAATTTGTTTCCAGTACAGCAAGAAATGCTCACATCTTCTGTGTCTGAAGAGTTTCCATCTGCGGACACTGATTCACAGAAATAAATAAAAAAAATTACATTCGTTCAACAATAAGAGCACTGTCCACTCTCTGACACACACACACACACAATATTACAGTTTCAACTTCTGAATTACATATTAACCCACCATTTCTACACATTACTCTTACATCAGTCCATAACTACAGTCCATCTCTAATTAACGCTATTAAAAATACTCCAAAAAGAGACCGAAACATCAAGAATAATCTCCCAAAACAGAGGAAAAAATGAAATAATATGGCAAATTTTATGGTCCATTTATATTTTGTGCAAGATTTGAGTCACAACCAAGACTTTTACAGGCATCTTTTAGCACATTTCTGATGCATTGTTAACATATCGTCTGAAAATCGCATTAATTATTAAGATGAATGAGAATCTATATATTGGGATATTCATTTTTGTCAATATTGTTAAGAGTAACGACACAACTACCATACGCAGGAACTAACTGAACTGAAAACCTTCTTCCACAACTAGACACTCGTCAATAAAGATGAATAAAACTGAAATTGTACTTTATTGGGTAGTTTTCTGATACTATACTATACTTTTACGCTTTCCTAATTAAAGATGTAACAATATTAAAATGTCTCGATATGATATTTTCACGATATGCATCTCAGGTTCCCTTTAAAAGCCTTGGAAAATCCTTTGGTACTATTATAATACAAAAAAATTACGATTTAAAAGTGCTTAATATCTTATTTTTTCATGTAGTCTGCACTGACAACAGCAAAGGATCATGGTCTATGTAGTTCCCTCTGTTTTTTAGCTAGTGCAAAGCGAGTTTATTTGTTTAGCACAGTTCATACACAATGTAATTCAAAGAACGACATTAAAATCACCGTGAGAACTAATGCGCCGGTGAGTAAAAGTTTGCGTTACTCGTGAGGAAGTCTAAAAGTGACAAAAGCTTCTTCCTACAGTTTGTGATTTACATCTTGCTGAGTCATTTCACTTCTGCAAATCTGACAAGCTCAAAGAAAGAAAAGATTGTAGAAAAATGAGTGGAACTGTTTTATTAATATGCTTGTTTAATGGTGACGATTATGGCTGCACATTTTCGCCCTAAATCCTAACGTCTTGTGTCTTTTTTCCTTCAGGGGCGTCTTGGGGAAGCAGGGCTACCAGTGTCAGGGTGAGTATCTCTGTCTCTAAGAAAAAAATATGTAAAAATAAAAATGAATAAAAATAAACATTATAAAGAATATTAGTATAAAATAAGGGTTAAATTATGATATCAGGTTCACAGATGGTCTACAGCTAGATCTAAACCAGGACTAATTCATGAACTAGGTTATGTCCTGGTTTAGTCCCATTGTAGACTCGGTTTGGTCCTGGTCTAGTTCTGGTTTAGTCCTGTGCTGGTCCTGCCTGGTTTGGTCCTGGTCTAGTTCTGGTTTAGTCCTGGTCTAGTCCTGGTCTAGTTCTGGTTTAGTCCTAGTATTGTCCTGGTCTAGTTCTGGTTTGGTCCTGTCTAGTTCTAGTCTAGTTCTGGTCTAGTCCTGGTTTGGTTCTATCTAGTTCTGGTTTAGTCTTGGTCTAGTCCTTTGACCTGGCTTAGTCTTGGTTTAAGTCCTGGTTTAGACCTTATCTAGTCCTGGTCTAGTCCTGGTTTAGTCCTAGTCTAGTCCTGCTCTAGTCCTAGTTTTGTCCAGGTCTAGTCCTGGTCTAGTTCTGGTTTAGTCCTGGTCTAGTCCTGGTTTGGTTCTGTCTAGTTCTGGTTTAGTCCTGGTCTAGTCCTAGTTTTCTCCGGATTTAGTCCTGGTCTAGTCCTAGTTTTGACCTGGTTTATTCTTGGTCTAGTCCTGGTTTGGTCCTGTCTAGTTCTGGTTTAGTCCTGGTCTAGTCCTAGTTTTCTCCAGATTTAGTCCTGGTCTAGTCCTAGTTTTGACCTATTTTTGTCTTGGTCTAGTCCTAGTTTTGTCCTGGTCTAGTCCTGGTTTAGTTCTGGTCTAGTCCTAGTTTTATCCTGATTTAGTCCTCGTCTAGTCCTAGTTTTGACCTGGTTTAGTCTTGGTTAAGTCCTGCTCTAGTCTTGGTTTAGTCCTGCTCTAGTCCTAGTTTAATCCTGGTCTAATTTTGGTTCAGTCCCGTATTTAGTCCCTGTTTTGATGCTTCCTATGACAAGACCAGAACCAAACCAGGACTAAACCAAACACTACAAATAATATTGATTTTAGGCCATTTTTCTCCTTTATTTTGTATTTAAATTCATTACAGACTAATATGTACAAAAAATCCCCAAATGATCCTTTTATCTATATTATCTGTCTATCTGTTTTATCTGTTTATGTTTTAATAAATATTTTGTGCACTAAAATCTGTTTTCTTTGATATTTTGTGCATTAAAATCTGTTTTCTTTGATAAAATCCTGTTTCCTGCAGTGTGCACCTGTGTGGTCCATAAGCGCTGCCATGAGCTCATCATCACCAAATGTGCTGGAATGAAGAAACAGGAAGATACACCGGAGGAGGTAACATCCCTCCTCCTCTTTCTCTTTCTGTTCTCTCTATTACTCAACTTTCTTTTCTTCCTCCTTCCTCTCCACCTTTCTGTTTTTCCTTTCCCCGTCCTCTCTCCTCCCCGAGTCTCTGCTCTGTTTTATTCTCTTATTATTTCACTCTCATTGTTTTCTCCTCTTTCCCTTTCTCTCTTCCCTATTTCTTTACTCTCACCTTTCCTTCCCTCCCTCTCTCCCTCTATCTTCTCCCTTCCTTTTCTGTCTCTTTGTCCCTCTCTCCTGTCTCTCCCTCTCTCTCTTTCTCTGTCTTTCCCTCTCTCCTCTGTCCCCTCTCACCCTCTTATTTCACTCTCTCCCTCTCTCCTTTCACTCCTTTTTTCTCTCTCTCTCCTTTCCTTCCCCTCTAGTTTTCCTCCCTACCGCTCTTTCTCTTTACTCTCCTATCCCTCTTTTCTCCCATCCCTCTTTTCTCCCCTTGTATCTCTCCTCTCTGTCCCCTGTCACCCTTGTTCTTCTTTCTCTTCCTTTCTCCTCTCCCTCCATATTCTCTCTACCTCCTGTCTCCCCCTCACTCATCTCTCCCTTTCTCTCCTCTTCCATTCTCCTTCCCTTTATCTTTCTCCACTCTTCCGTCCCGCTCTCTTCTCTGTCCCCTCTCATCCTCTTTCTTCTCTCTTTCCCTCTTTCCTCTTTCTCCTTTCCTCTCCTCTTCCTTCCTATCTTTCTCTGCACTTTCCCATCCCTCTCTCCTCTTTCCATCGCTCCTCTCCCCTCCTCGTTAGTCTTCCTCCCTATCTCTCTTTACTCTCCTGTCCCTCTCTCCTCTCTCCATTTTTTCACTCTCTCCTGTCCCTCTCTTCTTTCTCCCTTCCTCTCTTTCCACTCTCACATCACACTCTCCTCCCATCCCTCTTGCCTCTCTCTCCCTCTCTCTCTTCTCCCCTCTTTCTCTCTCTCTCCCTTTCTTTCCTCCCCTTCTGTCTTCCTCCCTATCTCTCTCTCCATTCTCCCGTCCTTCTCTCCTCTCTCAGCATCTCTCCCCTCCCCTCTCGCTCTTATCTCTCTTCTCCTCTGTCACCCTCTCTCTCCTCTCCCTCTCCCACCCTTCCTCTCTCTTCCTCCCCATCTCTTTCCCCCTCTCCACTATCTCTCTCTCTTCTCCTCCTCTCTCCTCTCTTTTCCCTTTCTCCTCTCTGTCCCTCTCTCTTCTCCTCCTCTCTCTCTTTTCCTCCCCTCTCTCCTCTCTGTCACTCTCTTTTCTCTCTCCTCTCTCTCCTCTCTGCCCTCTCTATCCCCTCTTTCTCTCCTCCCATCCCTCTCTATTCTCTTTCTGTCTGCCCTCTCTGTCCCCTCGTTCTCTTCTCTTTCCCCTCTATCCTCTCTGTCCCCTCTCTCCTCTCTTCTCCTCTCTCCTCCCATCCCTCCTCCTCCTCTCTCTCTTTTCCTCCTCTCTCTCCTCTCTGCCCCCTCTCTCTTCCCATCCCTCCCTCTCTCTTCTCCTCTCTGCCCTCTCTATCCCCTCTTTCTCTTCTCTTTACCCTCTCTCCTCTCTGCCCCCTCTCTCCTCCCATCCCTCTCTCTTCTCCTCTCTGCCCTCTCTATCCCCTCTTTCTCTTCCTCTCTGCCCTCTCTATCCCCTCTTTCTCTTCCTCTCTGCCCTCTCTATCCCCTCTTTCTCTTCTCTTTCCCCTCTCTCCTCTCTGCCCCCTCTCTCATCCCATTCCTCTCTCTTCTCCTCCCCTCTCTCCCCTCTTTCCTCCCCTCTTCCCTGTGACATAATCCCCAGCAGCGGCTCAGACCCTGTTGAGTGACTGTGTGTCGCCCCCTGCAGGTGGGATCGCAGCGGTTCAGCGTAAACATGCCTCATAAGTTCAGCATTCACAACTACAAGGTGCCCACGTTCTGCGACCACTGTGGCTCTCTGCTGTGGGGGCTCATGAGGCAGGGCCTGCAGTGCAAAGGTCAGTCCCCGTCACAACACTCTCACGGGAAATTAAAGCACAAACCGGGATTCTGAAGCCGGCTGAAGCGTCTCAGACTTTTCACAACAAATCCCCCCAAAGACGTGACTTACGCCAGAAAATCACCAGATCTTTAATCCAGCAAGAAATGATCCAAAGAAGGACAAATAGTGGATAAAATGAACTCTAAATTAGGAAAACCCACAAAAACAAAATCTAGTCAAGATAAAATGACTTGGATTAAGAAAGTTTTACCATGATTTGAGTAAATTTCACTTGACGAGTAAAATTATCCGCCAGTGCATTAAGATTTTTGGACTTAAAATATGAAAATACATCTTTGCTACACTTAAAATAAGAAAAACAACAACTTTTTTGCACTTAAAATAAGAAACAAAATCAAATGTTGCTTGAATTAAGAAAAAAACACTTGACAGTTTTACTTGTCAAACTGAATCTGCTCAAATAAAGTAAAATGTTCTTAAATTAAGTCATTTTAACTTACCTAGATATTGTTTTTTTTCCACTACCAATGGTACATAACCCACAATTTAAGAATTTTAAATGAATAATTAATAATTCTCTATATAATCTCTGTCCAATTAATAATTCTCAACCCAATCTACTTTATTGTTATAGCACATGTCATAAACCCAAAATATGCTACATTCTCCAGGGAGAATAGCTGATAATTAATTGTAAATCAATTAAATACAATCAATCAATTCAAATAGTGTCTAATACATTACTAAATACTAATAAAATACAACACTAAATACAAAACTAAATACAATCAATCAATTAAATACGGCCCCACTTTAACTTTAGGCTTTTAACTGTAGGTTTTAACCTTACTTCATTTGTTTATGTTGTTGTAAGACGACCTCGGGTGTCCAGAAAGGCGCCTAATAAATAAAATGTATTATTATTATTATTATAAACAGTTTCCGAAGTGCTGCGCAATACAAATAAAACATATCCAGTAGAAGTATAAAATAAAGCTCTAACCTAACTCCACTTGTCCTTGTTAAGACAATAAAAATAAATAAAGTAAAATCATATAAGAGCAAGAATACAAAAAATAAATAATAAGAAGGTAAAAAACATAAAAATAAATCAAAGACACAGAGGATCACACAACTCGCGCTGCGTTAAAAGCCAGAGAATATAAAAGGGTCTTAAGATGAGATTCAAAACACGTTCTGCTAAAGTTAAGCCATAAAGTTAATCTGAATATCATTGATAAAGCAGCAAACTAAAGCCCAAATATGCTACAGTCATGAATAACACATCATACTGAACTATGGCCTGAATTAATGGACTGAATCAATGCTTAAACAAATGAGCCCAATTACATTTGAATGTTTATATTTCAATTACATGTATTTATGATTAAATATTGTGTATATTTCATCTAGAAATAGCCTGTGAGCTAAATGTATTTAAATAGTCCATCATTCTCCTTTATAAATCTGTACAGATTCAGACAGATAAAAGAATATCTGGATTCTCATCTCTGATTGGTCATTTTCTTTCCATAATCTGACACTTAAACTGATCTGGAGCAGGTTATGAACTCAGAGCAGAGTTTACCCTGAAGTTACCTCATCCAGCTTTGAAGAATCAGAATTTTAATAGAAAAACTGATTACTAAATGCTAAATACAATGAATCTATTAAATACCGTCCCACTTTATCTGTAGGCTTTTAACTGTATGTTTTAATCGTTCTTACTTTGTTTATGTTGTTGTAAGGTGACCTTGGGTGTCCAGAAAAGCACCTAATAAATAAAATGTATTATTATTATTATTATAAAAGTAAGTTTCACTGGTGTTGAAACCCACCTTGATGATTAAATCTAGTTTTACTGTGTTATTCTCCTGATGTTAACCCTGTGTGTTTGGGCTCAGTGTGTAAGCTGAACGATGAGGATTAAATCTAGTTTTACCGTATTATTTTCGTGATGTTAACCTTCTGTGTTTGGGCTCAGTGTGTAAGATGAACGTGCACCGACGCTGTGAGACCAACGTGGCTCCGAACTGCGGCGTGGACGCTCGCGGCATCGCCAAAGTCCTGTCCGACCTCGGCGTGACCCCCGACAAGATCTCCAACACAGCCCAGCGCAGGAGGAAGGTACGAGACGCAAGTGGAGTGTTTAAACTAGGAAATGTCCCTTATTTAATCTAGAAATGTGTGCAAATCAAACTAGAGCGTTAAAGCTATGGCCTGGAAGTTTGTTTGGTTTTATAGAGATATGCAAAATTTGAATGCTGGGAAATTCGTTATAAAAACTAAGCACGAAGATATCAGATAAAAGAAAAAGACATTTTGTGGTTAAATTTGCAACTCACATTGTCACACTCGATTTACTGACACTTTGACAACATTTCTGATGGGTTACAAAAATTGCTTACGCTATAGAGGCAGTTTCCAATGTTTTCTGCCAGTTTAATGTGAGAAACCTGTTCAATCTGGTCTTCCCCCCATGATTTTCTACAGTGTCACTTCCTATTTGTTCGTAAAGCGTCTTTGAGTGTCCAAAAAATGCACTATACAAGTTTGATGTATTATTATTATGATTATGATTAGATAATATATTCACGGACTGGCCTTTAAGGTGTGGCGGATAAATAAATAAATAAAAATAAATAAATAAAAATGATACGACCAACACAAAAACGGTGGTAGTTTGTAAATATAATAATAAATGTTTCCAAAGGCGTTTGTTTTTTACTCATTTTGCAGCTCGTGGGTTTATTATTAGCGTTAGTGTATCACATGAATGAGACAAACATCTGGACAAGTGTCAAGAGTGAGTCAAGAGTGAGTCACAGTCGGATGCAACAGAGAGAATTTGGTAATTTTTCCAAATAAAACATTGTTCAGACTCAGATAATGAATAAAACGGAAATAATGTAAGTTATTTATTCTTTCTGTGACCCAGCCCGGGGGTTTGGGGTCCGCTGTGCTGTAGTATTTAGAAAGCAGCGTTTATAAACTCTACACCACAGACTGTTTAAAGAAGTGGACTAAAGGACGTCCCCCACAGCGTTCGGCTCCAGTCAAATGAAGCTCATGAGGGTAGCGGCTATAGGAGCGAATATGGAGCAGAGGAATAATATTAGGAAGAGAAATGAAAACACAGGGATCATGTAGAGCGGGTTATGTCACTGATGTAAATCATTTCTGAGAGAGAACTATTTATACCTTTTATCTTATTGGTATTTATCTTATCTTATTTTTGAAACTTGATTCTAACTGCTTGGTCGGTTGCATCTGTAACAAAGAAAATTTCCCCTCGGGGATGAATAAAAGTAATTCTGATTCTGGTTAATACGAACATTTTAAGACCAAAATGTCGCATTTCACAGCAGAGTTACAGAGAGAGTTTTTACATTTTTCAACTTAAAGTCAACTGGAGCCAGAGTCGATGGAGCCGGAAGCGCCCCCCATGCTCACTTCCTATTTGGTACGCGGCAGCTCCATTTATATAAACAGTCAACAGTCAGATCTATAAAAAAGATTATAGGCAAGGCAAGTTTATTTTTTGTATAGCTGAATTCGCACACAAAAGTAATTTAAAGTGCTTTACGGAATAAGAAATACATTAAAATCACAATACAAACAAATCAAAACATAAATAATCATCATAAAAGTGTAAACTAGAGATGGGACATTAAATTAGAGAGAATTAGAGAGAAGAGTGCGGAATGAAAAATGAAATCATAGTTGCTTTGCTGTTCTTCTCCTGGTCTCTGGCATCAGAATGAAATATCTTCTCCGCTTTTCTGACCGTGTTGTTTGGTTTTGTTGTGTTTGTGCAGTTGACTCCAGGGCAGGACCCTCCCCAGTCTCCTCCGGAGCTTTCCCAAACAGAGGACAGCAACTTCGGCCCCCCCGCCGTGCCCACCTCCCCCTCACAGCAAGGTACCCGCCCCATGACGCACAGTAACCCCATGAAGTCACTAATGCACGAGGACTCGGGTGGTGATATTCAGAAAGAGCTTTAAAGTACATTAGCTTTTGAAATGAATTAGACAGATACATTTAATGCCGTACTGTGGAAGATTCATGGTAACAATATCTCCGTGAAGACAACAGGGGACGGACCCTCCCACAGAAAAGTTACATAGTGCATCTTTAAATATGCAGTATAAATATTAACGTTCTATAATTTGATAGGACGGCATTAAAACATACCTATATTTCCTATTTATTTATTCAGGTGTTTTCATTGTTAAAAATACATGAAAAACTTAACATGCATTATTATTATTATTAGTGGGGTCACCTCTCCACAGATCAGACACTCAATACTGTGCGATTTTTGGCGATTTTTGAGCTGATTTTTCACTTGTGCGACATTTTTGGGATCAAGTTTTGACTTAATCACGTGTTGCGCTTTGTTTAGTAAACATGAGGTAACGAGAACCGATGAATACCTCACAACCAGCTCCTGACCGGCAATCGTAGGTCACAAGAATATCAAAGCTGTTTGGAACCCAGCCGTCTCTCGTGAGGGTTTCGCACTGTTGGAAGTCGTTCGTACAGTGTGAGAACATGAATCGTGAGCTGTGAACTTTTAAACCCTGAGATTTGGTCGAACAGTTTGAGCTGGAGCTGAGAGAAAAGATCGAAAATATCACAGTTTATGCCCGACATTAGACATAGAAGTTTGAGAAATGTAATGCTTATACTGTGGAATAGTAAGACAACAGGGGGCTGATTTTTTTTTTTACAGAAAAGTTACATAGTTCACCTTTAAGTATACAATTTTATTAGTTTTCTGTAATTTTATAGTATGGCATTAAAACATACCTATATTTCACATTTATTCAGGTGTTTTCATTACTAAAAATAAATGAAAAACTTAACATTACATATATTCTAGAGTTTTTCCGATACCAGTATCAACAAAAGCTCCGATACCGCACTAAATCACCGATCCGATACCTGAACGAAGTCCTGTGTATGTGAGCAGCTGCTGTTTGCCTCGGTGTCTAATGCTACTGGTATCGAAACACTAAGACATTCTTATTCTTCTTGTTTGAGCAAAGTTTGATGCTTGTACTCCACTGAGACAAACAGACAGACCCTCCACCAGAAAAGTGACGTACTTCAGCTTTAAGTGTACCGTTTTGTTAGCGTTGTGTAAATTGCCAGATGATAATTCTTCCAGTGAGAACAAGTTGTCCTGTTTCAAAGTCAGCGTAGCCTCAGATTGTGGCACTATTGTTGATAAAACCTGATTTACTGGAGCCGCCCGCCCACCTCCATGTGCTCCTCACAGTTAGTCATGTCTTCACACTTTTCCATCTGAGAACGAGTAACTTCGAGTCTCTGCGTTCACCAGCAAAAACAGATCAAAACAAATGATTTTTAATAGGTATATCTGCAAAATTATACGATGTTTTTATGGTTTTTTCACGTTTTTAGTTACAGTCAGGCTATTAAGAAAAAGAGGGGTGACGAAATTGTTAGTTTCAGTTCATATTTGGTTTTGGAGCTAAAGAATTAACCCCCCAAAACTATAAGATTCACAGTTCACGCCTTTTTATGTCTGAGCTAAACACCATTTCAGAAGCATTTCCCGATCTTTTTTGATCTTTTTAGCTACTTATTTAGAATTTATTCTCACCATTTATATCGTTTCTCTTTTTTATTATATTATATGGTGATGTGTGAGCTTCTGTGTCCAAATAATTTCCCTTGTGGATCAATAAAGTTTGTCTAAGTCTAAATGTATTACAGTTTAGTTTGACTATGTTGGGATAACCTCTAGATGGCGCTCAAGCAGCACAAATGTGGACTGAACGAATGAATCGCTGTGGAAGTTTGAAGAGTGGCCACAGTTGTAATTAACAATACAAAACAAAATATTCTCTCCTTTGTATGGTCCTCAAAATGGCGCCTAAGAGCAGAAATCATAAGTTTATGAATAGATTACATGAGATTTCTGGATGTTAAGATGTTTGGTGTTGACGAGGCGCTGTAAACTTTTTTTATTAAACCAAATCAAGTACGAAGAAAGTCCTGTCATCTTCTACAGATATTATCAAAGAAATATTGTATAGCAGATTTAATCAAGAAGCGATTTTGATACTTTACATCACAAACAGCTGATCTGCTTTTGCAAATGATCTCTGCTGAGTCTGCTCTCTGCTCCACAGACCTGGCTGAGCTGGAGCGGCTACAGGACGCCCTGTCTCTGGATCAGGGCGGCCCCCAGAACTCCTCCTCTTCTGCCTCCTCCACCTCCTCCTCTTCCTCCTCCACCTCCTCCTCTTCCTCCGCGGGCCGGGAGAACGGACAGAGCCAACGCCGGACGCTCAAAGACTTTAACTTCATCAAGGTCCTGGGCAAAGGCAGCTTCGGAAAGGTGCGTGGGCTGAGGCGCGCAGTAATCACTCACTGTTACATCATATATTTACAGTAAATTCTATATGGTGCACTGTAATATGCAGCACGGTGTATTCTCGCCATGTCTGGGCACTCTTTAAAGGTCTTATATTACACAAAATATACTTTTCTGAGCTTTAAGCCGTGTTATAATGTTGTTACTTCATCGAAAACAAACCCGGAGTTGTGTTTTGTTTCATTCACACATGTTTGAATAACGCTGCTTCATTCATTTGTACATCTCCAAAGCTCAAAATGCTCTGTTCCACTTTGTGATGTGACAGTGCAAAAAAGCTTAACATATAAACACTTAAACAACACGGAAAAGGGTGAAAAAAACACTCCAGATTTCATGTGTATAGGTGCATGTGCATATATAAAAAAAAAAAAAAAAAAACGCATTTCTCACCTTCCACGGTGGTTGGTCTCTCACCCTCATCAGCTCGGGTCCTCTACCAGAGGCCTGGGAGCTTGAGTTCTGCGCAGTATCTTTGCTGTTCCCAGTACTGCACTTTTCTGGACTGAGATGTCTGTTGTCCTTCCTGGGATCTGCTGCAACCACTCCTCTAGTTTGGGGTCACGGCCCCGAGTGCTCCGATCACCACAGGCACCACCGATGCTTTCACCTTCCAGGCTCTCTCCAGCTCTTCCTTGAGCCCCTGGTATTTCTCTAGTTTCTCATGTTCCTTTTTCCTGACATTGCCATCGCTCGGTATTGCATTGTCCACCACCACGGCTTGGTTCTCCCGCTTATCCAGAACCACGATGTCTGGTTGGTTCGCCATCACCATTCTGTCAGTCTGTATTTGGAAGTCCCACAGGATCTTGGCCCGCTCATTCTCCACAACCTTTGGAGGTGTTTCCCACCTTGATCCTGGGGTCTCCAGCCCGTACTCTGCACAGATGTTTCTGTACACTATGCCCGCTACTTGGTTATGTCACTCCATGTCGCTTTCCCTGCCAGCATCTTACACCTGCAGTTATGTGCTGGACTGTCTCAGGCACTTCTTTGCACAACCTACACCTTGGGTCTTGTCTGGTGTGGTAGATCTGGGCCTCTATTGCTCGGGTGCTCAAGGCTCCTGTGCTCCAGGATGAGCCTCCGTGCTGTCCTTCAGACCAGCCCTCTCCAGCCATTGGTAGGATTTCTTGATATCAGCCACTTCAGTTATGTTCCGGTGGTACGCCCCGTGTAGGGGTTTGTCCTGCCATGATGATCCCTCCAGCACCTCTTCCTCTGCGCCCCACTGTCTGAGACATTCTCTGAGCACGTCATCAGTCTGGGCCTTGTCACTGATGTACTTGTGGAGCTTGGATTTTTCATCCTGGACAGTGGTTCCCACACTCACTAGTCCTCGGCCTCCTTCCTTCCGGCTCGTGTACAGTCTCAGGGTGCTGGACTTGGGATGGAACCCTCCATGCATGGTCAGGAGCTTTCGTGTCTTAACATCTGTGATCTGTATCTCCTCCTTTGGCCAACTTATGATTCCTGCTGGGTATCTGATCACTGGCAGCAGGCGCGTAGCTGTTTATTGCCTGCGCCTTGTTCTTGCCATTGAGCTGGCCTTTAGGACCTGCCGTACTCTTTGCAGGTATTTGGCTGTCGCCGCTTTCCTTGTTGCCTCGTCAAGGTTGCCATTTGCCTGTGGGATACCAAGGTACTTGTAGCTGTCCTCAATGTCTGTTATTGTTCCCTCTGGGAGTGAGACCCCCTCTGTGTGGACTACCTTCCCTCTCTTTGTCACCATCCTACTACACTTCTCGAGCCGAATGACATTCCAATGTCTGTGCTGTAGATCCTGGTGGTGTGGATCAGTGAGTCGATGTCTCGCTCGCTCTTAGCGTACAGCTTGATGTCATCCATGTAGAGGAGGTGACTGATGGTGGCCCCCGTTTCTGAGTCGGTATCCATAGCCAGTGTGGTCGATTATTTGGCTGAGGGGTTCAGACCTATGCAGAACAGCAGTGGGGACAGTGCGTCTCCTTGGAATATGCCACATTTGATGGTCACTTGTGCAAGTGGCTTGCCATTGGTTTCAAGGGTGGTTTTCCACAACCGCATCGAGTTTGCAATGAACACCCTTAGAGTCCTGTTGATATTGTACAGCTCCAGGCACTCAGTGATCCATGTGTGTGGCATTGAGTCATAGGCTTTCTTGTAATCAATCCAGGCAGTGCACAGGTTGGTCTGACGGGTTCTGCAGTCTCGGCGACTGTTCGGTCAACCAGGAGTTGGTGTTTGGCTCCCTGGTGTCTTTGCCAATGCCCTTCTGTGCTGCGCTCATGTATTGATCCATGTGCCCGCTTTATCTTAGCCGCGATGATGCCTGACATGAGCTTCCATGTTGTGGAGAGACAGGTTATTGGCCGATAGTTGGATGGGACTGTACCCTTTGAGGGATCCTTCAGGATCAGGATCGTACGCCCTTGGGTTAGCCATTCAGGTGAGTCCCATCCCATAGCAGCTGGTTCATTTGTGCTGCTAGGCGCTACTCGTGGAGAGCAGTGAGCTTCTTTAGCCAGTATCGTGGATCATGTCAGGGCCTGGTGCTGTCCAACTTTTCATGCCTGAGATATATATATATATATATATATATATATATATATATATATATATATATATATATCTAGATATATATATATATATATATATATATATATGTGCAATGTGCATTATTATTATTATTATTATTTTATTATGTTGTTCATGTGGAGCTGGGGGGATTCTTTTTTTTCTCTCTCTTTTTTTGTGTAATTTGATAAAGTGCAATTTGATTTGTTCTAATTACAAAAAAAATCACTTAAAGATCAGAAAATCAGAAAATGACTTAAAAGTAGTGAACTTATCTTGCTGCATGGACACATCACTTTACTTGTCAAGTTATCTTAAAATAAACCACCTCTAGACTAGAATGAAGCAGCGTCGGGACTTGTAAGTAGATAATAAATCTGAAAACAAAATGAATAACCTGATATAAGTTTTAAAATCTTGGCCAGATCAGAGAAATTTGCAGTGCATGAAGCAGTAGTTTTCAAGTTAACAGCTACCTGCTGCTTTTTGTTCAGTGGAGATTGGCAAATCCAGGGCTGAAAACATCCAAATGATTCTAGTGCGGGTGTATGGAGTTTAAAAACACAGTGGAGCATCTGTTTGAGAGAAGAACTCAGCCTAAAACATGTGTGAATGAAACAAAACACAACTCCAGGTCTGTTTTTGATGAGGAAGCATTATAATATAGATCAGAAAATAGCGTAATATGGGCACTTTAAGGTAGTGTTGTCCAAGACTAACTTGTGCCACTGAAGGATGAGTCAAATTCAGAGGACAAGTCTCTCTACGGGGGCAAGAAAGTTAAAACTTTAACCTTCATTTGGCATGTAAATGTGTAGAAGTTTGCTTTTCAACAAAAGGTGAGAGTGACTAGCTGAAAAAATGTTGGTTAAAAATTGTTTTTTTTGCAGAGACTTTTTTAACAACACAAATCATCTCATCTGTCGTAGTTTCATCTAAATCAGCTCTAGTCAGATTGTGTTAAACCAGATTAAAGTTTAATTTAAGTAACAAGCGCTTCAGACCGAGCAGAGCCTACAGTTAGCATCACCCCCAGAGAACGTTGATATCAGCTGCAAAGTACCGATATACCCTCTGTATTGTGCTGTGCAGGTGATGCTAGCAGAGCTGAAGGGCACAGAGGAAGTTTACGCTGTTAAAGTCCTGAAGAAAGACGTGATCCTCCAGGATGACGACGTGGACTGCACCATGACCGAGAAACGCATCCTGGCCCTGGCCCGACGACACCCCTACCTCACCCAGCTCTACTGCTGCTTCCAGACACGGGTACTTAGTATTCGCAAGTTAACAAGAAGAAACTCTCAGCGAGCTCCACAAACATCTTATAATAGTCGTCCCTCGCTCCTCAGAGGCGGTAACACAAACACTGACACATTGGTGAAGTGGGTTTGGGAGAGCTGATAGATTAGGGTGACCCCCGGTTTGTGATGGCTGGTAATAATAAAACTGTGAAACGGGAGTGTAATTAAGAAAAACTGTTCATTCATGACTAACGTGTGAGTATAGCCACATTTTCTTTGTGTTTTGGTCATTTTTAAAGCAGATTTTCTGTATTTTCCCTAAACAAATGACAATTTCTGCCTCTCTTTACTATTGGCAGGGATCAGATTGGTCAAATATAGGAACATCAGGGACATTTCTTCAATAAAACTGGGACAAATCAGGGGCTTTGTATAAATCCGCTGGGACAGGGGGCACAGGACTCAAAACTGGGACTGTCCCGGGTAAACAGGGACGTCTGGTCACCCTAAGCAGCTTTAACACACATGTCTGAGTGATTTTGGAGGGAAAAAAGTACAAAAAAGGATCTGATTGTTTTACTAATTAGATTAAATTATTAAATTATTTTGTAAAGTTCATATTTAAGAAAAATAATTGCAAAAAAAAAAAGCAGTTTGCAAATGCTGCAGGGGTGGACACTGTGTAATACGCCACCAGTATTAAGATGTGGAGATTGGTATGCCTGTCTTTTTAAATCATATTTTTTGGTATTGTCACTGAGTCTGGACTCTGGAGCATAAATTTCATGTCTCTCCCTTTGTCCCTCTTCTTCCTCCTCCCTCTCTCCTTCTCTTTCTCCGTCTCCCTCTTCAGGATCGTCTGTTCTTCGTGATGGAGTACGTGAATGGAGGAGACCTGATGTTTCAGATCCAGAGGTCCAGGAAGTTCGACGAGCCACGTTCCCGTTTCTACGCCGCTGAAGTCACCTCCGCGCTCATGTTTCTGCATCGCAACGGCGTCATCTACAGGTGAAACACGTGCACTGCTCTTGTAATTATATTATTAGGACTGAAAGATAGTGTTTAGATTCATGTTTAATTAATTTGCATTCAGAAGCAAAAAGAGCATATTTTATTGCTGGGCGGCGTGACAAAAAATATTTCTCTTAACGGTAACACGCTGGCGCCATCAGACAAAGTTACAGGTCAGATCTGTGGAGTAGCACCTGTAATTGAATGATTGTCAGATAAATCACATTAATGCCATAAAGTCGAGCATTCCTGGTACAACAAAACACCCCCACCTAAAAAATTGCGTAGTGCACCTTTACGTAAAAGCCACACAAACAGCTCTTGTGTTCTTATCCTGTGCTAAATGATTTTCTCTGCTCTTTGGTCGTCAGGGACTTGAAGTTGGACAACATCCTGCTGGACGCGGAGGGTCACTGTAAACTGGCCGATTTCGGGATGTGCAAAGAAGGAATCATGAACGGAGTGACCACCACCACCTTCTGCGGGACCCCCGACTACATCGCCCCCGAGGTACTTTTAACAAATATTCCCCCAAATGTACATAATATATACACAATAACATGCATTTAAACGTGTATAACTTGTATAACTTTTTGGTCGGGGGTGCGTCACCTGCTTGTTTCTATGGATGTGTCATTGCTCTGCCTGGAATGTTCCACAGTGTGACATTAAAGAGCTCTAACTTTCAGAAATTCAATAGACCTTTTTCACAACGGCCGGAAGTGCCGCTGTAGATTTGCGGAACTGCCGGTTAGTGGTTTTTTTAATGGAAAAATATCTGTGGAAATGCCAACTCTCCGCCAGCTTCATAAATCTGCCCCATCACCAAATCTTCCCCCAACGAAGTCCACAAAAGATTTATCATCATCATCAAACTTTTATTACAGACTCTTGGTCCAGAGTTAAAAAAGATAAGATATAAAAAAAAATATAAATCCTTTTGAAGAATTTATCCACAACTATCAAGGTAAGAAAGACTAAAACCTCAAATCTTTTACTAGCATTTGGCAAAACTAATATTATTGTAATAAATAAAACATTAGTAACTTGTTAACTCAGACTGATTCTACAATTAAAATAAAAAATTGATTTGCTTTGATGTCGATATTAGCATAGATAGACTTGTACAGTTTGAATGCGAGACATTTCTAGTCGTTCTTACCTTGATAGTTGTGGATAAATTCTGGAGTTTATGGAAGAATGTTTATCCTTTGTGGACCTTGTTGGTTGAAGATGGCGGTGGGGCAAATTTATGAAGCTGGTGGAGAGTAGGCGACACATTTCCACAGACATTTTGCCTTAGAAAATCATTAACCGGAAGTTCCGTAAACCTACAGCGGGGAACTTCCGGCTGTTGCGAAAAAGGTCAATTACAGGTGGTTTTAAAGCTCAAAAATACCTAGAGAAACACATTTTGAAAGTGAGCGGCGTCGCCTCTCCACAGATCTGACCTGTAACTTGGTCTGGTTTGATAGAAAGGTTTAATAATGTACTGTGAAACATTCCAGACTCTCCCCCAGAAAGGTTATACAATGCACCTTTAAGGCATTGCAATATTGATTCACAAACTTTTTTCCAACATTTACCTTCTCCGACTTTTGAACTTGTCGTGAACATGTTTAACGACTGAAAAAAACTATTCGCTCTGTGGATAATTGTGTTATTTTGTTGTCATTCTTGTTCCAGACTAAAATTTCTACACCAGTTACCAGTCTGCCCATAGTGAAAGAGCCACAGATGGGTGATCTTGAACTAAGACTAATATAATTCTGTATTAAGATAACTAATATTGACCTAGGACTAAAACTATGCTTAAAGATGCACTGTGTAACTTTTCTGATAATATATAATAATACATTTTATTTATTAGGCGCCTTTCTGGACACCCAAGGTGGCCATACAACAACATAAACAAATTAAATATGATTAAAACATAAAAAAGTGGGACAGTATTTAATTTATTGATTGTGTTTAGTGTTGTATTTTATTAGTATTTATTAGTATTTACATCATGTTTTTGCGTTGCTTGGAGTTTTCCATTCTCGCAGTATGCCATTTCACTTATTTATCTCTAATAAACTCAAGCAAGTGACGCTACAGGATCAGATCTGTGGAGAGGCGAGCCCACTCGCCGTCAGAATGCAGGTTTTTAATTCAGTAAAACACATGGACTTAAGATGGACAGTGGATGCCAGATTAAACTATCCATCTTGCATCCACTGTGACAACATGGAGACAGGCCTTTGGTGACAGACCTTTCACCAGAAAAGTTCCACAGTGCACCTTTAACCAAGCCAAAACCTGGACTAAACCCAGATTAAACCAGATCTAAACTCAGAACCACGTACAACAGGGTTAACCAGTCCACAGCAGTGCTTTTTTTTCTGTCCTTGTCCTTCCTGTTAAGTGAAGAAGCCTTTATTAAAACAGAAGCACTAACATTTTAGCAAGACTGAAATCTGCTAAACTAACACAAGAATCATAGAAACAGCAAGTAAACGCACATCACTGGTGCAAGGATGCTACAGGGAACATAGAAAGTGAGACAAAGCTGCACACTCGCTCCCACACTGCGTTTAATGAATGACAACGTGCCGTGACCTGACAGAAGTCCACTCATCAAAACGTCATTCATTAAAAGTAAATGTGCAGCTTTGTCTCACTTCCTAAACTAATACAAGAATCCCGTGTATTTCAGAACAATATTCTAGAAATAGGTGTAAATAGTAGACGAGTAAGTAGGTTTTGTGTGTTCACGGACTTCAGCTTTGTGTTCAAAAGATAAAATATGTTGTTTTCAAATTGTTAAGCGCTATAGCACCTGAGACAGATTTGTCCTTTTTCTTTTACAATACCTGAAAAACACCAGCTTTTTGCATTTGCTATTTGTACCCATTTAAACTGCGATATTGACTTCACTGCGTTTTTCTCCGTCCCTAATCCGCCTGAACTGACGCTACTGTTTGTACCAAGTGTTCACACAGAAGCTGGTCAGGAGGCATTTCAATATTCTGCCCCCACAACATGAAACAGTTTACAAAAAGACTTGAAATTAAAAGAACTGCCTTCCAATAGGACAGTTTAAACTATTGCTCAAAGGTTTGGAAATTAAATCCATGGTTTGCAAATGTTTTAAATAGTCTTATGAAATTGTTGCCTGAAATGTGTCCTGCATTATTCTGAATTGTTTTGTTGCGAGGTTGTCTTGGCCACGACTCCCTTGAAAGAGAGATTAGTAATGGGACTTTCCCGGTGAAATAAAGGTTAAATAAAAAATAATAAAAGGTCTACAGCAGGGGTCACCAAACTTTTTTCTCTGGAGGCCACATTATCGCTCCTGACTGTGAAGGGCCGAGGTCGGGTCAGTCGTATAAAGAGAACTGTACGACCCAGACCGAAATAAGATAAAATAAGATAATCTTTTATGAGAACTTTGTCTTGGGACAGGGGGTCACAGCTTTAACACAAAGACAGGACAACACAACAACATCAGCACCACACAAACATCCACCAGAGAACAGAAATAGATAAGAGACCAAATATGACCACGAGTGATACAGGATCTTAAGGCCGTTTTTACAGGCGAGACCTTCACAATCTTCATTCCCTAAGCCTTTTACTTTTATTTCTTAACTGCGCTCTCTGAGTTTAGCAGATTAATGGCTAATGGCAAAAAAGAATGTTCGAAAATGGGCACCAGCAGCCTCATTGTGTAGGAGAAATGACCAGCCTGGCACAACCGTCCACAGCACTATATGTACAGATAATTCCTGGTACATGTTTGTTTATTGTTACTAGTGGTTTGCAAAAGTACTTTATTTTAATTTGAAATACCACAAATATTTCATTTATTTATTTTCTGGTGCATTGTCCATAACTGTTTGATCTCGAGCATAGACGCGTGCCAAACAGGAAGTGCTCCATGAGGCTCTTCCGGCTCCTTCTCTCCCTTTTTCCCATTGACTTACAGTGGGATCTGATCGCTCCTCTCTCTGTACCTGTTGCTGTGGCCTCGTCATTTTAGTCTGAAATGTTTGTATGAACCCGCTCTACATGATCCTGAATTATTATTTTTGCTATTTTGTCTGCCAAAAAACCCTGTTCATAACATAGAGCCTGGCTCCAGATTTGCCCCTGTAACCGTGGCATCGCGAGCCTCATTTGCGCAGCGCTAAACGCTATGGGTGACGTCACGCTCACTTAGTCCACTTCTTTTATACAGTCTATGATCTCGAGCTTGTCTGGTGACAAAATTCGGCGGCAAATGTAAATACGTCATATAGTTATTTAAATAAAAATAGAAATTGTCCGTCTGTCTTCTTCCGCTTTGTCCAGCTGTCGCGAGGACAGCTGTTATATACTTCATATAAATATATTTTTCTAATTGAAAAAATCAACAAAATACAAGATGTAGACATGTTATTATTTGCCCAGAAGTAATGGACAGCCTCATTGGGTCAGTTCATGTGGAGGGGGCAGAGGGGCCGGTCAAAGGACTCTGGCGGGCCGGAGTCAGCCCGCGGGCCCTAGTTTGATGACCCCTGATCTAAAGAATAGCCTTTGTGGAGGTTTTGTGTATTCATGGACTCCAGCTTCTTCAGATTTGTTCCCTTTTCTTATACAATAGCTGGAAAATATCAGCTTTTTTAACCACTCAAAGTGTGATTTTGATTCCTCCATTTTCCCCCATCTCTAACCCGCCCCGTGTGTCTCAGATCCTGCAGGAGCTGGAGTATGGCGCGTCTGTGGACTGGTGGGCTCTGGGGGTGCTCATGTACGAGATGATGGCGGGACAGCCCCCCTTCGAGGCGGACAACGAGGATGACCTTTTTGAGTCCATTCTCCACGACGACGTGCTCTACCCCGTGTGGCTCAGCAAAGAGGCTGTGTCCATCCTCCGAGCGGTAACTGTTCAGCCTCCCCTGAAGGAAACTCACATCAAGGGCCCCAGACGCTCGCTCAGTCACATTTACAACAGCCAATCGGATTAGCCAGACTGCGCCAGGCTCCGTTGCCTCGTAACAGCTTTTAAACAGTAGAAATAACACAGTACACACTGTACATACAACAGTACACACTGTGCATATAAATGGACATAGCTAATGCGCTGTCCGGCTCGTTCCAGATAGGAAGTTCACTTGGGGGCATTTCTGGCTCTTTCTGACCCTCGCTTCTGACTTACTGGAATATTCTGGCCCCTCTCTCTGTAAATGCTGCTTTCATTTTGGCCTTAAAATGTCCATATCAACCCGCTTTACATGATCCTGGGGTTTTTAGTCCACTATTTTGTTAAAGAAATCTTATTCCTAATACGGGGCCTGGCTCCAAATTCACTGCTGTTGGAACCGGTGGCATCACAAGCTTCATTTGACTGGAGCCGAACGCTGTGGGAGACCCCACACTCCCTTAGTCCACTTCTGTGCACAGTCTATGCTCACAGTTTGTATGAAATATTTCATGTTTCATCATCGCAATGACAGCAGCTCCTTACATTCAGCTCACACTGTAGAGAGAATAATCCGCTCCCGTAGTTCATAAGTAGAGTTAAATCACATGTGTACCTTATTTTTGTATAATTTTTGCTTTGAATAAGGAAAGCCACACTGTATTTGTTTTCATTGTGACTCAGTTTTGCACATGTGGAAGTGTGTGGTGTCGACACTTCTGAACACGTCTTTAAAGGTTTTAGACTCCACTGGTTTGCAGCTGGAGAGCTACACGTCAACATGAAACTGCGAGGAGCCGTGCATCATGCAGCTCTTACGCACAGCACAGAATCATTGAACCTTTGAGTGATGTTCCTCCCCAAAGTGTATTAAAACTTTATAATGGCACCAAGTCGTTTAATGCGCTTATACCAAGTCTACAAACAGAAATGTGTGACCTGTGAATGTGAAAAGTCTGTTCAATATGAATATAGCGTCTGTCGGGTTGAAAATGTTCTAAACGCTAATAAACATGTATCCTCATTCTGTAGTTCATGACCAAGAACCCGGCGAAGCGTCTGGGCTGTGTGGTGACCCAGGGCTGTGAAGAGGCCATCAAAACTCACCCGTTCTTCAGAGAGATCGACTGGGTGCTGCTGGAGCAGAGGAAGGTCAAACCGCCGTTTAAGCCCAGAATTGTAAGAGCGCACAAAATATCTGCCTCTTTATTTCTCTGTCTCTTAATCTGTCTGTCTAATACACAAGGTTTGACATGTACAGGGGAAGGAGAAGGGGGAAACTGGTCTGTAGTTCAACCCGTTTGGACCATCTATGCTGTTGTTGTGTCCTTTGGCAAGACACTTTGTTCGTCTTGCCTATGTGTGAATGTGGTGCGTTAGGGTCACCTGGTGTAGAGCAGTTACATTTTAGTTCATGATTTTCCAGATGTTAAAGCCTTTTATGTAGAATTATTCAGTCATTCACCCACTGTGCCTAAGGACACAAAGTCCTCACTGGTTTTAGTCCAATCCTACTCTTTATTTATCCAGCAAATTTTTAAAAACTGAAATGTTTCTGCACCAAAAAACATTAAAAACAGATTGTGTTGAAATTAAGATCAGATTAAACTCTAAAGGCGCCACACACTACAGGAGAATTTGCCCGATTTTGGCTGCGATTTCTTCTTCCCGAGTTCAGGGAAACGTGACCCGATTTTTTGTCTCCGTGTGCGATTTTGAAGCCGCTGCTCCTCGTGTGTGGTGTCAGTGTCAGATCAGAACCACCGAACATCAACAATGATTTAGATTCAGAAAACTTTATTTATCCCCGAAAGTACTTTGTTTTAATTTGAAATTCCACAAATATTTCATTTATTTATTTTCTGGTGCGTTGACTGTCACCGTTTGATCTCGAGGATAGACCATATATATGACTGGGCTAAGCTATCCCGTTAGCCGCCGCGTGCCAAACAGGAAGTGCTCCAGGAGGCAATTCAGTTTGCAGTCACATCACATTACATTTCGCAGCAGAATAGGCACACGCAACGTCAACAGACACAAGCTCCTGTGGACATTTGAGCAGAGTGCAAAAAACGGGCATAAGATAAGGTGCAACAGGAACAAAGTGCTAGTGCAAGAGGTCAGATAAAAATAGGACCAATATTATTAAAAGACAAATTTCAAGTAAAAAAAAGTTTAAAAAAAAGACGGTAAAACAGCGTCAGGGGCAGAGGAGCGACGGACACAGAGACGTACAAACCCGGGATATAGCGAAAATAAAGACTTTATTACTCACCTAATGTAAAGTGGTACATTTAAAGTGCAGCGTCTGATCCACATTATCCATAGAAATTGTCCTCTGCAAATAATGACATCCAGTCCACAAAACCGCGCTGTTAATCCAGTTTGCGGAGTTCTTTAAAAGTAATAAAAACAGTGTTTCCTTGTGTGTTTGTTTACACAGACAGTGTGCCGTAAAGCTGCAGATTCAATCGAGGCTCTACTTCCTGTGGACATTATCTCTAATCTTAAATGCTTTTAAAAATCCTGTATTTGAAGTATTGCACCACTTTTCTCAAATAATAATAGCACAGTTTTGACTTGTATTTAAATTAGAAGTGAAGAGCTCTGATCTTTTGAACACTTAAGCCTCTCAAAGTGACTCGTTTTACTGTAGACGCCGTCTCGGTCACAGCTTTATACCCTGTGGACCGCAGACAGATCCCGCTGCATCTTTGCAATCAGAGATTTTTAGTCTCTTAAGTTTCTCCTCGTGTCTGTGGTGTTTGCGCATTTTGTCGCTTTGTCGTTTAAAAATCGTTTAACACTGAAAATCCTGTAGTGTGTAGCGGCCTTAACTTGAGCTTCGAGGCAGAGCCGTGCCTCCAGTTCACTTCACGCCCTCCAGGTTTAGGTTAGGTGGCTTTATTTTTATTTGTTATTTTATTTTTTATTTGCTTTGCAGATTTGAGAGGCTGGTCCCACATGTCATTCATCCACACTCTGCACAATAAAACACCAATAAAAACACAAATACAAGTAAAGTGTTGCTGTTCTCCAGCGCAGAATGGTTTTGCTCCATAAATAAAAGAAATCATCTGACTGAGCTAAAAATCACAATACATATGAACAAAAACATGATAAATAAATAAATAACAACTTATTCATAAATACAATAGCAGCTGTATACTGTAGATGAATAAACTGTAGACTGACAATCGCTGCAAAGTACCAATATAACCCGTTTCTTCCCTCCGCGCTGTGTTTCAGAAAACCAAACGCGACGTGAATAACTTCGACCAGGATTTCACGAAGGAGGACCCCATTTTGACCCCGACTGACGAAGCAATCATCAGACAGATCAACCAGGAGGAGTTCAAGGACTTCTCGTACACTGCACCGGAGGAGACGCAAACCTAAACACTCCCACATCCACGTATAAATATATATATATAGTAATATACAAATGCTATTGGTTGTTGTTACTTTCAGAAATATCCTTTACTTGCATTGTGTTTGTTCTCGTTGCCTGGGTTTATTATGTAAATGAATAAGACTATGAATTAGACCAGGGCTTGGCTGTAACTTTTGGGGCTTTTTGGGGGCTTTTTTTGTTGTGTTTTTCGAAATATGTTTACTATTTTAGCTACGGATGCTAAAAAGTAGCTTCACTGTAGTTAAAAATAATAATAATTGTCCAAAATTCAAATCGATATTGCGCTTTACACGTTTGACAATCTGCTCAAAGCTTAATCACTCTAATACAGTGTCCTGCTCACTGACGCACCAACAGTTTCAGGAATTAAACCGACAACCCACTAACGCTGTTTTTGAAAATGAGCAAAAATGAGCATCGACTTTTAGAAGTAGTGTAAACTTAAAGGTGCACTCTTTAACTTTTCGCTTTGGGGACACTACTTTTTTGCCTTGAATGTTCCTCGTTGTGGCATTAAATCTACTTATCTTGCATTTTCCCCCCAATTTTATGTGATATTATTGAAGAAAACGAATAAAAACAAGGATTCTTACTGTTAGCCGACTCTCTACCAGTCTGAGTTTTAACCTGTCCACCTTCTGTTCCATTGGAAAGAGACGTGTTAAATGCCGTACTGTGGAACATTCAAGGCAAAAACAATAACATCTCCACTGACAGAAGCAGGTGACAGATCTTCTTCCACCAGAAAAGTGACATAGTGCGCCTTTAAAAACTCAATGGAAGTTCCTTTTCGAAGTTTAGCATTTGAGCAGCTGCCTAAAGTTAGTGTCAAGCCCTGCGTAAGACAGCCCAGTCTCACAGATGTCACAGTTTTGTTGCATCTGCTATAATGCGATAAAACCCAATCTAATCGAATAAACCGAGTGGAGACCAACAGATTCAAAGAATAGTAAATTATTGCATAGATTTAAAGATATATACTTATTTATGAATGATGCTTTTCTTTGTAAAGGGGTGAGATAAAACCCTGGGACAAGTTTATGGTTAATCCACCTTCCTGCTTGTTTTCATGAATCTGTTATTGCTTTTTTTTTATTGCTGAAATAATCCACACGAGCTGGGTTAAGTCACTGGTCAGATCTGTAGAGCGGCGAGCCCACTCATAATAAGAATGTACGTTTCGCCAGGTGTTTTTAGCAACAAAAGCGAACAGTTTCCGCCCTTCCCCCACTCCACACTCCGCTGCCGTCCTCGTTCACACCTCCTGTTTTACTGCAGTTTCCTTCTGTTTGGTTTACCACAAAAAACTTTCCATAAGCTTCATTTGGTGCAAAACCGAGCTGCTCACATCAACACGTACCTCCTCCATCAACCACATCGCACCCGTCCCACAACAGCCCCACTGGCTCCACATCTCACGCCGTATTCAAAACAAAATCCTCCTCCTCACGTCCAAAACCCTCCGTAACCCGACACCTCCACGTCTCGCCGAGCTCCTCCACATTTCCAACGACACCTGCGTGAAGTCGCCCCCATCAAACGCAAACCTACACAAAACTGTGTCCATCGTTTGTGCTGCAAAAAGTTTCATTTCAACTGCTTTAGTTTTTGAGAACGATTCTTTTCTAGGTCAAATTGGGATCAGTCAGCCCCACAGGAAGCTTCTAAATGCTCTAAAATGCCCAAAATGGTGTCAATCGTTTGTGCTTCATTTGTGCTGTTTTGTGCTGCAAAAAGTTTAATTTGTATTCTGTTTTTTTAAATATTTGCAGTTTTATTTTTGGCTGATTAGGTCATCCAGCCCCTCAAAATGTGAAATTGCCTCAAAACAGGCAGAAAATTATAGAAAATGTTTGTATTTTGTTTGTGCTGTGACAGTTTTCATTTGTGCGAGTTTATTTCTAAAATGATTCATTATTATTTAATTTTTTTATTAAATTATATAATGTTATTTCATTTCAATGTCATTATATCATTTCCGCAAAAATAATAATGAATAATTTTAGAAATAAACTTGTACAAATGAAAATTGTCACAGCACAAACAAAATACAACTGTTTTCTATAATTTTCTGCCTGTTTTGAGGCTGTTTCACATTTTGAGGGGCTGGACGACGTCATCGGCTGCAAATAAAATTGCAAATATCTTAAAAACCATAATACAAACAAAACTTCTTGCAGCACAAACGAAGCAGAAATGACTGACACTGTTTTGGACTGTTTTAGACCAATTTTTTTTTTTTTGTTTATTTCATTCATATAGTGTAAAATGACATTAACAGTGTCACAATATCAAACATACAAGAAATGAATGAAAAGGAGCAGAAAGAAGAGTCATCTTATGTTGTCTGGCCTCAATTTCCTTTTTCTAGACACCGATAATCGCTGTGAAACATTTCAAATCAGTACATTTCATTCCAGTCACAATTATGGATCAATTGCAAACAGAAATCTCCTTTTTTATGCACGAGGTTTAAGTTTCCTGCAGGGCTGGCTGATCTTAATTTGTCCTCTAAAAGAATCGTTAATTTCTCAAAAACTAAAGCTGCACAAACGGGACTTTTTGCGGCACAAAACAGCACAAACGATTGACATTTTTTGGACGTTTTTGTGTAGGTTTGCGTTTGACGGGGGCCAACTTCCCTCTTCCCTCTGCCCGTCCTGTCGCCACTGTCGGCTTTTAACTGTATGTTTTAACAGTATTTAACTTATTTATGTTGTTGTGCGGCGACTTTGCGCGTCCAGAAAGGCGCCTCATGAATAAAACGTATTATTATTACATGCATCATATATAAATCCAATGCCAAACAAAGTAATAACATCTCCATGAAAACAAAAACAGAGCAGAACGCTACGCACTGCGTCTTTAACCCAACCCTGTATTTAAACCCAGTATTGCATTTCCAGTATTATTAAACTGTGAGGCCGGGCTGGACTAGACAACACTTACAGCTATATTTCACAGTGCACTTTTACTGTTGACAGAAAACTCCATAATCCACTCACAAAATTGGACTCGTTGGCTCCCCCCTCGCCCCATCCCAGCGTGGGACGGTCCTGTACATAGCCTGTATCTTGAGTGTCTGTGTTGATATCCCTCCGCTAATTTCGGAGACGCATGGACAAGAATCCTATTGTGTTGACTGTTTAGGGCCAAATGTACCCTTTGTGCAATACCCTGACCATTGATCGATATATATATTTAACACTTTTGGTTGGTTGTTTTTGCTGTTTTTTTTTTTTTTCTTCAAATGTGTTTTTATTATGTCTTTTTGGGGCGGATAAATTGTGGTCCTACGCGCCGTCACCTGAAGTCAAAAGCAGGAGTTGTATCAAGATTAAGGGATTCGCTTGCCTTTTTTTCTTCTTTTTTTTGTGTTGAGTTAATTTTTTTGCGATTTCTACACTGTAACCGTAAAGCGTCCATATTACACTGTTTTCTGATCTGTTATAATGTTGTTTCCTCATCAAAAACATACCAGGAGCTGTGTTTTGTTTCATTCATGCACGTTTAACACACAAATCCTGCAAATTTAGACTGAGTTTATACTGAAAACGCTCTGTTCCACCTTGTTATGTCATGTGGTAATAGTGTTTTTAAACTTAATACACCTTCACTAGAATCATTTAGATTATTTCAGCCCTAGCCTTGCCAGTCTACTGAACAAATAAAATAAAAACTACTTTTTAACTTGAAAATTACAGTTTTATGACATCACAAGGTGCAATTTTGAGCATTTTAAGTTTTGGAGATGCACACAGACAATCTCCAGGTATGTTTTCGAGGTAACAACATTATAACACGGCTTAAAGCTCACATGAGTCAAGAGTTTTGTGGAATTAAGACCTGTAATGTTTTCATGACCAAACCCATTTCATATAAGAAGAATTCAGTTTACTATTTTCCATAACATTAGAAAAGTATAAATGTTAAACCCTATATGTTTCGAAAAGGAAATGATTCCGTGTCATACTATGTTTTGATGGTTTAACGGGGAAAAAAAAAAGAATATAAGATTATTTTTATCTTTGTGAATATTTCTTAACAGAGAAGGAAATCGAATGTTAATCCAGTTTTTGTTTCATTTGGATAGGCCCACTAATTACATAGATATTATGCATATAAACGTTAAAAACGTACAGTATTAAAGTACAATTTAAAAGCTAATTATACCGTTACATTCTGAACTGTCTTTAGCTCAATGTTGAGATGCAAAATTATGGAAAATCTGCACTGTTACCATTGCAAATATTCATTCAAAACAAAATCTTGCATCTTTTAAATCGTAAAATCGTATATGCAAAATATCGCCAATGAAGAGGAAGTTGACAAAAACAAACCATGGATACTGTTGCCCGGTTGTCTTACGCTCTCCATATGCAACTTCCGAGCCATGTAAATAAAGATATTACATGTTTATTACTAATTTATTACACTTAAAATCCCCCGTTTTTCCCTTTTCTCCCTGGGCTTGGTGTAGCTCTTGCGTTTGGCCTCTGGGTGGCGGTGTTGCTTTACTCCAGCGCGCCCCTGGTTCATGTTTTAAACGTGCGTACAAAGTGAATGTTCAGCTTTACAGGCTATTGAACTAATTACACGGAGCAGAGTGTTACAGGAAGCCTGGGTTGCAATGAAAAAGCCTAGCTCGCTCAGTCATCTGCTTAAAGTCTAAATATTTTGTTCTGTTTTTTTTTATTATTTTTATTTTATTGACGTGAATGTATATTTTTGTGAGTGAACGCATGATACTGTATGTAATAGGCCTATTTGTGTCACTTCCGGGCTATGTTCAAACTCCAATTTTTAACGGACAATTTGTACTCAAATATTTAAAGCAGGATGTGCATCTTTCAGTTTAATTCGTCATTTTTTATATTTTTATAGCTACAGTTAGAATGACATAAGATTTGAGCTTCTAAACTGCCTTTTAATTATGTTGCTAGCGAGCTTATTTGGTTTTTTATCGTTCATAGCTCTCATCTGTAAAGGATTCAAATCTACGGTAGCCCTGTAGGGATATTTGAAGACACAAAACACAAATTTCTTTCTTTTTCACTCCATAATTTGTTCAAAAACTCAAAAATAATTGCTTTTATTTGAGGGTTAACTGTACTTGTATTCAAATGCACCAGTAATTTAAGCTTTTTTTTCTGTTTGCTTTTAGTTTGTCCCCTTTGGAGCACCGTAGTTGTAGTACTAATGCAACTACTAGCATAAGTACTGGATAAAACACAGTGCACCTTAAATTAAAATGTCTAAAGTGAAAACTAAATGCTAAATACATTACTGAAAGTACTATAACAACTGTAGTTACCAGAATTTTACCATGAAATAATTTAATAACAGTAAAATTTATTTTTAAAAATGAAATTACTGTAATTTTCTCATGTACTGTACAATCAAATATTTAACATCTAGTTAGTCTAGTCTAATCTAGTCTAATAGTGAATCATACGGACATAACAAACATGTGTTGCCAGATTATGGTCAAGTTAATTGCAGCTACCAATATTTCACTGCCTTTTTTTACTTTTCTGTTTCAAATTCAAAACAGATTTTTATTGCAAAGGGTTTAAATCTATGGTAGCCCTACAGGGACATTTGGAGTTATAGATGTTTTCTTTCGGTTTTGCAACCCTATAATTTATGTAAAAATACAGATAATTCCTCAAATTTGAAGCATCTTAAGTTAAAACAGCAAGATTACTGAAAAATATTATAGCAACTGTGATTATCAGAATTTTACCATAAATGGACATAAATGCGTAAAATTTTGTGTTGCCAGATTATGTAATGTAATTCTGTTAATTGTCACAACAAATATTTCACTGCCTTTTTTACCTTTCTGTTTCAAATTCAGATTTTTACTGTAAAGGATTTAAATCTATGGTAGCCCTACAGGGATATTTGGAATTATAAATGTTTTCTTTCTGTTTATCCACGCCATAATTTACATAAAATAATACAATAATAATACAAATAATTCAATTTGAAAACTCTTAAGTTAAAAGTGCTAAATTACTGAAAAACTTTTTGTGTTGCCAGATTGTGTACAATTCTGTTAATTGCAGCTACCAGCAATTCACTGCCTTTTTTATTTAAAATTCAAAAACAGATTTTTATTGTAAAGGATTCAAAACTATGGAAGCCCTACAGGGACATTTGGAGTTATATTTATACATTTGGAGTGTTTTTCCACCCCATAATTCACTTAAAATATTAATAATTGCTTAGATTTGGGGTTCAAATGTAAAAATACACAAAATATCCACCTGCAATTTCAGCTTTTTCTATTTGTTTTTAGTTTGTCCCTTTTGGTTTGCCATAGTTGTATTAGTAATACAGTTTCACTCTAGCATAAAGACTACATAATAGGTAATTCACCTTAAATATAAATTAAAACAGCAAAATTACTGAAAAATACTATAGGTATTTCCAGAAATTTACCATGAAACATCTAGATATAAACATTATGTTGCCAGATTGTGCAAAATTCAGTAAATTAGCTCCCAACATTTCACAGCCTTTTTTTTTCAAATTCAAAACCTATTTTTATTTTTTGTATCTTCTTATTTTTTTTACTTTATTCGTTGCAGTTTGAACATAGCCTCTGTGTATTTGTGCATCTCTCTATAGTTACCACAGTGTTTTAATGCAGTCCCCATTGTCCTTTATTTCCTTCAGCCAAAACGACACTGCTTTTTTCAATGAACTTTCAACGCTTTTATTTCTTTTACAACTTTTTCCTTTTTTATTATTATTATTCTTATATTGTAAAGTGTATCTGGGGGACATCTTTGTGTAATATACTATAACTATACTCTCTGTTACAGCCGGGTGAAATTAATTGTCTGAAAATACTGTATTACCTCTCATATGACAACATCCATACAGCTTATTTCTTCCTCTTTTGTGATACGAAAATAAACTCGGAAACATTCAGAATGAAGTGGAGAGCTGTAAAAAATATTATTTGGAAGTTTAGGTAAGATTTTTTGGTGTTAGTGATGCTTTTGTGCACCCATGGGCGTCTAGGGTCTGCTGCTGGTCACTATTTAAAAATAACCTGTGCCAAAATGTAGTGCAACAGCCGGGCTAGTCCTGCCTGCTCTGGATCCAATAAAACACTGTCTACATCATCCTGCAGCCTCGGCTCTCCTTCTGTAGTACAGGTACTAGTAGTAGCAGTAGTAGTAGCAGTAGTAGTAGTAGAAGTAGGCCTAGTAGTTTAGTGGTAATAGAGAGTACAAATAGTAGTAGTAATCCTGCAGTTTATCTGCTTTTGATCAAATTATACTGTATCTCATTCATTCTCATTCTGTATTAAAGGTACTAGCAGTAGCAGTAGTAGCAGTAGTAGTAGTAGTAGTAGTAATAGTAGTAGCAGCAGCAGTAGTAGTAGTAGTAGTAGTAGTGGTGGTAGTAGTAGTAGCAGTAGTAGTAGTAATAGCAGTAGTAGTAATAGTAGTAGTAGCAGTAGTAGTAATAGCAGTAGTAGTAGTAGTAGTAATAGTAGTAGCAGCAGTAGTAGTAATAGCAGCAGTAGTAGTAGTAGTAGTAGTAGTAGTAGCAGCATTAGTAGTAATAGCAGTAGTAGTAGTAGTAGTAGTAGCAGCAGCAGTAGTAGTAATAGCAGTAGTAGTAGTAATAGCAGCAGCAGTAGTAGTAGCAGTAATGTAGTAATAAAGAAAACACTTACACTTGCTTACTCATGCATTGTTCTTTATAGTAGTAATAGTAGTAAAAGCAGTACTAGTAGTAGTAATAGTAGTAGCAGTAGTAGTAGTAGTGGTAGTAGTAGTAATCACTTTTCCATTTCTCAGGGCCAGTAGTAGGGCTCCAGTATTAGTACTACTATAAGTGGTTTGCTTGTGCCCAAACGTGCTTGTCAAATCCTGAACTCATCAGTATTGTACTCAAGTACTCATCAGTACTTGGATGGGAGACCACTGGGAATACCAGGTGCCACAGGGGGGCGCCAGTGGCAAAACTGTTGTTGTGTCCTTAGGCAAGACACATCACCCACATTGCCTAGTATGAAAGTGATGTGTGAGTGATGGTGGTGGTGGGAGGGGCTGATGGCGCAGATTGGCAGCCTCACATTTGTCCGTCTGTCCCAGGGCAGCTGAATGAATGAACTGAATGAATACTGCTCTGTAAAGTGTATTTGAGTGTCCAAAAAAAGCACTATATAAATGTGATCCATTATTATTATTAGTAGTAGTAGTAGTAGTAGTGGTAGTAGTAGTAGTAGCAATAGTATTGTGTAATAATCTGTCTACTTTAGATCCTTATACCTTTCCCATGTAGCCACACCTCTCATTCTTAGTAGTAGTAGTAGTAGCAGTGTAGTAGAAGTAAGCAGACACTTTGTGCTTTCTAAATGCATATTCCTTTGCCTTATAGCAGTAGTGGTGGTTGGTGTAATAGCACAGTAGTAATCCAAGGATCTACTAACGTCATGTCTACATTAAAGGGGAACTCCGGCACGTTTGAAGCTAAAGTCCGTTGCTAGAGGTGGTCAAATTCTGTCAGAAGCCAAAAAACGGCACAGATCAGTGTTTCCTCAGCAGAGATCTCACTGTGGCAGTGAGTCTGTCAAGACAACAAACTAGTGTAGTGATGGGGGCAAGTTCTTAACTTCCATGTAAAATGCCAATTTGCTTCACACTGAAGAAGCTTAACACCACTTTAACCCATCTTACAAACAAAACGCTCTGCCTGGTTCACTCATTAGTGTCTGGAAACGTTATAAAACAACTTTATAAACAGTCTTAACCTTACCTTTGTTGATTTACTACTGCACATGCGAAAGCCCAAAAGATTCGATCGCCGACTCCAGCAGTGACGAGAGGCTCGAACCGCCAGAGGCAACAAGTGCGAATCGACTACTGACGGTGAAGAACAGTAGAAACTGAAAGGTGCTAAAAGAAAATGGTTCGGGAATGTTTTTTGGGTTTTTTTGCGTTTTCAAAAAATATAATTCACTTGTAAATAAATGAGATTAGAAACGACATCAGTGATCAAATCTTTTTGGGCTGTTGTAAAATGGATTAAAGTGGTGTTAAGCCTCTTCTGCGCAAATTGCCGTTTTGCGTGGAAGTTAAGAACTTGCCCCCATCACTACACTAGTTTGTTGCCTTGACAGACTCACTGCCACAGTGAGATCTCCACCGAGGAAACACTGATCTGTGCCGTTTTTTGGCTTCTGACAGTATTTGACCACCTCTAGAAATGGACTTTAGCTTCAAACATGCCAGAGTTCCCCTTTAACCTTCAGTCTCACCTCTCACTCTAATTAACAGTAGTAGTAGTATTAGTAGCTAATTTTGTGTTGTAGCGTCTGCTTTGGATCCAGTAATACCATGCTATGCAGCCTCACCTCACAAGTGCATGTATTGTGCTTTATAAATACATTTCCTTGGCTTTAGTAACAGCAGTGGTGGAGTTTGGTGGTGTTATACTGCAGTAGTAGTAGTTTTAGTAGTAGTTTTTAGCCTCACTAACATGTTTACATCAACCCTCAGCCTCACCTCTCATTCAAATGAACAATAGTAGTAGTCGTAGTCACCTATTTATTTTTTCACTTCGCAATACTAGCTCATCTCTATATCATTTACACATATCACTTCCAAGTATTCACATCCCTTCATTTCTATAATTTTTAACAAACAATCATTTTACAGGAGGAGAAAATATTACTGCCTTTCACCCAGGAAGACTTTGGTTACAGAGGTGTCTATATTTACTATGTGCTTGGCGGCAGTCGGCTCCTCGCTGGATCAAGGTGACTCTGGGGATATGCGGGGTTAAAGTTTAGCATCCAGGAAGTGGGTAAAGGTCACATTTACCATGAGACTGCACCTGACTCCATTTTGAATATCCCTTAAATACAGGCTAAACAACGGGATTACTCAAACGTACAGCTATCGCTCAAAATACAGCTCTGAGTAAACCACGTGAGAGACAAACAGGGGAAAAGCGAACAGAGGTGGAAGAAGAACTTTGTTACTGGCACTGGAGCAAAATCATGTGAAAAAATAGTATTTAAGTATTTTGCGCAGATTTTGAGGTCTTATAAAGCTTCAAATGTAGTGATTTTAGTACAGATTTGTGCTGTTATGATAAAAAAAACATGAATTCTTAACATGTGCAGGCTTGATTCTCCATAGATCTGACCATTCACCTGTTTACGCTGTGGTTACCAAGTTACCAAAGGGTCTGTAGTTGGTTTTAGGAGCCTAGAATTTCACCCTCTTCCCGCCCCAAACCCCCAAATTTCTGTCGACGGACCCTTAATTAAGTATAATAGATCAAACAGCTTTATGCATTTTTTTTTATCTAACCACATCAGAATTGTAACATAAATTAAATTTATTCAGTATACTTTAGAGATAATTTGGAGTATTTTTCAGTATGTTTTAGTGTTTTTATTCAGTAAACTTTAGACATCATTTGGAGTATTTTTCTGTATGTTTTAGTGTTTTTATTCAGTAAACTTTAGACATTATTTGGAGTATTTTTGGGTATATTTTAGTGTTTTATTCAGTATACATTTGACATAATTTGGACTATTTTTAGCATGTTTTAGTGTTTTTATTCAGCATTCTTTAGACATAATTTGGAGTATTTTTGTGTACTTTAGAGTTTTTATTCTCAGTAAACTTTAGACATAATTTGGAGTACTTTTGGGTATGTTTTAGTGTCAGTTTTATCATTTACCCTCTTAAAATCTAACCATATAAGCAAAAAAAATATGCATACAACAACATTACAACATAAATCAAATGTTATTCAGTATTCTTGAGAAATAATGTGGAGGATTTTGGTGTTAATTTTGTCATTTACCCTCCTTATATGCAAACAAACTGCGTAATAGTCTATATATGTGGTCTTTCTTATCGTAACATCAAGGGCAGATTGTTTTCCTGGTCTCACTGTCCACCCCTCCCTGTGCACTGCCTCGTTTATCTCTGTAGCTGTTTCAAGGAATGAGCAGCGCTGTGTTCCTATTGGCCGCCTTCGTGACAACTCCCACCCAATCGCAGGGGCATGAGTGATGGTTCAGCGGCCAATCAGCTTCCAGGAAACCTCCAGCGCCCCCTGTCATGTGACCACAGCTCCAGTGATTTATGGGCAGTCCCCTGTGGTTATAACTAAGGGCTCAGCAATCCACAAGTATGTGCTCTGCTTCTGGGTTCTTAAAGGAAATGTATGCAATGGAAATCTATGGCATTTTTCACCTTCTTGTTTCCATGGATATGCCATTGCTCTGCTTTGAATGTTCCACAGTATGACATTAAACAGATCTACCTTATATTTATTTAATTACAGGTGGTTTTATAGCTCAAAAATACCTAGAAAACCAGACATTCTCACTGTGAGCGGGGTCACCTCTCCACAGATCTGACCTGTAACTTGGTTTGGTTGAAGATAGAAAGGTTTAATGCCATACTGTGGAACATTCCAGACAAAGCAACAACATATTCATGGAGAAAAGCATTTGAAGGACCCTCCACCAGAAAAGTTACACAGTGCACCTTCAAGATTTAAAAATAGATATTACAATCACCTAAACCTGCACAGGGGACACATACCTACACGTTTTTCTCATTCTCAGTACATGGACGGGGCTCGTGTGAAAGCTTAAAACCTCCCGAATCCATTCACTGAGCTGCAGAGGCTGCACTAGCACTGATTCATGATGCCTGCAGGTCCTGGGGTTTAGGGAGTGACCGTTCAGATCAGACAGAGGCATTTTAGGTTTAAACCAACTGGATTTCAGCGTTGAATCTGGCAACCCAAATACGACTCTCTTTCTGATTGACAAACGTCTGGAGAACCAAAACTCCAAATTTAATTAAACACGTTGTCCATCATACCCAATGTTTTTGTAATTAGAATAAATCAGCATTACAGTTGTTAACAGTAACAACTATATTTGATCTGAACATGTTTACCTCATATCTGGGGACACATTTATCGCATTTATGACACTTAAAATCAAACTCCTTTAAAACGTTTGCAATAACATCTCCATAGAGACAGGAACATGTTGAACCAAAAAGTCACAGGCTGCAACTTTAACCAGGGAGATTTGTTCTAGTTCTTGTAGTTCTTGGGTAATTCTCAATCTACCACACAAAACACACTCACACAATAGTAGAATAATGCGTTTTATTTGTTCAAACTGAGAGGTAGACAGTGTTACAGACCAAAATGGATCGAGAATGAATTGTGAAAACAAAAACTATATGCATACAGATATAAAAACTGCTCAAAACACACCTTTTCCCCTACACATGACTGCTCCGTATTACTGTTTTGTCTGTCCTGCCCTTGTTTTAGTGTTATTTTATCGTGATGCGTCTTTGTTTTAAAAGAAATCACAGAAGATACTGATTTGTTTCTTTTGTACGAGCTGTTATTACCCTCAGCTAAACAGATCCGTTTAACACCGTTCTTCCTGCAAAGCAATAGCGTCTCCATGGAGATAACTACCACAAGTTACATAATGCACCTTTAAACCTAGTTATTTACTCTGTCATTCTAGCAAGTTGACTTCCAGATCCAATCTCCAACAGGCCTGTATCGTTGTTATTGCTTCTCTCAATGAATGGACTAATCTTTATAATGTGTTTTCGCCTTCAGAGACAAAAGCCCGATGGGACAGACAGACTGGACCGCTGGAGATAAGATCCTGTTTTATCGCTTTAAAACTCAACTTTGTGCTTTGTGATAACATTACTACTGCCTGTAGGCAAAGGTCCAACCACACAACGAAAAGTTTAAATCCAAAATGTGTGTTTGTAACATTATAACATGACTTAAAGGTCATAAGAGTCCATTTCATATGATATAAACTGGAAGAAACAATAACTATGTAGGTTAAAATTACTTAAATTAAGAACATTTTACTTTATTTAAGTAGATTCAACTTGCCAAGTGAAAATATCTGCCAGTGGAATAAGTGTGTTTTTTTTTATTCAAGCAACATTTGGTTTTGTTTCTTATTTTAAGTGCAAAGAGTTGTTTTTCTTATTTTAAGTGCAGCAAGATGTATTTTCTAAGTACAAAAGTCTTATTCCACTGGCAGATAATTTTACTTGTCAAGTGAAATTTACTTAAATCATGGTAAAACTTTCTTAATTCAAGTCATCTTAACTTGACTAGATTTTGTTTTTTGCAGCATAGGACCTTTAAAAATAAGTAAAGAGGTACAAATGGCTGCATAACAAAAACATCCAGGCTTAAAACTGTTCTGTTCAGCTGTGCACATGTCTGAAAAGTGACAGGTACTGCCAATGTGTGCATGTACGTTACCTTTTTACTCGATTTTAGCATAATTTTAAGCATTCAAAAGTATAAACAATAATTAAATTGCTTTAAAGGTGCATTATGTAACTTTTCTGGTAGAGGATTGTCCATCAAATTCTCATCCATTAAATTATTTTTTGCATGGAGAAAAGCCAGTGCTATTACAGAATAACACAGGCTTGGAAAACACTTTAGAAAATGTTTTTTAAAGACTGTATTTGACATAGGATATTTGAAACTATTTATTCTTATTGTTGTTTGTGCTGTTGATGACCTGGTCCTGAGTGCAGTGTTTTGTTTCTGTGTATTTTTTATACTGAAATGACAAATAAATTCTGATTCTGACTTTAAAGATATTATTGCTTTATCTGGAATGTTTCACAGTATGACATTAAACCTTTCTATCGTCATGGAGACCGCACCAGACCAAGTTACAGGTCAGATCTGTGGAGAGGCGACCCGGCTCACAGTCAGAATGTTTGTTTTTCTAAGTATTTTTGAGCTATAAAACCACCTGCAGTTGAATAAATGTAAAGTAGAGCTGCTTAATGTCATACTGTGGAACATTCCAGGTAAAGCAATGGCGTATCCATAGAAACAAGCAGGTGACGGACTCCCAAAAAGTTCCACAGTGTGCCTTTAAACAACAATCCACAGTATTTCCTACCACAGTGTAAAACATGTAGCCGTTGGGCCTGTGCTGGGATCTTATCTTTAGGGTTTAGTCCATAGGTGCAAGTGCAGGTCAGGATGAAGTCAGCATTTTTATTTCTTTATCCGCTTCAGACTAGAAATTTTACCTGTGAAGTCTTTAGAAAATATTGAGGAGTTCAAAATCTACAGAGAAAAAAAGTCAATCTCCTTCTCAGAAGCTCAAAACACCTTGTTCCACCAGCTGATGTCACAAAGTGGTGCCTTCTTCCTCTAGGTTCATGGCATTGTGCAAAGTTTCTGGTGGAGGGTCCATCAAATTCTTTTCTCCTTGGAGATGTTATTGCTTTGTCTGGACTGGAATGTTTCGCAGTATGGCATTAAACCTTTCTATCGTCATGGAGACCACACCAGACCAAGTTACAGGTCAGATCTGTGGAGAGGCGACCCCGCTCACAGTCAGAATGCCTGTTTTTCTAGGTATTTTTAAGCCATAAAACCACCTGTAATTGAATAAACATATAAACAGAGCTGTTTAATGTCATATTGTGGAACATTCCAGGCAGAGCAATCACATCTCCATGGAAACAAGCAGGTGACAGACCCAGACCTTGCAGTAACAGCTATTGTTTTAAGCCTTATTTACATCGCCCAGTGTTGCTGTGATGCTGTCTGAACTTGCCCTGCCTGGTCCTGGTTGGAGCCTTTAGTCCAGACTTCATTTAGTCCTGTTCTAGTCCAGGTTTAGTTCCAGGTTTAAAGTTCACTGTCACTTTTCGATCAAGGGTCTGTCACCTGCTTGTTTCTATGGATATGTCATTATTCTGCCTGGAATGTTTCACAGTGTGACATTAAACAGCTCTACTTTACATCTATTCAATTACAGGTGGTTTTACAGCTCAAAAATACCTAGAAAAACAGACATTCTCCACAGATCTGACCTGTAACTTGGTCTGGTTTAGTCTATATGAAGATAGACCAAACCAGAAAAGTTACACAATGCACCTTTAGAGCGAAGGCATTCCCCAGGCTTCACAGAGCACGCGTGTTACGTAACAATCCGCACATATGTGGACCAGGTGGAGTCAGTGGAGCAGATGCCGGGCCTGTGTAACACTTTGAACACACAGCGTGGTATGGAGCGGTTCATTACGTAAATGGTGACAAATTCCAGACAAAAATTATAATGCTCCAGTAAGTCGTGTGTTTCAGTCCTTTTGTTTCAGGTCGTGCGCTTTGGTTTGAGCTTTACATGGTAGAATATGATTAAAACAATAGATGTTACTGCGAAATATGCTTTACAGGGCAGTTTGAATTAAGGGAATCCAATCAATGCTGTGTCTTTATTTTTTGGAAACTTTGTACACACATCTGGTTGAAATTTCTGTTACAATATCAGTAATATAAAAAATGCCAATGTGTTTTTTCTTGTTTTCCGAAAATGTTTAAATATGACTTAGGCAACTGTGCTATTAGGCTAACGAAATGTAAAATCCACTTTATCAATCTAAAGACGAGCGTTTCAGAGTTTGGGGCTGGCCACAGAGGAGGCCCAGTCCCCCTGATTTTAAGTCTCGACTCAGGCCCCAAGAGCTGGAGCTGACCCTCGGACCTCAGAGCGAGAGAAATGTGTAAAATGAAATAAAATACGACTATTTTAACTATTTTGGCTGTAAACTTTGAACTCTAAATGGTCAACATTTTCAAAGGATAGGGGGCAACAGTCGCTCAGTGTTTGTCCACTGATTTGAAGGTTGGGGGTGCGATTCCAGCTCCCACAGATGAACGCTGTCATCGTGTCATTGGGCAAGACACTTTACCCATCTCACATTCTACTGCTTACACTGGTGTATGGGTGTATATGTGTATGTGTGTGTGTTTCTGTATGTATGTATGTGTGTGTGTATGTCTGTATGTCTGTATGTATGTATGTATGTATGCATGTATGTATGTGTGTGTGTACATGCGTGTATGTATGTATGTAAGCATGGATGTATGTATGCATGCATGTTTGTGTGTATGTATGTGTGTGTATGTATGTATGTATGAATGAATGTATGTATGAATGAATGTATGTGTGTGTGTACATGTGTGTATGTGTGTGTGTTTCTGTATGTATGTATGTGTGTGTGTATGTCTGTATGTCTGTATGTATGTATGTATGTATGCATGTATGTATGTGTGTGTGTACATGCGTGTATGTGTGAGTGGGTTGTTCCTTGTTATGAAGTGTCTTGAAGATGGAAAAGTGCACAATTTACCATTTCTCCATTCACTATTTGGAGTTTTCTGTTGTCTCTCATCTATAATCCATGTCGCACCTGCATTTGCATAAGCGATATGAACTTACACCACAACATCACAATGGATTTTCGCCTTTCTCTAAATCACACACAAAAAGATTACAGAATATCCTATCCCGTAGACCTCCACAGGGATACATCTCCACCCACAGGATACTTTTTCATTAGTTCACTTTTTATAAACACATGAATTACATTTTTTTAAAATCTGCTTTTCCCTTAGTGCACAGTTAAATGTTATTGAAAGCTCATTTCAGTTTTTGCACTTATTAGCACTTCAACGATTATACATTTAACCCCAATAGGCCGACATTTCTAAAAGTGTCCTAATTTTTATAACTTTGTATTGACTCTGCTGTTCTCTAGGATATTAAAACATGTTGTCAGAAATATACAACATTTCACTGTCAACATGTAGCTAACGATTGCGTAAACAGAAATAACATTAAGCCACTTTTACCGTGAATGTGTTGCCATAGGCCCTGTGTCTTAAAAACAGCAGAGAGGAAACAGTGAACTTTGGTGGACATGGGCTAATTTATGTATATTTTTAAATAACCGAGCCTATATTCTGTTATAATCTATTATATAGGCTACAAATAATAACAAATAAAATAACATCGACCTATTCAGTCATATAGTCCATTGTATTTCTCTCATTACATGTGCTTGTCACTCATTCATCAGATAACATGTTGTTGACAGAGGCTGGTTATGCACAACAAAAACTGAAAACAAATATAAGTCTGTCAGTATGACCATTGTTCATGTGTGCGTGGACAGGCCTCAGATGTTAGATATTATATTACATTATTTGACCCATTTTTCTTCGTTTGGTGTTCCTTTACACAGTGCACCATTCACTCAAGCTGTTGGGTTTTAGCGTCCATTTTTATGGTGCCATTTTGAGGACCACTGACCATTCAAGTGATAGATATGCTGCAATGTTTTGTTTTGAATTGTTAATTGTGATGGAAACTGTCATCATTTTTCATCATTTTGAAACCAGCCTAGCCAATACAATAGTTTTTTTAGGACTGATGTCAATTGCTAAACCAGTTTTGTAGCACCCCCAGGCGTAGACCCCACTTCTCACCTGAGCAGGGGGCGACTGCAGGGCCTGGGGCAGGATCTGCAGGAGTCTGTGGGCCTAATGGAGGATTTGTTTACATGGTTTGGGTTAAAGGGAGGACAACCTGGACATACTAAACAGACGCAAGGAGAACATCTCCACCATAGCAGAATCATTATTTTGTATTCATGGATGAATCGCCAAAACCATAATTTGCTCCATGAACAGAAACCTAATAAAATGGATCCAATATAATCCCTTTATAGTTAGAATAGCCTAGTTTGACATCCTTAAACTGATCCACTGAGTTTGACAGGATTAGAAAGAATAATCATTGTTGCCATTAATTGACAGGAGGAAATCGAAGCTAAATATAAAAATAAGGCCATGGCTACACCCAGATATTTTCATAAACTCGCTATATTTTCCTGCGTTTGGACCTTTTGGACGATTTTCACATCATAAAACGGAGAGTTTTACCAGACTGGTCGTGCTGTAAAAGCCTGGGCCCCGCATGGAGCTGCAGACAGTGATTTTGTGCAGGCTGCAGTTATCTTTAATGATCGGTCTCTTTCCATTAAACACCGGGTGCGCGCACTGTCAGCTTTCCGTCCGGGGGCGCGCCTTCATGGACCTCCTCCTCCGTGCGCCCTCGCGCTGCTCCGGTGGCTTAAAGCACACTCCGGGATGTTATTCCTCACTCGGCCTGAGTACGGCACACAGTGAGGAGCTGCCGTGTCACTCACCCACCCCTTTCCCGTCGCCATCCCCATCGTTCGTGTGGTTTAGTTTGTTTGTCCACGGTTAGCCCGTTCAGTCCCAGTCATGTATCGTTATTTCGGGGAGCTGCTGAGCCGCTCGGCCGGTAGCGCGCTGGCCTCCGGCTGTGTGGAGTCTGCTCTCCCGGTGTCCTCGTCTCTGATGCGGGTCCGGCACTATGCAGACGCCGCGGACCAGCCCGACGACCCCAACTTCTTCCGCATGGTGGAAGGTTTCTTCGACCGCGGCGCTGCCATCGTGGAGGACAAGCTGGTGGAGGACCTGAAGACCAGAGAAAGTCCCGAGCAGAAGAGGCACCGAGTGCGGGGAATCCTCCGCATCATCAAGCCCTGCAACCACGTCCTGAGCGTGTCTTTCCCCATCAAGAGGGACAACGGAGAGTGGGAGGTGGTGGAGGGATACCGCGCCCAGCACAGCCAGCACAGGACGCCCTGCAAAGGAGGTAAGAGGCGGCCCAGCTGGGCACAGCGGTGCCATGACAGCTAGCTCCAAGAGGCTACTTAGCTTCACTTAGCCTTATGTTTAGCTACTTCACCTGCTACTGTTGCACAGCCGTGGCATCTATCCAAGTGCAACATACGGCCTTTCATTCATTCCACATTATCTGATGTTTCACGTGTTACATTAATAGTAATATATTATAGTATATTCGATCAACTGCGGTCATTTTTTTTTTATTGTTTTCTTGTTTATCGCGACCTTTGGCTCACCTGTTCACCTGTACATCTGCTGCTATTTACACTGAATCTTTTGTAAACTTTTGTTTAGGCTATTTCAGTTTGGGATTATTACAGCTCAGATTGTACTAAAATTGTGCAGATAGGCGCTTCTACGGTTTCAGGGGGACCTTTAAAACTTGGATCACCCCACACGTGCTCGTGAGGGCGCACGTGCAGAGCCCACTCCTCCTCACGCCACGAGCGCGTACGTGTACGTGTACGTGTACGTGCCTTCAGCAAATACCAGGCACTGACAGAGGAGTATGTTCTTTGTTCAAGGGTCATATCTGCTCCAGCGCTCACACTGCAGCTCTGGTGGGTCTGGGGGCGGGAGGAGGAGGTATTTCCAGGCCTTCCTATTTGTCAGCATTATGACAGGTGGGGGAGGGAGGGCCCCGCACGAGAGCCCAGGGACAGTAGTGTGGAAACTTATAGGGCTGTATGTTCAGAATCACTACTGTAAAACAACAGGTATAACCAAGACAAACGTACACTTGCATCTCAAATGACAGAGGAAAGTCATTCATAAACGTTCCCATAGTACAATTATGCACTAAAATGAAAATCTCTATAGGCTGATGTATGTAGTCATTAGTGCCTGACTCTTTTTATTTTGGACATAAAATCAATTAAAAATGTTACGCCTTAAAAGCAACCATTATCATTTTATGTCATCATGAGCTTTGGAGCAGCCATTGCCAAGGTGAGCCACAAACTTACACTGGAAAAGTGGTAATTTATATAGAAAGAAACTTGCATTTGGTGACTACAGGGAAATTTAAATGTGTAGTGATTAAGTTTATACAATTAAAGTTTTGCAATTCATTTTGATATGATGGGAAAAAATATAGTGAAATCCTTAACTTTTTTCCTTTTCAGCTGTCCAAAATAAGCACCAATAGCGCCACACTGATCAAACAATTATAGCTTTAAAAAGTTGTCAAATTATTAAGAGTGGGTTGTCTAATAATTTATTGCAAAGGAAATTACTATAGACATCCACAGTATTGACTATAAAACTCTAGGGATGTAAGAGTAACCGAAATATCAAGATATCGTCAAAATTCGGCCATCACAGTATACTAAATTGACATGTTATTTTCCTTAAACAAATTGTCATGGTGCAAAAACAGAAGTATGTAGATCCTTTGCTCTGTTCCAGTTCATTCTACATCCTGAAATAACTGTTAAGCACTTTTAAATCTTAATTATTTGGATTATGACGAGAGAAAAGTAGCATATTCACAGTTTTTTAGCCTAATATTGTACCGTGAAAAGCATATCGTGAAAGTATCGTTACATCCCTATAAAGCTCTTCCTATAGCCAAACAGATAAAACATAACTGCTTGTATCAGCACGCTCTCTTGCAAACTCATTGTTCTTTGGGTCTAAATTCCTATAGTCCAGTTGAATGTACAAACTCCACAAACTCCCTCTGGACTCTAGTTATTTTTCGAGATTAATCATTGATGCAGTTCACAGACCCTTCAGTCGGGTTAAAATACAAAGGGCACTGTTTAAAGCCCAGGGCGGTGAAAGCAGCCGACGCTGGTTTGAACTGATCTGAGGGAGGAGATTGTGCAATTAATTCAGTTTTAGTCGAGATGTAGACTGTCTTTTCCTCTGGTGGAAAGTACATTTGTAGCTATAGAGGTGCGTTGTGTAACTTTCCTGGTGGAGAAAAGTCCATCAAAGGCTTTTCTTCATGGAGATGTTGTTGCTTTGGCTCGAATGCTTCACAGTGTGGCATTAAACCTTTCTATCTCCAGGGAAACCAAACCAGACCAAGTTACACAGGTCCAATCTGTGGAGAGGCGACCCCACTCACAGTCAGAATGTTGACTGTGAGCGTTTTTCTAGGTATTTTTTAACTCTAAAACCACCTGTAATTTAATAAATGTAAGGTTTAATGTCATACTGTGGGACATTCCAGGCAGAGTAATGATATATCCATAGAAACAAGCAGGTGACGGACCTTGGGCTGTCGTGATTTTAAGAATTTCCCTTGTGGTAACTTGACATAACTCTGCACTGTGGTTTGCGGTGTGTGTGCAGTTTGGCACAGAGGCCATAACAATAATAATACATGTACATTAACGATGCATTTGACAAATATCTATAAAACCACAGCCAGGCCTAAGTCACAGACACGTGCTTAATTTAGTTTTACAGATGAGGATATATTCTGATTCTTCAGTAAGTGACGGGCAAAGCCCGTACGCCTGCCTTTAATGTCCCTATTGAATCCAAATGAAAGTCCCAAATTAGGCATGGAGGAGTGATTAGTGATGAATGACCAAATGGTTCACCAAAACTGTTCTTTCTGACACTGGGTAGTAGTGACGCACGGGTCGACCTGTAACCCGCGGTTAACCCAACTCAATGAGAAGAGTTTATTTATTATTATTTATTATTTATTTATTTATTAAACAAGGACAATGTGCAGAAAACACTAATCTCTAGTGAGAAGAGATGCTCTGCACCAGATTTAGCTAATAGCTATTTTCCATCTGTAGTCCTTAGGCAGGTCACACAAACCACACACCATCAACACATCAGAGGTACAGTCATTCAGTCATTATTAAAATACTGCACTTATACAATCAAACTATACTCTGGTCTTCAATACCATCACACCAAAAACATATCAATTCATCTAATATTATACACACCACACACTGACCAGAATATAAACTTACCCCTCCATTCACTCAAACCTCTTCTCATTGAGGGTCGGGTGAGTCGGGTCCCATCACAGCCTCACCTAAAGCATCTTCTGTAGCCCTGATTAACAAACGAGGGCACAGGACTTTTGTGTGTGCATGTGTCACCTGCATAAAGAGGACAGTTTTAGTCCTTATGCAACTATCGCCAAATGAAAACCGCGAGAGATGAGAAAAAGGCGCATTCGTCCTGTGCGCACGGAGCAGACGCGTTATGAATAGTTTCATAGCTGCGCATTGAAACCACACAAAAGATGACCGTAGACCTCCAGAGCACGTTCACGCTGCGTCATGTGCTGTTCGCTCCAAGTTACAGGTGCTTCAGTCCATTCAGTCCATTTCAAACCGTGCTCTGTAGTGTAAATAGCCAAATGAAGGCGATTCGTTACGCCAACAAAATCGCAGTGGTGCGGAACACAGTTTTAATGTGCACAGCTTCGGGTTGGGTGCCAATATTTTAACCAATTTACTCAGAGCCACGTAAACATGACTCGGTTCATAGTAAAATAATAAAACGATGCAAAATGCGGTTACAGCGGTGACCTGAACCCTCGTGCGGTGTGATTTATCAAACCGCGATATTGCAATATTACCGTTAACGCGAGCCAAAGCGTTACGTAGTGCATCTTTGAGCACATTTTAAAGTGGATTCGCTTTGCTTGCATTTAAAACTAGACATCTGTACTTTATACTCTACTTACCACTTAGATGAACTGGACTGAAAAGTAAAAAGTACTTTTCTACAAACAATCCAGCTCGTTCATTGTAACATTCTGACCCGCTCAGTTGTTTGAAGACGGTAAAATCGAGAAATTGTGTTCGTTCAATATGAAGAAAAACATTGTGATACATTTTTTTCCAGCTCTGTTATCGTTTGTTAGGGATGTGGAGAAAAAATCTAACATGTATTGATTTGATCCTAACACTGTATCATAATTTGGCTTTGAATTATAAAATCTAAACAGACAATTGACAGGGCTAAGAATTTTGCTGCTTATTTTAACCAGTTTTTGTAATATCTTTTTCAAATATGAACTTTACTAATTCTGTAAAATCTCCAAATATATTCAAGATTTTGTCATTGTCCTAGAAAAACAAAGTTGGAGCATCAAACACTGCCTAGTTTTGATGTAAAGTGCAATAAAAGTACAAAAACCCCCACAATAAAAATAAAACCTTAGTGGAAACATAATAAAGACATTCAGTGCAGCCTATATTGTATAAGATTGCGTCTGGAATAGCCTTTTAAAAGTAATACTATTGTAAAAATGAATATCAGTATTGTGAGCCTTTCTTTCTCAATCACTTCCACTTTCCAACCATGAATAACATTTTAGAAAAGCCAAGCACACAATGTTGCTGACGGTCTAATTTGTATGCCTTTCATTTCCTCTGAATGTGCATGTATTCCGTTAAGTCTTATCCACTTGTACTTTCACTTCAGTTTTATCAATTTGTGAGCTTCATTATCACATAAATCTGCAAAGAATCTATGTAATTTTCATGCAAATAAAAAAACAAACAAACGCGTATGTTATTATAGCTGCTGCTTGGTTTGAACTACAGTAGATTTCAAGGGCGAATTGGCTTGAATTAAACCTACTCCACCGAAAGCTCCTCTGACAGCGTCTCCTGGTTGAGTGAATGCAGTAAATCAGTGACCGGATGGGACTGGGACAGATAGGCTTTCATGTGTATAATTTTATTAGCTCCTTTGTCCTCTCACTGTCTCGCACTATTGTACTACTTACGTAAATTAAAGGCACTGTACACACCCAATATGAGCGCTCTTATTGAAATTAAAATGTAAAAATTTAAACGTAACCTTATGCTAATATACGCATTTTATATCACACTTTAAGAACCAGTACTGTTACTTTAAAGGTCCTATATTACGCAAAATGGATTCTTGCGAGCTTTAAGCCATGTTATAATGCTGTTCTATGATCAAAAACATATCTGGAGTTGTGTTTTGTTTTATTCACACATGTTTAATGCTGGATTATTTGGCGGTCTGCATCTGCAAAGCTCAAATTGTTGTCATGTAGTGGTAGCTTTTTAAACTTTTGTTCGGGAGAGATTGGCGACTCCACGGCCAAACTTCTCCAAATCATTCTAGTGAAGGTGTATGGAGTTGAAAAATGTCCTATACAGGAAGTGCTCCATGAGTGTTTTCAGGTTGAGAGAAGAACTCGGCCTGAATATGCGTATGAGTTTGTGTGTTAAACATGTGTGAATGGAACAAAACACAATTCCAGGTATGTTTTTTTTTTTGATGAGGAAACATTATAACATGAAAAAATGGCATAATATGGGCCCTCAAAGTCCTTTTAGATCAATTATTGTGATTTGAAATGTGTGAATTATAACATAACGATCCACAGTGTCTTCGATTATAACTATACAGTAAACACAAGCACACGGGGTCGTCTTTAACAATACTTTCTGTTTCTTAAGATGACTCACATTGCTAATACTAACTACCAACGTGCAACAAAGCCATATTCCAGCAAGTATGGCGACCTTGTTTATGAAAAAGTGCTTATTTGATTTCGATCAGAAACAGTCTACATGGAAATAATGACTCAGTGACTTTTAAAAACTTTCACAATTCAGCTGAAGTGGCCTAAAACTGAAATGCGTTTCTTTATAGTATAAAACTAGTATCAAAACTAGATACGGATGGTGAAAATAAAAGAAAGTACTACAGTTTAATGTTGAAAACGTCATTCTATTGTCTAAATATTAAAGTGTTTTTTTTTTAATTATGGTGGTATCAGGATCTGTGTTGAGTATCAAGTCTCTTCCTTAGTATCGAAATAATAAAGTTTTAACATTTCTGTATCGTGACAAAACATTTTCAGGGAGGAAAAGCTTCATAAATTGTCCTCAAAGTGGTTGAATAAATAGGAGCTTTGAGGGCGGGGTGGCCTTTGTTCTTCCCGGATTTATTCACTTGTTTTGAGTCTTAAATCTTTTCTTTTTCTGCCGTCCGTCCTTTGGTTCCTCCCTGTGTGTGTAAGCTGAGTCTCGCCCGGTTATATTTGGTCTGTGGGGGAGCGTGCCTTCCTATGGTCTCGTGTTGGTTTCCACGACGATACAACTCCCCCCCGTCCTCCCATAACAGGAAGTGAGAGTGGGTTGTGGGTCAGACGCACGGCTCTGATTGGACAGGAAACCAGGACACGCCCATTTTGTTAGGACGAAGCGGTGATCTTTTTTAATAGCGTTGGTGCTTGTGGCTGGATCTCCTGTTACATGAGTTTGGATAAGCACTTTCGCCACGTCATTCTTAATGTATATGTTTATTGAACCTAATAATAATGTAATTTAATTCTTATTTTATTTGAGCAGTTTGTTTCACAGTGTAACGCAAAGAAAACCTCAATAAAATACTGCAAGAAACTGACACAGCAATATCAAAAAGCACATAGTCAACCAGTGGCAAAGTTTGGTTTGTAGTGAGGAAAAAAAGAGGCTTTTGTAACTGACTATTCATTGATTAAACTTCTGTTACAAATTGGAAGTCAGTAGTTTGTAATGTATTTCACATGGAGTTATAATTAAATATGTGATGTGACATACGTGGACAGTAGCATACAGTGATTTAAACATAAATGGAATAAATAAAATGTTTACATAAAAAAGAAGCCAGCAAACCTAAATGATTTTGCTGAATCTCTTGTTCATTAGCATGTCTGGTATTACGCCGTCTTTACAATGTCTTTACACTTCCCTTACACTGTCTTTACATTGTCTTTCTTTACAGTCTTTTACATTGTCTTTCCACTGTTTTTTACATTGTCTTTACACTGTCTTTTACATTGTCATTACATTGTCTTTACACTGTCTTTACACACTTTTATGTAGTTTTTACACTGACTTTTACGTTGTCTTCCCATTAGCATATCTGGTATTACGCTGTCTTTACACTTCCCTTACACTGTCTTTTACACTGTCGTTACATCGTCTTTCTTTACAGTCTTTACGCTGTCTTTGTACGTTATTTTAACACTGTCTTTACTGTTTTTTTACATTGTCTTTACGTTGTCTTTCTTCACACTGTCTTTTCACTCATTTATGTTGTCTTTACACTGTCTTTTACGCGGTCTTTTACATGGTCTTTACACTCGTTTATGTTGTCTTTACACTGTATTTTACACTGTCTTTTACACTGTCTTTACATTGTATTTTTGTGTTTTCTCAGGTATCAGATACAGCACAGATGTGTCTGTGGATGAAGTGAAGGCCCTGGCCTCTCTGATGACCTACAAATGTGCTGTTGTTGGTGCGTATTATTTACCTCTTCTATAAAGCTGTTTTATCATAAAAATGAACTGATGCATTTCTATTTGACTCCTGCTTTCCATTAACATAGCTGTTTTTATGTGTCACAAACTACCTGTAAATGAGCACATTAAAACTACAGGAGTAGCCAAAAATAATAAAATCTTAGATACTAAACCACAAAATGTCCTGATTTGATTTCTTATTCATCAGTCTCTTTAATAACAGTGGTCAGATGATGTGGTCCCTTTGTAAATTTTTCATACACTGCCATTGATTGAAAACTATAATTTATCACACGTACAGTCCCACCAAACAAAGTAATAATAATAATTTAAAAAAAAAACTTTAAATGTGCACTCTGTAACCTTTTTGGTGGAGGGTCCGTCCAATGCTTTTCTCCATGGAGATACTTTAATGTTTTGTCTGGAATGTTTCACAGTATGGCATTAAACTGTTCTATCTTCATGGAGACCAAACCAGACCAAGTTACAGGTCAGATCTGTGGAGAGGCGACCCCGCTCACAGTCAGAATGCCTGGTTTTCTAGGTTTTTTTGAGCTATAAATGTAAAGTAGTGCTGTTTAATGTCACACTGTGGAACATTCAAAGCTGAGCATTGGCATATCCATAGAAACAAGCAGGTGACGGACCCTCAACCAAAAAGTTACACAGTGTATCTTTTAAATATGCACTTTATAATAGTTGTATCATTGCTCTGCCGAAAATGTTCCACAGTGTGACATTAAACATTAACCTCTGCCTTACACTTATTCAATTACAGGTGGTTTTATAGCTCAAAAATACCCAGAAAAACAGACATTCTGACTGAGCGGGGTCGCCTCTCCACAGATCTGACCTGTAACTTGGTCTGGTTTGGTTTCCATGAAGATAGAAAGGTTTAATACCATACTGTGGAACATTCCAGACAAAGCAATAACATCTCCATGAAGAAAAGCGTTTGACGAACTCCCTACCAGAAAAGTTACACAAAAACTGCAAACTAAACCACACAATGTTCTTGATTTTGTCTTCTCTCCCTCGAGCCGGTCTGACTAATCTCTCCTCTCCGTGATCGTGGTCTTTTGGTTTAAATCTTTGTTGTTCATTCCAGATGTGCCGTTCGGAGGAGCCAAAGCCGGAGTCAAGATCAACCCCAGGAATTACTCTGTAAGCTGCTGTAATACCAGCCACACACAGGCACACCCAGAGAGAGGGGGAGAGACATGCAATTATGGAGGGAGAGAGAGGGAGAGACAGAGAGGGAGAGACAGAGAGGGAGAGACAGAGAGGGAGAGACAGAGAGGGAGAGACAGAGAGGGAGAGACAGAGAGGGGGAGACAGACAGAGGGAGACAGACAGAGGGAAGACAGAGAGGGAGAGACAGAGAGGGAGAGACAGAGAGGGAGAGACAGAGAGGGAGAGACAGAGAGGGAGAGACAGAGAGGGAGAGACAGAGAGGGAGAGACAGAGAGGGGGAGACAGACAGAGGGAGACAGACAGAGGGAAGACAGAGAGGGAGAAGGAGAGAGAGAGACGGAGAGAGAGAAGGAGACGGAAAGAGAAGGAGAGGGTGACAGAGAGGGATAGACGGAGAGGGAGACAGAGAGAGACATGCAACCATGGAGAGAAACGGAAAGGGAGTCAGAGGGAGTCATGCAATCATGGAGAGAGAGGGGGGAGAGACAGAGAGGAGAGAAAGAGACACCCATACAACCAGGGAGATGGAGGGAGAGAGAGATGGAGACAGACAGACTGACAGAGACACAGGGAGGATGGAGAGAAACGGGAGAGAGAGAGAGAGAGAGAGAAACGGACGGAAAGAGAGAGAGAAACGGAGAGAGAGAGGGAGACAGATGGAAAGAGAGAGAAACAGATGGAAAGAGAGAGAGAGAAATGGATTGAGAGAGACTAACGGGGAGAGAGAGATGGAGAGAGAGACCGACAGACTGGGAGAGAGAGAGAAACAGACGGAAAAAGAGAGAGAGAAATGGATGGAAAGAGAGGGAGACAGATGGTGGGAGAGAGAGAGAAAGAGGGAGGGAGACACTAAGAGCTGTAATCGTAGACCGACAGACTCGTCCTGTATCGTTCTGTAGTGTGAAAGCCCCGAGTATCAAATGAGGTTCTTCTAAGGACAGAAATATGTGGAGCGTCACACGAACAGTGGATCTGGCTCTAATCAGATTGTATTATCATAGGGAAAAACAAATTACAAAACATTTCCACGGGCTTTAGACCTGAGCGATGAAATATTAGAACATCAAAACCAAATACTGGATCCTTTTGAATCTCCTTAAGTCCTCAAAATGGCGTCCCTGCACCCATGAATTCAGGCCGTTTCAGCTTTCTGGTTTATGCAACATTTCAATTTGGCTTTTTCCTGCATTCAAAAAGATGTAATATTTTGTTCTAAACTTTTCATCGCGACGTTCCTATTTTTTTAATCATCATTCATTCATTCATTCATTCAACTCGTGCAATATTTTTCATTTTATGAGGAGAATTTGAACAAACTCGCCCACTTCAAACTCTAGACTATTTGGGTGGATGTAGTTGTATGTTTTATACGCTACCTATTGTCATTACTTTCTTTATTTCAGACACAAATATTATTCGGTCTAGTTTAAAAGAAACACTTGAAACAAAAAAAAAAAACATACAAGGCAGTGAAAGCACCCAGATTAGTCCATAATTATCATTGAACTAGTAGTAGAAATAATACTAAAAGTAGACACAGAAAAAAAAATACAGTAAAATACATGTTTAAATAGATTAAATTAAATTAAATTTTCACTATTCCATAATTACTTGGGCCTTAAAAAACATGTAAACTCAACACTTTTACAATGTGAGCTTGTCTAATGCATTTCTATGTATTTATTTGTAACCGACTGTGTTTTTTCTATAGGATAATGAACTGGAGAAGATCACCAGGAGGTTCACCATTGAATTGGCCAAGAAGGGCTTCATTGGTGAGATTTAAAATGAGACTCAATGACGTCCACTAAACACACCTGATGTTACATTTGTCAAGTTACAAATACTCCTTGTACCTGAGTTTGTATTCTGTAGATTACTTTGTTTACTGAGGGCAAATATTACAGGTTTGACAAGTTGAATGCCCACATAGGTCCAGTATTTATCTGTGACACGCTGTTTATTCTGCATCGAGTTTATACAAAGGGGGTTAGTTATGGGTTACACTGAGTTGAGGAACTTCTAACGTCCATGGCTTGTTTTATGGTACTTTATTCTAATATTACTGCTTGTGCACGTCATTGACAGGCCATTATACCCTTATAAAGGAATATCAAGTCATTTAAATTGATAAGATCTTATCTTGCTATTACTAACAATTTAATATTATTTGGCATGTAGTGAGCTCTTTTTTCTTGAATTAATTCGCAATAATTTTGGTTGAAATGAAAAAAATGCATGGAACGTATCAAGGTTTAAGCAACTTTTCCGGTACATGATTGGTTTGCCACTTGGAAATTTCCACAGTATGGCATTTTATCCCCCTCCATGGAGACGAGCAGGGAAGTTCCTTAGACCAAGTTGCAGGTCGGATGTGTGGAGAGGTGCATTAGAACATTTAAGGTGGACTAGTTTAATGCCGCTTCACACTGCAGGGAGACTTCAGGGACTTCTCCAATAAAATACATAATAAATAGTCACTCTTAAGTAAAACAATCTTGACTTAATTTAATAAATCTACACTACAGAACAAATTAAACAGTAATATGTAAACAGTTTTCTGACATTATTACAGTGCACGCAGCACATACAAAGACACAAGCTGTTTTCTCCCCCTCTTTTTCCTCCCTGGGGCCATAGCAGCACTGTGCACATGACTAACCTTGTTGTTGACGTTCTGAATATGGCACAGACACATTCACTGAGGCTCTTTCATGCCCCCTCCCCATTTGCCCCTGCCCCTCTTGCCCTCTTGCCCTCCCCCCTCCCCCCTCCACGTTCCTCTGTCTGTTTTTGGAGCTGGTCCCAGGACATGCAGCCCTAATGGACGCAGCACTCACTCTCGCGGACATTTGCAAAGGAGCCTCCTGCACCTGTCTCAACCCCCACTGACATAATGTGTAGCAACGTTTACGGAGCTCAATGAAAGAGCGAAGTTTATTTAAAATAGGACAGAAATGCAATACAATACTTAGAATTCTGCAGTATTTTAGATGAGTAAACTCACATTTTCATTTCACAAATAAGCCAACATTGTTATGAAAAAGGCTAAATTATCAAATAAGAATCAGCAATATTTATTGTATCTTTTGGAATATAAGTCACTATAAGTACAAGTCGCACCAGCCAAAAAATGCATAATGAAGAAGAAAAAAACATGTATTAGTCGCATCGGACAATAAGTTGCACTTTTTGGGGGAAATTTACTTTATAAAATCAGAGACCAAGAACCAACATTTTCATTTTGAAAGGAAAGTTATAGAAGTTAAAGTGATAAAAACAACCGAATAGAGAAGAATCTGTATCATTTGTTTGTTTTTCAATATAGAACCAAAAATAAGAATATTTAAAAACAACTCTTTTCTTTATTATTTGTCTCTAAAACCAGAATGAAAAAACAGATAACGATTTGTTTTTTCATTTTTGATTCACATATACAACTCATATATTTGATTTATGGACTTTCGGTGTGAAAAATGTAATATATAAGTCGCACCTGAGTATAAGTCGCAGGAACCACCCAAACCCTGAAAAAAAGTGTGACTTATAGTCCAAAAAATACGGTACAATCACAATATATTATGAGTATTTGATCACACTACCACTTAAAGCAGGAATGTCCAAACTACGGCCCAGTTGTTTTGGCCCTCAGGCTTCCAGCTGAATTGGCCCACACTACCGCTAGTAGTACTTTTTACTGCATGTTTTTGAAATCTACCTTGATCAAGCAAATTTAGTGTGTCCTTTTGAGGGTCTAAGCCTGAACAAAGGACTGGAGGGTCATTCAAACCTGTTATAAATGCACAGATTTGAATTACTCACTGTTTTGACCATCAGTCTATGACCCTCGATCGACCCTCATGCTGGTCTGTGTTTTAATATGTGGCCCTTGATGAAAAAAAGTTTGGACACCCCTGCCTTTAAGCTACCTTTGCCATTTCTTTCACAAACGTTTCTAGTTGTGGGGAATGTTCCACAGTATGGCATTAAACCTGTCTCTGTTATCTTATTTGTTCAGTTACAGGTGTTGTCATTGCAAAAAATGCCTTGGAAAAACATGCGTTCTTTCTTTGGGCAGGGCCACCTCTCCACATACGTGACCTATGACGTCACCTGTCTCCATAGATGTGGCTAACTTTAATGCCGTACTGTGGAACATTCCAGGCATTTGACCCACCTTAAACCCTTTAGGAGCAGTGAAAATTCATCCGTAAAGATTTGGTTCATAAAAGAAGACAAAAAATCCCTTGTAGTAGAATGGCCTTGTATTGTTTTTAATAATACTTGTATTTTACCTTTTGTTCAGGGCCTGGCATTGACGTCCCTGCCCCAGACATGAGCACTGGAGAGAGGGAGATGTCCTGGATCGCAGACACTTACGCCAACACCATCGCACACACTGTGAGTTTACTTTCACTTTCACTTTGTGCCATTTTGATGATCAATAACTATTCTACGGATTCATTATAGTAAATCAAATTGGACTGCGTAGCTATCCGCAAGTTTTCACTTGAACTTTTCACACAAAATACCATCTATAAAAGTATGAAAGGAGAGTAGGAGTCTGAAAATGCATTACTTGACAAAGAAAGACTGGACCAAACTGTCAGATAAATGAATTTCTTGTATACTAAAACTTATCAAAGCCATATGGGGTCTAAATGAGCTAAACTAGGTCTGAGCCTGGTACCAGATTTATGCCTCATCAAAAACATACCTGGAGTTGTTTTGTTTCATCCACACACATTTCAGTAACCCTTTATTGTTAGTCTGTCTACATTTCCAAAGCTCAAAATGTTCTGTTTTCAAGAACCCAGCCTAAATATGCAGGGTTTGTGTGTTAAACGTGTGAACAAGACAAAACACAATTCCAGATATTAAAACATAGCATAGATCATCCTTTAAACAGTTCTATAACCTATAACCATCTAAATGTTAATGAAAAAGTTACATTTTAATCTATACCTAAACTACTAAACTAGACTAGGCCCTCGCAAAATGAGTCTAAACCTTGTCTAACCCAGAACTTAAACTGAACTAAAGTAAAAAATGTTCTAGTTGGTTAAATCTCTATGGATACGCTCTTGTTTATTACATGCCCCACCAAAGTTTGTACTGTTTTTTTCTTTCGATTCTAAAATGAGTCAAACTCTGGGAGGAATGAGTCATGAGGAATGAGCTTTTGGCCGAGACCCCAGACTTCCTGCCTCTCCCGCCTCAAACAGGACACTGCTTTGCCCTTTCATTTTTATTCATGGGTTTTCTATTGAAATCAGCAGCTTTTCGGCTGTTCGAAATATAATCAACAAAGTCCAGACATCCGAAGTAAATCCAGTATTTAAGGGAATTGTGTTTTTTTTTTCCAATTTGTCTTTACTGCTGAGGAAATGTTTTGTCATTTTGTTTTGGAGTTGGAAAAATCTCCTGAGCAGAAGAGGGCTAAAAGATACATGTTTTTTTTTTTTGCATTATTGTATTTGTTTATGCGTTTGTTAAATAATAATACTGAAAATTATCTTGAGTAAGAGTAGATTATTGGGTGCAAGCTGCTAAAGTACAGAAAGCAGTGAAAGCAGAAGTTAAAGCACTGTTTTCTGATCTATGTTATAATGTTGTTTCTTTATCACAAACATACATGGAGTTGTGGATAATGTCAGCTCTGGAAATCCAATCTCTGTTAAACAAAAGGTCAGAGATGGCTGTGGTCTTAGATGACTGACATCACAAGGTGGAACAGAGCATTTTGAGCTTTGTGGATGCAGACAGACTAATAATAAAGACGTGTGAACAAATCAAAATACAACTCGGAGTATGTTTTTGAGGAGGTAACAACATTATAATGTGTCTTAAAGCTCACTATATTGCATAATTTAAGACTTTTAATCTTAAATGTTGTATTATTTTCCAGAAAAATATGAATAATTAATAAATACATACATACGGTATAAAGAGACCAATAACTTTTTGCAGTGATTTGTAATGCTTTGAGTGGCAGGCGGATTTACCAACGATCAGTGAACTCTATAGACCTCTACTTCCTCCAAGACGATAGAAAGCTCAAAATAGTTTCCCAGCCTTGGTAAAAATACGATTTCTTTTGCTCTAACGTTCACACACTAGTGAGGGGGGAAATCAATGGTCTGTACAGTGGGTTTGTAGTGTTGCCTCATGGGTCAGTGCTGTGTTGGATTCAGTGTCACATTCCCGCCGAGGGCACGTGGCAGAGGGGGCAGTGTTTATGGAGACAGCTGCCAGACTTCTACCAAGCTCAGGCTGAAAATGATATTGTCTGTACCCCCAAAATAATACTTAAGTTGAAGATTTTATTCAAAGGTGTGTAACTTCACTCACAGTCAGAAAACCTCAGAATACCTGTTTTTTAGGTATTACTGTACTGGAAAACCACCTGCAATTGAATAAATGTAAGGTAGAGCTGTTTAATGTCGTACTGTGGAACATTTCAGGGAGAACAATGACATATCCATAGAAATAAGAAGGCGACGGATCCACAACCAAGAAGTTGCCTAGTGGGGAATTCTAGTTTAGATCTGCCCTGAATTATTTACTGAATTTTCTCTATTATAGCCTTTTTTATAGCCCTTATAGCCTAGCTTTATCAAAATTGTTGGATTGCCATTGTAGCATATTGTAGTATGTTTACCGTATCTAATGTGGTTATTGTTTACATGAATTTCAGAGTAGTGAAAAAATAATTCAGTACAAAATGTGTCTTTTGGAATAGTCAAAAATGCTCAAATGGCACCTATAGATGGGAATCTGAACCCCACGAGTTAAAACATCTGCACTTTGAGTGCTGTACAGATAAACTTGTGTTGCCTTTCTCAGCGTCAAAGGGTTTTACAGAAGACGGAAAGATGATAAAATCACAACACAAACAAATAAAAACAAATGATTATCATACAATTTGCATCAAAAGAGAAAATTGTAGAGTAAAAATCTTTCAGTCATATGAACAGTTTTGAGGCTGGATTTAAAGATAGTCTAAACCTGGACTCAATCAGGTCTAAACCAGGACTACATCAGAACTACAGAGGAACTAAAGCAGGAGGCTGATCCCTGGTCCGAGATGTGTGATGCGAGATAGAATCAGAACTAAGCCGGGATTCAAACAGGTCTAAACCAGAGACTACAGAAGGATTAAAGCGGGAGGCTGGACCCTGAAGTCAAAGATAGATGATGCAAGACTAAACCAGAACTAAACTGGGACTACAAAGGGACTACAGAGGGACTAAAGCAGGAGCCTGGTCCCTGAGGTCCGAGATAGATGATGTGAGATTCAATCAGAACTAAACCAGGACTCAAGCAGGACTACAGAGGGTCTACAGAGGGTCTACAGAGGGTCTACAGAGGGTCTACAGAGGGTCTACAGAGGGTCTACAGAGGGACTACAGAGGGACTACAGAGGGACTACAGAGGGACTACAGAGGGACTACAGAGGGACAAAAGCAGGAGGCTGGTTCCTGAGGTCTGAGGTGGATGATGCAAGACTAAACCAGAACTAAACCAGGACTACAGAGGGACTCAAGCAGGAGCTTGGTCCCTGAGGTCCGAGATGGATGATGCGAGAGTCAATCAGAACTAAACCAGTACTCAAGCAGGTCTACAGAGGGTCTACAGAGGGTCTACAGAGGGTCTACAGAGGGTCTACAGAGGGTCTACAGAAGGACTAAAGCAGGATGCTGGTTCCTGAGGTCCGAGATAGATGATGTGAGAGTCAATCAGAACTAAACCAGTACTCAAGCCGGTCTACAGAAGGTCTACAGAAGGACTACAGAAGGACTAAAGCAGGATGCCGGTTCCTGAGGTCCGAGATAGATGATGTGAGATTCAATCAGAACTAAACTAGAACTCAAGCTGATCTAAACTGAGTCTACAGAAGGTCTACAGAAGGTCTACAGAAGGTCTACAGAAGGTCTACAGAAGGACTAAAGAAGGACTAAAGAAGGACTAAAGAAGGACTAAAGAAGGACTAAAGAAGGAGGCTGATCCCTGAGATCTGAGATGGATGATACGAGACTAAATGCAGACTAAAACCAGGACTACAGGAGGGACTAAAACAGGAGGCTGGTCTTTGAGGTCCTCAGAGTGTGAATGGTTCATATGGTGCTAACATGTCATTGGTGTGTTTTGGTTCTAGGCTCAGTTTTATCTTAGAAATTTAGACAAAACCAAATCCAGGTACTCCAGAAAAGTAAAAGTTGCACGAGGAAATGTCGTCACCAAGACTTGGTTAGAATCATCTACCATAAAAAATATTGTACTCAAATATTTTATTTGAGAGTGAATGAAAAACAAAAACACAGCGCACTGTAACTTTAAAATCTTTTTGTGTATCTTTTCCAGGACATAAACGCTCATGCCTGTGTGACCGGGAAGCCCATCAGCCAGGGGGGCATCCACGGGAGGATCTCTGCCACCGGACGTGGAGTTTTCCACGGCATCGAGAACTTCATCCACGAAGCCTCCTACATGAGCATGCTCGGACTCACCCCAGGCTTCCAGGACAAGACCTTCGTCGTCCAGGTCAGTGTTCATTTTGACTAGGGCCCGATAGATAAGGATTTTGTTGTGGCCGATATGATACCGATAAAATGGGAGTTGGAGCTGCCGATATAATCGCCGATATATTTGACATAAAAATTCACTGTAAATCTTCAGTTGTTTATAAAACTTAGGTTTGGCTCGATTGGATTTTCAGTTGGGTTTATTTAGGTGACATTTATAGTTATTCTGCCTCTTTACGTCATATTTAATGACAGAAGGTCGGCCTATTGGTGTTTTTGTATGATATTCTAGCCAGTAAAGAAAGTACTGTAAGTAAACTACTGCTATTAGCTTTTAGCGGTAAATGCGTGTGCGCCGTGGTAATTAATGATCTGCTAAATGCAGATAATTCACACTTCTATTCACAGCTCATTTACATATCAATCCGTGTCCAGTAACATATATACGGCCACTATAGTCACTTTACAGTCACTAATAGAAGAGAAAACAGCCTGTTTATGTGTGGAGCAGCAGCTAATCGCTAACCAATGAGAAAGAACCAAAACGAGCTTCAAAACCGACACATTTCCAACACTCAGCCTCACACAGGCTCCTCTCAGATCACAAGTCTGCACTAAGAACTGTCCTTTTAATCCAGACTCAAACTGATCGTCCATAAAAAGAATATAATCTCAGTGTTGCGCACATGGATCTATGGCTGCGGGTGTAAACAAGTGCACATGGCGATGCGTTCAGGGGCAGGATGGACACAGACAAATGACACATCAGGACATTTATCTGTTTGTAAATTAGATTAAATAGGCATAATATAAAGAGTCTAAGATTTATAACAAGGTAAAACATGTCCACATGGAATATTGGCCCATATCAGCAAGATTTTGCCCGATATGTTTCCATGAGCCCATATTTGCCCATATCGGTCGGGCTCTAATTTTGACATTTTAACTTTCCTCGCTTCCTTCTCCTTGATTCCTCTCTTCGATCCTCCATTTTTCAGCTGTCAATCAAATTATTGTATTAAGTGGTGTCTCAAAGAAGTAAACATGAAGAGGCTTCAGGAGAAAAAACTCAGATAAAAGAATCAAACTTTAGTGATTTCAATGAGGATTTTATATTCTCTCTCCTTGCTGTAGCTCCTCTGTGGGCAGGACTTCCTCACCCATTTCCTGCAGAGTTGAGGAATCTGTGAGAAGGAAGCGAGGAAAGAGAAATGAGACCCATGTTTAATCCTTTTTTTGCCTAAAATCTTAGGTTTGTACATATTTATCCTAAAATACAATAAGTTTTGTGTGTATTTAATTACATTCAGTTACATTACATTACATTCAGTTACATTACATTACAGTCTTACTTATGATTGGTGCTATGGTATTTCTTCAAGTCTCTACTGAATAATTCATGTCAGCACATGGGCCGTGTGGTAGTAAACCAGCTGTAATCTCTTTGTGTGCCACTGAAGGATTATGTCATTCTCAAGATTAAAGACGATAGGAGGAGATCAAGACATCCATACTTTAACGCACAATACAGAGACATGTTTAGAAACTGAACTGTACCTTGTAAATTGTAGTGCAAATACAGGCCTCTTTACTAGAAATTGCAATAAGGATTTATTGGAAGATTCACTACAAATGTGCACATTTTTAGGTAAATTTATGGTGTCAAATATTTATACTTAATCAGGCAGATTAATTGTGTTTTTTAATTTATTTTTATGCATGTTTAAGTTATGAAAAAGCAAAAATCCCCATTATTGCGATACTTTGGCATAAAGTTGGTGAAAGTGAAGGAATGCACTTAAATAAGAAAAATATAAAACGATAAGAATATAATTAAAGCCTACATAAGCAGTTAAAAGTATGAAAACATGTTTATTTACAAAAGTTTTGAGTTGATTCAGTTCTTTACGATAAGTTGTTTTGTTGATAGGTTTAGTCTTGTTGGTAATATGCCCATAATGGCCACAAGAGGGCGCCAGAGCATTTTGTTTCCCTACATATTTGCAGCTCTCAAAGATGATGTACATTAAGGCCACAATCGGGTGAAATAGCACAGGGTATTCACATATTTCAGTGTCCTGGGCGCCATTTTGAGGACTTTTTTTTGCCATTCCATAGCTGTAATATAATTTTGAACGGTAATTGCAGCCCTTTTCTCTCTCCTCAGGGCTTTGGTAACGTGGGTCTTCACTCCATGAGGTACCTGCACAGGTTCGGGGCCAAGTGTGTGGGAGTGGGCGAGATCGACGGAAACATCTACAACCCCGAAGGCATCGACCCCAAGCAGCTGGAGGACTACAAACTGGTCTGAACCTCTTTAATCCCGTTCTGAACCGCTCTAGTCCAGTTTTCAGAGTCTGCAATTGATGCTTTGCCGTGACATCACACTGGGGGAAGCAGCATGTATGCGTGTGTATGTCTATGGTGGGATGTTTAGCAGTTACCATGGTCACACACATGTAAAAATGTGTTCTTTTGGGGTTTTTTTCAACATAAAGGTAAGAGTGACTAACATTAATAAAAAATTGTTGACTAATGTAATATACGGTAATTTGAGAATTGTTTAACAGTGCAAAATCAGTTTACTCATTGTAATTCCAGCTCAGTTCTTTAGGATCAGATTGTGTTTAAATAAAGCTCAGTTTGACGTCTATAGGACCTTGTAGGACCTTGTAATACTTTATTTTTTCGAACACGTAGTACACAAAACCATATGTACAGACATGCAAACTCCAAATACAAGAAACAAACAATTGAAACAAGGACGATCAAATTTCTGTGTATTTGTATGCATGTAAACGTCTATCATGAGTAACAGCTCCAGACAAAGCAGTGCCTCGCGTTAGCCCCACGCCTAAGGGAACATTGATGACATTAGCTGCAAAGTGTCAATGTATGTTTCAAGTTGAATACCTGTGATTTCTCAAAACGGAGTAAAAGGAGGATAAAACTCCCTCATTTTAAAGGTGCATTGTGTTAATTTTGTGGTGGAGTGTCTGGCAAATGCTTTTCTGGAATGTTTCATAATGGCATTAAACCTTTCTTTCTGATAAGTTGACATCCCCTGGCAGAATTGATGATTTCTTGGTCCAGAAGCTGCACATGGGATGTACTTGGATATTCCAACATGATAATGATTCAAAACACAAACCTGTCATTGGCTCCAGCAGAATAAAGTGAAGGTTCTGGAGTGTTCGTCTCTTCTGACCTCAGTATCACTGAGCCTCTGGGCAGATTCAAGCTGCAGTTCAGACAAGAGCCCAAGAATTTACAGGAACTGGAGCCTTTTGCCAAGAAGAATCAGCAGCTTTACCATCAGAGAAAATAACACATCCACAACTATCACAAAAGACTCCAAACTGTCAGTGGGTCATTTGTGTAGTTTCTGTTCTCATTATGATTTAAAAAGAGGAAACACAGTTGTTTGATAATAAATGGCTTCACCCAAGCACTAACCATGAGTGAAAGAAAAGTTTTTGTGTTATCGTTCATATTCTCTGAAAGATGGACAAGAAATCAATCAAATTCTGCCAGGGTATGTAAACTTATGAGCACAACTGTAGTGCACCTTTAAGGCCATTTATTGTGCAGCTCCAATGCACTCTCCACAAATGAACTGTGTTTGTGTGCGTGTATCTCTAAATGTGTATGTTTGTGTTTTCTCCACAGCAAAACGGCACCATTGTAGGCTTCCCAGGGGCAAAGCCGTACGAGGGCAGTATCCTGGAGGCAGACTGTCACATCCTGATCCCTGCGGCCGGAGAGAAGCAGCTCACCAGGAACAACGCTCCCAGGGTCAAGGCCAAGGTACAGTGTAAACACGGGTCTCATTTCTCTTTCCTCACTTCCTTCTCCTTGATTCCTCCGCTCGATCCTCCACGTTTCAGCTCTCAAACAAATGTAGTGTCCCATAGAAGGAATGAGTAAACCTGAGGCTTCTGGAGCAGACGTCGGATAAAAGAATCAAATTTTATTGCTCTGTGACGAGTTTTTGTCCCATCCATCCATCTTCTCCCGCTTAATCCAGCTGGGTCACGGGGGCAGCGTGCTGCCCAATACTCACAGCACCTGATCCCCCCATGAACCCCTCTGCAGGTGGTGAGCCCACAGGAGGGTGGACACCATGGTCCTTGATGTTAGTTCATAGGGGTGCGGGCATGTTTTTGGGTTGATGGGGGGAAACCGGAGCACCCGGAGGAAACCCATCCAGACACGGGGAGGAACATGCAAACTCCACACAGAAAGGCCCGGGCAACCCGGGGATCGAACCCGCAACCTTCTTGCTGTGAGGCCTGAGTGTTGCCACTCAGCCACCGTGCCCTTATCCTGAAATCCTGAGCTGAAACTAGCTTCATTTCAACTCATTCCATGACAGAAATAAGTGACTGGAAAGCTCAAAACTCACTAAATTACCTGGTTTATTACTGATATTTGGACAGTTGATGCACGTTTCCTTTGGAGTTTGTTTCCATAAGCAACTAGAATCAATATCACGGCAGGTTTTGAATTGCTTATCCAGCCAGAACCACACATTGTGACAAAATTTTACAAAGATGAGTGGATCTGGAGCTGTGTGCCGTCTTCATGATTTCAGAGGGCGTGATTGACAGGTGGATTAACCAATCAGAGAGACACATGCTCCCTTCACGTCAAAAACAAACGTGGCTGCTTTACACATAAAAAAGGATAAAAATCGCGATAAAGGAAGTTATATATTTTGTTCTGAATGTTCTGAGAGTTTCGAGAGGAGACGTCTTCTGCATTTGAGAGACGCATGACACAAATTAGCAGAAGAAAAAGAGGAGACTGGCTGGTTGAGCAAGGTTTTGAGTGATCTATACATGTTTGAGTGACTTTCCTGATTTAAATAAAACTAAAAATGTTCAGACAGCATTTACAGTGATGAACAATAAAAAAAAAAAACGAGGAGAAATTAAGTTCAATGCACATCTTTTAAACTATTTCTTTTATTTTTGTTTTGAGCAGATCATCGCCGAAGGTGCCAACGGACCCACAACTCCTGAAGCTGACAAGATCTTCCTGCAAAACAACGTGATGGTTATTCCAGTACGTGAACGAAACTGAACCTATAACAATATACAATACAAATACAATATTCAAAACAGATATAACATCATAATACCATAACAGTCACGAGTGAGACTTAGACTTGGATTTTATTGATCCACAATTAAAAAATTATTTGGATCTCACAGCATATTATAATAACAAAGAGAAATGGTATAATAAATTCTAAATAAATAGCAGAAATAACAAGAGACAGATGTCAAATAATCATATTGATGTATATGTACAAGTAAAAATAATACATGGCTACCGTAAAATACCAAACAGCCGGGGCGTTTATTTGAGACCAGGCGGCAATTTGGGGCAAAAATCTTGCTCAGGAGAAATGGGAAAATGTGGTTCTCAAATTCTTTTACTATGTATGACTATAATTTAGGTGATTTTCTGTACAGACGTAGGTGAGTTAATTTTCAATGTTACAACAAAATGTCTCCGGAGCGAGGAGTTTCCTGACATTTGAAAGCGACTCCTGGATTACAGAAAGTCATTAAAACTCTCCCGCATCATGCAGAAATGTCTTTTTAGCAAGTTAAAACAAGTTTCAGACCAGCGAGTGTGGAGCAGCAGAGTGAGAACGTTTTCTGCGCTGATAATTTATGCAAATGAGCCGTGTGGTTTCAAGAGCATCAGTCCTGCGTCCTGTTGTTGGAGCACGACGTCTGTCTTCCAGCACGAACATTAGACTCTGCGTTTATTTGGAACCAGCGTTTATTTATCAAAATGTACACCTGCAATCGGTGTTTATTTGAGACCCAGCTCTTATTTGGTATTTTACGGTATATAAAATTAAAATATATCTGCAATATACAGGAGGTCATAAGGAAAAAGGTGCCAAAATGATATGATTGAAAGGACATTGTTATTTGTTACTTAAGGGTGAGTTGTTGTACAGTTGTATGGAGTAAATTATGAATCCTCTCACTGTTTGAGTTAGGAGCCTGTTGAAGTATTACCTCCTCTGTCTCTATAGTTGCTGCAGTGGGTGAGCAGGAGTGTCTATGATGCAGAGCAGTTTGTCCAGTTTGCTTTAATATTTCAACTTAAACCTACTGAGTACTGCTGTTACTGCTGTATTCTTATGATTGTTTTAAAAGCTTTGATTAGGCGAGTCGCCCTCATCTGAACAGTGAAGCAAAGTTAATAAAGGCTTTTCTCATACGTTTTTGTTCAGTGTAAAAGATAAAACAAGATAACCTGTGGTACATTACATTATTTTTCATTTTTTCACACTTTCTCCCTTCTCCCGCATCTCTTTCTATTCTCTCTTCCCTCTCTCTCGTTCCCTCCCTCCATCTATCCTTTCTCCTCTTCTCTCTCTCTGGGTCGGTCTTTCCGTCTTCTTCCTTTTTATGCTCTTTCAACTCCTCTTCTTTCTTTCATATCTGACTCCCTCGTTCTTTCCCCTCCTCCTCACTCTCTCTGCCTTTGTGTCCCTGTCTCTCTCCCCTCCTCTTTCTCTCTGTCCCTCTTTCTCTCTCTTCCAGGACATGTATCTGAACGCTGGTGGTGTGACTGTGTCTTATTTCGAGTGGTTGAAGAATCTGAACCATGTCAGTTATGGCCGACTCACCTTCAAATACGAGAGGGACTCCAACTACCACCTGCTCAGTGAGTGGTTTTTACTGATCATTTCCTGAACTAAATTGCTTGATTTAACCTTTACTGTAAAACTTTTTGGTCGAAATACTAATCAATGGATTAAATACTGTCCCACTTTAACTGTGGCTTTTAACTGTATGTTTTAATCGTACTTAATTTGTTTATGTTGTTGTAAGGCGACCTCGGGTGTCCAGAAAGGCGCATAGTAAATAAAATGTATTATTATTATACTTTGATAGTACTTCTGTGTGTAATGACTGAGGTCTGTTGTTGCTTGGTCAGTTTTGGACTGCAACATGATTAAAAAAAAGAGATTGCACTTTTGTTTTTTTTCCATTTTTTATTAACTTGCAAGACTTTTTTGATTTACAAGGTATAGTTTATATTTGTAGTGAAGATGCATAGCAGGAAAATCATTTCTTGTAGTACTACTAAATTAATGTCCCACATCACATTTATTAATATTTCACATGGTTTTAATATCAACGTAATCCTCGCTAAATGATTCCGTTATATAACAATTGTGCATACAGAAATTTAAAACTAATGCTTAAGTTCCCCAGATCATTAGAAAAATCAGTTTTCAATTGTGTCATCTAAACCCCATGTGGCTTATTTATTCTTCAGCATTCAATGTTCCGATAGCATCGAACAGTTGTATCCCTTTTCTCCCTCTGTATCGAATCATATGCATGCGCAGCACTGTAATGCCATCATAGTCGTCATCTTCTGGTGCATTACTTGGGACTTGGCCAGCTGGTCCTTGGCCAGATGGTCCTTGGCCAGATGGTCCTTTGTCAAATGGTCCTTGGTCAGATGGTCCTTGGTCTGATGGTCCTTGGCCAGATGGTCCTTGGCCAGATGGTCCTTTGTCAAATGGTCCTTGGTCAGGTCGCTCTTGCAGACTGAGATTTTCCATTCTAACCATCGCCAGCATTGCATCAAATTCTTCTTCAAATACATCTAGGTCTTCCTCTGTACCACGCACCACAATTATTCCGTTGTGCTCCACAGATGCAGTTGCATTACAACTTTTTGGGGTTTTTTTCAGTTTGAAGTTTAGCAAAACCTTTATCCACTGATTTATAGATGTGGTTTTAAACATCAGGTTTCACCGTACTTCAATCTTTCTTTCTTCGCCATTTTCCACTATGGTCTTCTTCCTTGTGTTCTTGTAGAGAACATCTGGGTTTTCTACTAACTGGTTTCCCCTGGCAGCTTTCTTTGTGCTGGTTGTCGGTTACGGAAGATGTGAATAATCAAACTTTCTAGCAGGCATCTGCAAGAAATTACATGTACCATATGTGATCTGTTAGAAAACTTATCTCAATAGTTACTGAATAAGACACGCACACACGCACACACGCACACACGCACACACGCACACACGCACACACACACACACGCACACACGCACACACGCACACACGCACACACACACACACACACACGTGGCCTGTCAAAACCTGATCCCGTCAGATCTCAAAAACTAAGCAAGGCTGGGCCTGATTAGTACTTGGATGGGAGACCACTGGGAAAATTGGGTGCCACAGTAGGACGCCAGTGACAAAAACTGTCACTGTGTCCTTTGGCAAAGCACTTCACCCACATTGCCTCATGGTGTGTGCATGAGTGATGGTGGTGGTCAGAGCACCACCACAGAGTGTGGAGGGAATGAATAATGATCTGTAGTGTCTTTGTGACTTCAGTCTGTTTATAAATAAAAAACCTGCTTGCTTACATACCCACACACCTCTATATCGCATACATATACACATACACACACACACACACATACACACACACACACACACACACACACACACACATACACATATACACACACTTCTATCTTGTTTTATTACAACACTGAGTTCTCGCTTTTTGCACATGTAAAATATATTATAGCCTATTACTATTTAACTGAGCCAGAGTTGAGTAAAAGTCTAAAAAAGGTTCTGATTTTCAGAAAATACCTCTGTGCATGTGATTAACTCTGAACAAGTATGTGTTTCTACGTATTACGGGTTTGTTTGTCTTGGCCAACATCCCAGCCTCATCTGTGGGACATATTTTATGGTGATTTAAGTCCACACCCTTTGAATGAAACGCACATTGAAAGGTGTAAGAATTTATCATTGGGAGTAAGTTTAAAGAATGAGGTATGACCAGTGTGTCCATTTACTGGAAAAGGTCCGGCTTTAAACTTTACATTTCAGTGTGATATGGACTATTATAAAATGTGATAGGCTTATATGAAAACACATTTAAATCTACTTTAAAATTTGGGTCACTTAATCAAATCTCAATTCCCCTCTCACCTTCAAATACAAGAGGGACTCCCAACTACCACCTGCTCAGTGAGTAATTCTCAAATATTAACTAAAGTACAAAAAACATGACCAGAGTAGGCAACAGTTTGACACAGTTTATTTTTGACACTGTTGGACTTTCATTGTGCTACTTTAAAACAATGCAGAAATTCATTTTCCTTTGCCCCCTTTACTCACGTTTACCTTTTGCCCCTTTTCCCCCTTTACCTCCTTCATCCTCCTCTTCCTCCTCTTCCTCCTCTTCCTCCTCTTCCTCCTCTTCCTCCTCTTCCTCCTCTTTCTTCTTTTTATTTTTTTCATCCTCTCCCTTGCAGTTCTTGAACTTAAGAAAAGCCCCCAAAAAAGATTTAAAAAAAAAATCATCAACCTCCTCTTTAATCTCTTTCATTAACTCCTCATCTCTATAGATGCGTTCAATATGCAAGTTTATTCCGTCCCAGACCACATAATCACACCATTTCATTCCAGTCAGCAGCATTTGACCCTGAATCTGCCATTGATGTTTGGCGCTTACTTTGACTTTTTTTTCCTTGTCAAGGTACTTTTCAATCTTGGTGGGACACTTAATTTCAATGAGACCATGTTCTGACTTCTCTGGGTCATAAATGATTCCATCTGGAGATGCACCCAACCAAAAAGCATCAGGATGGATAACTAAGCCACAGGGAAAGTGCTTTGCTTTTTTTTCCTCGCAGTATTGTTTGATGGCGCTTTCCTCCATTTCCAATCCTTTCTTCATGGCATCAGTCTGAGGTATCCCCTTCAGGAGGCGCTTTATCAGATTTTTCTTCTTTTTCTCTTTGACGCGACTCACCTGCCTAAAGTTAGAGGCAGTGATCCTTGGCTCCCTAAGGTCTTTCCACAATTCATTTGAGCTCTGTCCTCTGGTGTTCTTTTCATACTCGCGTGCCTGTTCCCAGGTGACTCTCAGACTTTTTAGATGTTCCCTTTCCTCCTCTTTGCATTTTAACTCATCCAGTTCCAGTCTGTAGTCATCAAGAGGCAAAAGTGGTGGAGGTGCATCTGCCATGGCACTACAGAAAATAAATGTAATTGTTAACTTCATGCTCTTATTTCCATCTGTAGTAATGGTGGAAGCTGAAGTATTAACAGATTCTAACCAATGCTGTTGTCTAAGTATCCAGGTTATATCACAAAGACGGCACAGTTGTAAAATCCAAATGAGTAATGCATGTTGTCATTTTAATTGAAAAAAAAACACAACAATTTATCTACACTTTCAGACTCCAGTTGACATGTTTTTGTTTTAAATTGCTAAAATAATCTGGAGTCGCAGCCCTAATCTAACAGAATATTTTGTTTAATATTGATTTACTTGTATTTTTAATCTCTTATCAAGTGGAAGATACTCACCACAAGTGAAGCAGTTGTGGCTGTGCTGTGCAGGTAGCTGAAAAGTCAAAAGTTGGTGTCTGGTGTCTGAGTTGAAGTTGCTTCTCTATTTATTTAGTTTCTGGACCAATCACAGGCAGTTTGAAATGATGAAACAGAAACTGCTCCTTGTGGTGCCAAAAAAAATTACACATTCATCTCTTGTAGTCTCTAGTTGTTCTTTTATACCTGAACAGATTTTTATTTTATTACATTACTTTATTTTATTTATTTTATATGGGTTCGCTTAACATTAAGAATGGGACTAGATCTCGTGCCAGAAGAGGGTTGTGCACACATTTTGCAAATTATCTCCTGAGATTTTTATTTCCATGTTTTTATATTTGTGGAAATTGTATCTTGTTCCATCCTTACTTAGCATATGTTTACAGGCAATTGGATATTTAATTATTCCTTTTTATTGAATGGCCTCACACTTTAGAAAAAAGGGGAAATAATAAAATAATGTGAGTATGTGATGAGCAGCACTTGAAAACCACACACAAAGAAAATAATAAATAAAAAGAAATAATGTTCTCTTCTGTCCAGTGTCTGTGCAGGAGAGTTTAGAGCGGAAGTTTGGGAAACAAGGAGGACCCATCCCCATCGTCCCCACCGCTGACTTCCAGGCTCGAGTCGCTGTAAGTGCACAAAGTTCAATCACACTTTTATAAGTTAAAACTGAAGGAACTGAAAAGTAAGTGCATCAATATGAAAGTGGAGGAAAGAAATGGGTAAGAGGCAATGCTGTCTAACTGAACAGGCTTGTTTCAATCATTTCTTTTTTAGGGTGCGTCAGAGAAGGACATTGTTCACTCAGGCTTGGCCTACACAATGGAGAGATCTGCTCGGGTTAGTATTTTCTAATCATAATTTCACTAATTAATATATCAACACATTTCAGTGTAATCATTAGAAGGTGTTGGCAAAGTACACTAAAAATACACTATTCACATTCCACAAATGTAATTCAAGTGTGACGCCCTCTAGTGTGACGCCCTCTAGTGTAACACCCTCTAGTGTGACGCCCTCTAGTGTGACGCCCTCTAGTGTGACGCCCTCTAGTGTGACGCCCTCTAGTGTAACTCCCTTTAGTATGACGCCCTCTAGTGTGACGCCCTCTAGTGTAACACCCTCTAGTGTGACGCCCTCTAGTGTGACGCCCTCTAGTGTGACGCCCTCTAGTGTGACGCCCTCTAGTGTGACGCCCTCTAGTGTGACGCCCTCTAGTGTGACGCCCTCTAGTGTGACGCCCTCTAGTGTGACGCCCTCTAGTGTGACGCCCTCTAGTGTGACGCCCTGTAGTGCGACGCCCTGTAGTGCGACGCCCTCAAGTGTGACGCCCTCAAGTGTGACGCCCTCAAGTGTGACGCCCTCAAGTGTGACGCCCTCTAGTGTGACGCCCTCAAGTGTGACGCCCTCTAGTGTGACGCCCTCTAGTGTGACGCCCTCTAGTGTGACGCCCTCTAGTGTGACGCCCTCTAGTGTGACGCCCTTTAGTGTGACGCCCTTTAGTGTGACGCCCTTTAGTGTGACGCCCTCTAATGTGACGCCCTCAAGTGTGACGCCCTCAAGTGTGACGCCCTCAAGTGTGACGCCCTCAAGTGTGACGCCCTCAAGTGTGACGCCCTCAAGTGTGACGCCCTCAAGTGTGACGCCCTCAAGTGTGACGCCCTCTAGTGTGACGCCCTCTAGTGTGACGCCCTCTAGTGTGACGCCCTTTAGTGCGACGCCCTGTAGTGCGACGCCCTGTAGTGCGACGCCCTCAAGTGCGACGCCCTCAAGTGCGACGCCCTCAAGTGCGACGCCCTCAAGTTTGACGCCCTCAAGTTTGACGCCCTCAAGTTTGACGCCCTCAAGTTTGACGCCCTCAAGTTTGACGCCCTCAAGTTTGACGCCCTGTAGTGTGACGCCCTGTAGTGTGACGCCCTGTAGTGTGACGCCCTGTAGTGTGACGCCCTCTAGTGTGACGCCCTGTAGTGTGACGCCCTGTAGTGTGACGCCCTCTAGTGTGACGCCCTCTAGTGTGACGCCCTCTAGTGTGACGCCCTCTAGTGTGACGCCCTCTAGTGTGACGCCCTCTAGTGTAACACCCTTTAATGTGACGCCATCATGTGTAGCGCCCTCTAGAGTAATCCGTAACTTTTCTGGTATGTCACAGCCACAGCACAGGCACTATTCTGCCTGTGCTGTGGCTGAACCCTCCATCAGAAAAAAATGTTCCTTTTAAAAGTGATGCAAACACAGCAGTTTGGCAGTTTTGATGATTTCACATTTAAATGTAATTAATTTAGTCTTGTCTTGTCTGGGGCCAGGACTCCTTTTGAAATAAGAATCCAAATCTCTGTGGAAGTTTATGAAATGAACAAATAAAATGTAACAGTTGAGTGAAAATGGTCGGTTCTTTGAATCGATCTGGAGACGTGACTTTTCCTTTTTATCCTTTTCAGCAAATCATGCGCACGGCCAGTAAGTACAACCTGGGCCTGGACCTGAGGACGGCTGCCTACGTCAACGCCATCGAGAAGGTCTTTAAAGTGTACAACGAGGCTGGACTCACCTTCACATAGACCTGATCCGTCAGAATACGCCGTTTACCGCCACATCGTTCTGCTCATATCCTGTTTAAGTTTAGTCCCGGGCTGCGTCTCTTCAGTGTCCTCGGTCATAGTTTATTTTGAACATGATGTTTCCTGTACACATGCGTCCACTGTTCTACAGATGCCTTATATCAGGACTGCTCTGAGAGGGAGACGGCCACTTTAACTACAGTTAAAGGGATTTATTAGATTTATTAGAAAACAAATTGTAATGATTAAAATCATTGTTGTTCTGTCTGTAGCAAAGGTCCAGATTTAGTTCAGTTCAGACTTGAGCTGTTTGATACATTTATGTGACAGCTCCTCCACTGAGACGAGATGTTTCTGCAACAGGTTTTTCATTGTAACCGTCCATTTCCCTCACAAAGTTGTTTATCAATAAATTACTGTATTTTTATTTTCATTGTTTTTCAAAACCAATAAAATATTGATAATATCACATGTAGTCGTGGTCAATGTGATCAGAGAAGTTGACATTTTGAAGTTTAAATGTGAACATGTCACTATCGTTTTTGCACATGTAAAATATATTATAGCCTATTACTATTTAACTGAGCCAGAGTTGAGTAAAAGTCTAAAAAAGGTTCTGATTTTCAGAAAATACCTCTGTGCATGTGATTAACTCTGAACAAGTATGTGTTTCTACGTATTACGGGTTTGTTTGTCTTGGCCAACATCCCAGCCTCATCTGTGGGACATATTTTATGGTGATTTAAGTCCACACCCTTTGAATGAAACGCACATTGAAAGGTGTAAGAATTTATCATTGGGAGTAAGTTTAAAGAATGAGGTATGACCAGTGTGTCCATTTACTGGAAAAGGTCCGGCTTTAAACTTTACATTTCAGTGTGATATGGACTATTATAAAATGTGATAGGCTTATATGAAAACACATTTAAATCTACTTTAAAATTTAGGTCACTTAATCAAATATCAATTCCCCTCTCACCTTCAAATACAAGAGGGACTCCCAACTACCACCTGCTCAGTGAGTAATTCTCAAATATTAACTAAAGTACAAAAAACATGACCAGAGTAGGCAACAGTTTGACACACAGTTTATTTTTGACACTGTTGGACTTTCATTGTGCTACTTTAAAACTGCAGAAATTCATTTTCCTTTGCCCCCTTTACTCACGTTTACCTTTTGCCCCTTTTCCCCCTTTATGTCCTTCATCCTGCTCTCCTCCTTTGCCCCCTCTTCCCCCTTTACCTCCTTCATCCCCCTCTTCCTCCTCTTCCTCCTCTTCATTCTTTTCCTTTTTTTCATCCTCTCCCTTGCGGTTCTTGAACTTAAGAAAAGCCCCCAAATAAGAATTTAAAAAAAAATCATCAACCTTCTCTTTAATGGTTTTCATTAACTCCTCGTTTCTATAGATGCGGACATGGACATATGGACATGTTTTATGATTATTTAAGTCCACTTCCCTTTGAATGAAACACACATTGAAAGGTCATTGGGAATAAGTTTAAAGAATGTAAATAATGGGGTATAACCAGTGTGTCCATTTACTGGAAAAGGTCCTGCTATTTGAGTGTTTTATGAGCTAAACAACATTTGATAGACCTAATTTAACAATCCCCTTTAAAATTTGGAGCACAAGAAGAACTTTGAATGAGGTTACATCATTTTTAAAGAGTCACAAAAATGTGTATAGTTCAATGTGTTCTCAGTATTTTCTGAAATAATAAAAAGTTAGGATGAAATGTGTGCAACATCACAGCACATTGTCACATGACCAGAGGTGTTTATGTACAAAGGAAAGGAGAAGATGGTGCTGAAAACGCCTCAAATTAACAGGAGGTAAAATCATTTAAATTTAACCCAAACATATTGTGACCGCTGGGACAGAACATTGTACATTCATTATTGAAAAGCTAAAGTAAGTTAGCTGCTATAGGGAAAATAAAAATACACGTGTGAACTATCTCAGTGACTAAAGTCAAAAGAGCAAGTATTTTTACATTAAACTGATCAAAAATCTCTTACAACACCTTTAATTCACAATACAAAGTTTTATCCCACCAGTCACAATTGTGTTATTGTGATAAATTTTGCTCATGTAAAACATATTTTAACCTATTACTATTTAACTATAAGCAAAAGTTGAGTAAAAGTGTAAAAGTGTTTTTATCTGAACAAATATGTGTTAAATCACACATTCATGAACTGATCTATTTGTCTTGGCCAAAAGTCCAGCTCTCATCTGTGGAGCATATTGGTGTGATTTAAGTCCACTCACCTTCGACTAGAACGCACATGTTAAGGTGTAACTGAATAGAGATGGACTATAATGAATTTCATTCATGAAAAATCAAGTATTATCTGTGTATCTTGCTTTAATCAGCAAGATTACATAGTTCTTAAAATGGGGCCTATAAGACAAAATGTCTTCAGGTTAATGTGATCTCTTTTACGTTGAGATAATTATTTTAGCCTGATTATACTTTGAATTATTGTCTCTGAGTAGTTTATCATTTCCAGTTGCTCCCCTGGTCGCCCGTGTCCACTTATTCACTTTGTACAAAAAGTCAAAACCTTGGTGGAATTGAACAAAACAATTTATTTTGTCTGGCACAGTTTATAAAATCAGGGAATCTGCTTTGAACTTCTATTTTTGTTCTGTATTTTGGGTGTGTGGTGTGTTTTCGTGTTAGAATAAGTTAAGTGTAGTGTGTACATGATAAGGCAACATGCAGGCTTTACTTTCCATCGGCTTCAAAGTAAAACAGAGATGCTTCACAGGCTAACGTCAGCGTGAATATTAGGCCTATATCCACTTATCTACACTAAATAAAGAACTGGATGGATTTGACCATTTTTCTCCCTCAATCATCCAAAAATGATTCACAAATTGCACTTCTATATCTACTCTTATATAATAGTGTTACGATCTATAAAGTAACTAGATTGAGGAAATATCTTTTAACATTTTACTTCTTTCTTTTTGTAATATGTAGCTTCACTAAGGAATGTTATTGAGAATACTTTTCATCCACCCATCATTAGGCAAAACAAACATTGGCAGCAGATGCAGATTACTATGCAATTAATTACCTTATTCCATAACCCTTTTTTTGAATGAGCCCAAACAAAACATACCTGGAGACAAAGATATAATCTCATAATAGGCTTTGTACTCCTGACAAACTTTCTATTTGACTAAACCAGCCTTACCAGTCTCTACAAACATAAGCTAAAGGTTAATCGAGTTGAGTGCCCTTCAAACACTATTAAACCATAATTTTGTCTATTTAAATTTTAAGTTAATTTATTGGCTCTTATAGTTTTCGGTGATTACATATTTATTGCATAGATATTTAGGCTACTTCCTGATATGTGATATGTGATATAGTTTGTTTGAGAATGTCGAAATTAGGACCCCAATGCTACCCTCAGGAACTTTTTTATTTTTGCTGTACACCTTTTATTTCAGTTACAAGAAGAGTATCCTTAAACCATTCATATCCTTTGAATAAAGAAAGTTTTCTGCATTTTGTTTTTGGCAAGGATCATAAATATCACTGCTGGGGCTTCTTCAGTTAAACTTGTGTTAGCTCCTCATAGACAAATCATGCTAAATTAGGGAGACCAGATTTTCAAAATAAAAAACTGGGATGTCCTCAGTTTGTGGTGGAACGAGTAATTAAGGAAAACTGTTATGCACTCGGCACTAATGTATCTAGTACCTGGTCTAGTCCTGGTCTAGTGCTGATCTAATATCTGGTCTAGTCCCGGTCTACTATCTGTTCTAGTCCCAGTCTAGTATCTGGTCTAGTCCCTGTCTAATATCTGGTCTAGTCCTGGTCTAATATCTGGTCTAGTCCCGGTCTAGTATCTGGTGTAGTCCTGGTCTAATATCTGGTCTAGTCCCGGTCTAGTGTCTGGTGTAGTCCTGGTCTAGTATCTGGTGTAGTCCTGGTCTAGTATCTGGTCTAGTCCCGGTCTAGTATCTGGTCTAGTCCTGGTCTAATATCTGGTCTAGTCCCGGTCTAGTATCTGGTTTAGCCCTGGTCTAGTATCTGGTCTAGTCCCGGTCTAGTATCTGGTGTAGTCCTGGTCTAGTACTTTATAGTATCTGGTTTAGTCCCAGTCTAGTACCTGTATAGTCACATTTTCTTTGTTTTTGGTCATTTTTAAGCAGCTTTTCTGTATTTTACCTAAACAAATGCCAATGTATTACTGTTGGCAGGGATCAGATTGGTCAAAAATAAGGACACCACCAGGGACATTTCTTGTATAAAACTGGGACAAATCACTGGTTTTGGATAAATCTGCTGGGACAGTGGACACGGGGCTCAAAACTGGGACTGTCCCGGGTAAATAGGAACGTCTGGTCACCCTATGCTAAGTAGAAATGCTAGTTAAATTTGATTAAGATGTTAGCATGTTAGCATATAGGCTAATCGTACATTGCTTTTAATATGGTTAGCGTTGTTATTTTGAATTAATATTTTTTATTCAGAGACATTAATATGAATGTTAGTAGCTTAATTATAAAAAGGCGTACAGGATTATCCTTCCCTTTAGGACTGAACATTGTGCATTCATTGTTGAAAAGCTAAAGTAAGTTAGTTGCTATAGGGACATATCTGAAAATAAAAATACACGTGTCAACTATCTCAGTGACTAAAGTCAAAAGAGGAAGTATTTTTACATTAAACTGATCAAAAATCTCTTACAACACCTTTAATTCACAATACAAAGTTTTATCCCACCAGTCACAATTGTGTTATTGTCATGTAAAACATATTATAACCTATTACTATTTAACTACCGGTATAAGGAAGTTGAGTAAAAGTGTAAAAGTGTTTTTATCTGAACAAATATGTGTTAAATCACACATATTCATGAACCATAGACCGTATAAAAGAAGTGGACTAAGTGAGTGTGACGTCACCCATAGCGTTTAGCGCAGCTCAAATGAGGCTCGTGATGCTAACGGCTACAGGAGCAAATCTGGAGCCAGGCTCTATGTCATGAATAGGGTTTTTTTTGGCAGACAAAATAGTGAAAAAAAAAATCAGGACCATGTAGAGCGGGTTCATACGAACATTTTAAGACCAAAATGACGAGACTCACTGAAAGATACAGAGAGAAGAGTGATAAGATCCCAATGTATGTCAATGGGAAAAAGGGAGAGAAGGAGCCGGAAGAGCCTCATGTCGCATGGCGGCTAACGGGATAGCTTAGTCCACTCATATATACGGTCTATGTCATGAACTAATCTATTTGTCTTGGCCAAAAGTCCAGCTCTCATCTGTGGAGCATATTGGTGTGATTTAAGTCCACTCACCTTCGACTAGAACGCACATGTTAAGGTGTAACTGGATAGAGATGGACTATAATGAATTTCATTCATGAAAAATCAAGTATTATCTGTGTATCTTGCTTTAATCAGCAAGGTTACATAGTTCTTAAAAAGGGGGCCTATAAGACAAAATGTCTTCAGGTTAATGTGATCTCTTTTACGTTGAGATAATTATTTTAGCCTGATTATACTTTGAATTATTGTCTCTGAATAGTTTATCATTTCCAGTTGCTCCCCTGGTCGCCCGTGTCCACTTATTCACTTTGTACAAAAAGTCAAAACCTTGGTGGAATTGAACAAAACAATTTATTTTGTCTGGCACAGTTTATAAAATCAGGGAATCTGCTTTGAACTTCTATTTTTGTTCTGTATTTTGGGTGTGTGGTGTGTTTTCGTGTTAGAATAAGTTAAGTGTAGTGTGTACATGATAAGGCAACATGCAGGCTTTACTTTCCATCGGCTTCAAAGTAAAACAGAGATGCTTCACAGGCTAACGTCAGCGTGAATATTAGGCCTATATCCACTTATCTACACTAAATAAAGAACTGGATGGATTTGACCATTTTTCTCCCTCAATCATCCAAAAATGATTCACAAATTGCACTTCTATATCTACTCTTATATAATAGTGTTACGATCTATAAAGTAACTAGATTGAGGAAATATCTTTTAACATTTTACTTCTTTCTTTTTGTAATATGTAGCTTCACTAAGGAATGTTATTGAGAATACTTTTCATCCACCCATCATTAGGCAAAACAAACATTGGCAGCAGATGCAGGTTACTATGCAATTCATTACCTTCCTACCTACCGACATTCCATAACCCTTTGTTTGAATGAGCCCAAACAAAACATACCTGGAGACAAAGATATAATCTCATAATAAGTTTTGTACTCCTGACAAACTTTCTATTTGACTAAACCATCCTTACCAGTCTCTACAAACATAAGCTAAAGGTTAATCGAGTTGAGTGCCCTTCAAACACTATTAAACCATAATTTTGTCTATTTAAATTTTAAGTTAATTTATTGGCTCTTATAGTTTTCGGTGATTACATATTTATTGCATAGATATTTAGGCTACTTCCTGATATGTGATATGTGATATAGTTTGTTTGAGAATGTCGAAACTAGGACCCCAATGCTACCCTCAGGAACTTTTTTATTTTTGCTGTACACCTTTTATTTCAGTTACAAGAAGAGTATCCTTAAACCATTCATATCCTTCGAATAAAGAAAGTTTTCTGCATTTTGTTTTTGGCAAGGATCATAAATATCACTGCTGGGGCTTCTTCAGTTAAACTTGTGTTAGCTCCTCATAGACAAATCATGCTAAATTAGGGAGACCAGATTTTCAAAATAAAAAACTGGGATGTCCTCAGTTTGTGGTGGAACGAGTAATTAAGGAAAACTGTTATGCACTCGGCACTAATGTATCTAGTACCTGGTCTAGTCCTGGTCTAGTGCTGATCTAATATCTGGTCTAGTCCCGGTCTACTATCTGTTCTAGTCCCAGTCTAGTATCTGGTCTAGTCCCTGTCTAATATCTGGTCTAGTCCTGGTCTAATATCTGGTCTAGTCCCGGTCTAGTATCTGGTGTAGTCCTGGTCTAATATCTGGTCTAGTCCCGGTCTAGTGTCTGGTGTAGTCCTGGTCTAGTATCTGGTGTAGTCCTGGTCTAGTATCTGGTCTAGTCCCGGTCTAATATCTGGTCTAGTCCCGGTCTAGTATCTGGTCTAGTCCCGGTCTAGTATCTGCTCTAGTCCCGGTCTAGTATCTGGTCTAGTCTCGGTCTAGTATCTGGTCTAGTCCCAGTCTAGTACCTGTATAGTCACATTTTCTTTGTTTTTGGTCATTTTTAAGCAGCTTTTCTGTATTTTACCTAAACAAATGCCAATGTATTACTGTTGGCAGGGATCAGATTGGTCAAAAATAAGGACACCACCAGGGACATTTCTTGTATAAAACTGGGACAAATCACTGGTTTTGGATAAATCTGCTGGGACAGTGGACACGGGGCTCAAAACTGGGACTGTCCCGGGTAAATAGGAACGTCTGGTCACCCTATGCTAAGTAGAAATGCTAGTTAAATTTGATTAAGATGTTAGCATGTTAGCATATAGGCTAATCGTACATTGCTTTTAATATGGTTAGCGTTGTTATTTTGAATTAATATTTTTATTCAGAGACATTAATATGAATGTTAGTAGCTTAATTATAAAAAGGCGTACAGGATTATCCTTCCCTTTAGGACTGAACATTGTGCATTCATTGTTGAAAAGCTAAAGTAAGTTAGTTGCTATAGGGACATATCTGAAAATAAAAATACACGTGTCAACTATCTCAGTGACTAAAGTCAAAAGAGCAAGTATTTTTACATTAAACTGATCAAAAATCTCTTACAACACCTTTAATTCACAATACAAAGTTTTATCCCCCCAGTCACAATTGTGTTATGTAAAACATATTATAACCTATTACTATTTAACTATAAGCAAGTTGAGTAAAAGTGTAAAAGTGTTTTTATCTGAACAAATATGTGTTAAATCACACATATTCATGAACCATAGACCGTATAAAAGAAGTGGACTAAGTGAGTGTGACGTCACCCATAGCGTTTAGCGCAGCTCAAATGAGGCTCGTGATGCTAACGACTACAGGAGCAAATCTGGAGCCAGGCTCTATGTTATGAATAGGGGGGTTTTTTTGGCAGACAAAATAGTGAAAAAAAAAATCAAGACCATGTAGAGCGGGTTCATACGAACATTTTAAGACCAAAATGACGAGACTCACTGAAAGATACAGAAAGAAGAGTGATAAGATCCCAATGTATGTCAATGGGAAAAAGGGAGAGAAGGAGCCGGAAGAGCCTCATGTCGCATGGCGGCTAACGGGATAGCTTAGTCCACTCATATATACGGTCTATGTCATGAACTAATCTATTTGTCTTGGCCAAAAGTCCAGCTCTCATCTGTGGAGCATATTGGTGTGATTTAAGTCCACTCACCTTCAACTAGAACGCACATGTTAAGGTGTAACTGAATAGAGATGGACTATAATGAATTTCATTCATGAAAAATCAAGTATTATCTGTGTATCTTGCTTTAATCAGCAAGATTACATAGTTCTTAAAATGGGGCCTATAAGACAAAATGTCTTCAGGTTAATGTGATCTCTTTTACGTTGAGATAATTATTTTAGCCTGATTATACTTTGAATTATTGTCTCTGAGTAGTTTATCATTTCCAGTTGCTCCCCTGGTCGCCCGTGTCCTTATTCACTTTGTACAAAAAGTCAAAACCTTGGTGGAATTGAACAAAACAATTTATTTTGTCTGGCACAGTTTATAAAATCAGGGAATCTGCTTTGAACTTCTATTTTTGTTCTGTATTTTGGGTGTGTGGTGTGTTTTCGTGTTAGAATAAGTTAAGTGTAGTGTGTACATGATAAGGCAACATGCAGGCTTTACTTTCCATCGGCTTCAAAGTAAAACAGAGATGCTTCACAGGCTAACGTCAGCGTGAATATTAGGCCTATATCCACTTATCTACACTAAATAAAGAACTGGATGGATTTGACCATTTTTCTCCCTCAATCATCCAAAAATGATTCACAAATTGCACTTCTATATCTACTCTTATATAATAGTGTTACGATCTATAAAGTAACTAGATTGAGGAAATATCTTTTAACATTTTACTTCTTTCTTTTTGTAATATGTAGCTTCACTAAGGAATGTTATTGAGAATACTTTTCATCCACCCATCATTAGGCAAAACAAACATTGGCAGCAGATGCAGATTACTATGCAATTAATTACCTTATTCCATAACCCTTTTTTTGAATGAGCCCAAACAAAACATACCTGGAGACAAAGATATAATCTCATAATAGGCTTTGTACTCCTGACAAACTTTCTGTTTTGCTAAACCAGCCTTACCAGTCTCTACAAACATAAGCTAAAGGTTAATCGAGCTGAGTGCCCTTCAAACACTATTAAACCATAATTTTGTCTATTTAAATTTTAAGTTAATTTATTGGCTCTTATAGTTTTCGGTGATTACATATTTATTGCATAGATATTTAGGCTACTTCCTGATATGTGATATGTGATATAGTTTGTTTGAGAATGTCGAAACTAGGACCCCAATGCTACCCTCAGGAACTTTTTTATTTTTGCTGTACACCTTTTATTTCAGTTACAAGAAGAGTATCCTTAAACCATTCATATCCTTCGAATAAAGAAAGTTTTCTGCATTTTGTTTTTGGCAAGGATCATAAATATCACTGCTGGGGCTTCTTCAGTTAAACTTGTGTTAGCTCCTCATAGACAAATCATGCTAAATTAGGGAGACCAGATTTTCAAAATAAAAAACTGGGACATCCTCAGTTTGTGGTGGAACGAGTAATTAAGGAAAACTGTTATGCACTCGGCACTAATGTATCTAGTACCTGGTCTAGTCCTGGTCTAGTGCTGATCTAATATCTGGTCTAGTCCTGGTCTAATATCTGGTCTAGTCCCAGTCTAGTATCTGGTCTAGTCCCTGTCTAATATCTGGTCTAGTCCTGGTCTAATATCTGGTCTAGTCCCTGTCTAATATCTGGTCTAGTCCTGGTCTAATATCTGGTCTAGTCCCGGTCTAGTGTCTGGTGTAGTCCTGGTCTAGTATCTGGTGTAGTCCTGGTCTAATATCTGGTCTAGTCCCGGTCTAGTGTCTGGTGTAGTCCTGGTCTAGTATATGGTGTAGTCCTGGTCTAGTATCTGGTTTCTCCCTGGTCTAGTATCTGGTATAGTCCCGGTCTAGTCTCTGTTGTAGTCCTGGTCTAGTACTTTATAGTATCTGGTTTAGTCCCAGTCTAGTACCTGTATAGTCACATTTTCTTTGTTTTTGGTCATTTTTAAGTAGCTTTTCTGTATTTTACCTAAACAAATGCCAATGTATTACTGTTGGCAGGGTTCAGATTGTCAAAAATAAGGACACCACCAGGGACATTTCTTGTATAAAACTGGGACAAATCACTGGTTTTGGATAAATCTGCTGGGACAGTGGACACAGGGCTCAAAACTGGGACTGTCCCGGGTAAATAGGAATGTCTGGTCACCCTATGCTAAACAGAAATGCTAGTTAAATTTGATTAAGATGTTAGCATGTTAGCATATAGGCTAATCGTACATTGCTTTTAATATGGTTAGCGTTGTTATTTTGAATTAATATTTTTATTCCAGAGACATTAATATGAATGTTAGTAGCTTAATTATAAAAAGGCACGTACAGGATTATCCTTCCCTTTAGGACTGAACATTGTGCATTCATTGTTGAAAAGCTAAAGTAAGTTAGTTGCTATAGGGACATATCTGAAAATAAAAATACACGTGTCAACTATCTCAGTGACTAAAGTCAAAAGAGGAAGTATTTTTACATTAAACTGATCAAAAATCTCTTACAACACCTTTAATTCACAATACAAAGTTTTATCCCACCAGTCACAATTGTGTTATTGTCATGTAAAACATATTATAACCTATTACTATTTAACTATAAGCAAGTTGAGTAAAAGTGTAAAAGTGTTTTTATCTGAACAAATATGTGTTAAATCACACATATTCATGAACCATAGACCGTATAAAAGAAGTGGACTAAGTGAGTGTGACGTCACCCATAGCGTTTTAGCGCAGCTCAAATGAGGCTCGTGATGCTAACGGCTACAGGAGCAAATCTAGAGCCAGGCTCTATGTTATGAATAGGGTTTTTTTTGGCAGACAAAATAGTGAAAAAAAAAAATCAAGACCATGTAGAGGCAGGTTCATATGAACATTTTAAGACCAAAATGACGAGACTCACTGAAAGATACAGAAAGAAGAGTGATAAGATCCCAATGTATGTCAATGGGAAAAAGGGAGAGAAGGAGCCGGAAGAGCCTCATGTCGCATGGCGGCTAACGGGGATAGCTTAGTCCACTCATATATACGGTCTATGTCATGAACTAATCTATTTGTCTTGGCCAAAAGTCCAGCTCTCATCTGTGGAGCATATTGGTGTGATTTAAGTCCACTCACCTTCGACTAGAACACACATGTTAAGTTGTAACTGGATAGAGATGGACTATAATGAATTTCATTCATGAAAAATTAAGTATTATCTGTGTATCTTGCTTTAATCAGCAAGGTTACATAGTTCTTAAAAAGGGGCCTATAAGACAAAATGTCTTCAGGTTAATGTGATCTCTTTTACGTTGAGATAATTATTTTAGCCTGATTATACTTTGAATTATTGTCTCTGAGTAGTTTATCATTTCCAGTTGCTCTTGGTCGCCCGTGTCCACTTATTCACTTTGTACAAAAAGTCAAAACCTTGGTGGAATTGAACAAAACAATTTATTTTGTCTGGCACAGTTTATAAAATCAGGAATCTGCTTTGAACTTCTATTTTTGTTCTGTATTTTGGGTGTGTGGTGTGTTTTCGTGTTAGAATAAGTTAAGTGTAGTGTGTACATGATAAGGCAACATGCAGGCTTTACTTTCCATCGGCTTCAAAGTAAAACAGAGATGCTTCACAGGCTAACGTCAGCGTGAATATTAGGCCTATATCCACTTATCTACACTAAATAAAGAACTGGATGGATTTGACCATTTTTCTCCCTCAATCATCCAAAAATGATTCACAAATTGCACTTCTATATCTACTCTTATATAATAGTGTTACGATCTATAAAGTAACTAGATTGAGGAAATATCTTTTAACATTTTACTTCTTTCTTTTTGTAATATGTAGCTTCACTAAGGAATGTTATTGAGAATACTTTTCATCCACCCATCATTAGGCAAACATTGGCAGCAGATGCAGATTACTATGCAATTAATTACCTTATTCCATAACCCTTTTTTTGAATGAGCCCAAACAAAACATACCTGGAGACAAAGATATAATCTCATAATAGGCTTTGTACTCCTGACAAACTTTCTGTTTGACTAAACCAGCCTTACCAGTCTCTACAAACATAAACTAAAGGTTAATCAAGTTGAGTGCCCTTCAAACACTATTAAACCATAATTTTGTCTATTTAAATTTTAAGTTAATTCATTGGCTCTTATAGTTTTCGGTGATTACATATTTATTGCATAGATATTTAGGCTACTTCCTGATATGTGATATAGTTTGTTTGAGAATGTCGAAACTAGGACCCCAATGCTACCCTCAGGAACTTTTTTATTTTTGCTGTACACCTTTTATTTCAGTTACAAGAAGAGTATCCTTAAACCATTCATATCCTTTGAATAAAGAAAGTTTTCTGCATTTTGTTTTTGGCAAGGATCATAAATATCACTGCTGGGGCTTCTTCAGTTAAACTTGTGTTAGCTCCTCATAGACAAATCATGCTAAATTAGGGAGACCAGATTTTCAAAATAAAAAACTGGGACATCCTCAGTTTGTGGTGGAACGAGTAATTAAGGAAAACTGTTATGCACTCGGCACTAATGTATCTAGTACCTGGTCTAGTCCTGGTCTAGTGCTGATCTAATATCTGGTCTAGTCCCGGTCTAATATCTGGTCTAGTCCCAGTCTAGTATCTGGTCTAGTCCCAGTCTAATATCTGGTCTAGTCCCTGTCTAATATCTGGTCTAGTATCTGTTCTAGTCCCAGTCTAGTATCTGGTCTAGTCCCAGTCTAATATCTGGTCTAGTCCTGGTCTAATATCTGGTCTAGTATCTGTTCTTGTCCCAGTCTAGTATCTGGTCTAGTCCCTGTCTAGTATCTGGTCTAGTCCCAGTCTAATATCTGGTCTAGTCCCAGTCTAGTATCTGGTTTAGTCCCAGTCTAGTATCTAGTCTAGTCCTGGTCTAGTATCTGGTCTATTCCCGGGCTAGTATCTGGTTTAGTCCCAGTCTAGTATCTGGTCTAGTCCTGGTCTAGTATCTGGTCTAGTCCTGGTCTAGTACTTTATAGTATCTGGTTTAGTCCCGGATAAATATCTGGTTTAGTACCAGTCTAGTACCTTATAGTATCTGGTTTAGTCCCAGTCTAGTACCTTATAGTACCTGGTTTAGTCCCAGTTTAGTACCTTATAGCACCTGGCTTAGTCCCAGTCGAGTACCTTATAGTATCTGGTTGAGTCCCAGTCTAGTACCGGACAAGTATCTGGTTTAGTCCCAGTCTAGTATCTGGTTTAGTCCCAGTCTAGTACCTGGTTTAGTCCCAGTCTAGTCCTGGGCTAGTATCTGGTTTAGTCTCAGTCTAGTATCTGGTTTAGTCCCAGTCTAGTCCTGGGCTAGTATCTGGTTTAGTCCCAGTCTAGTACCTGTATAGTCACATTTTCTTTGTGTTTTGGTCATTTTTAAGCAGCTTTTCTGTATTTTACCTAAACAAATGCCAATGTATTACTGTTGGCAGGGATCAGATTGGTCAAAAATAAGGACGCCAGGGACTTTTCTTGTATAAAACTGGGACAAATCACTGGTTTTGGATAAATCTGCTGGGACAGTGGACACGGGGCTCAAAACTGGGACTGTCCCGGGTAAATAGGGACATCTGGTCACCCTATGCTAAACAGAAATGCTAGTTAAATTTGATTAAGATGTTAGCATGTTAGCATATAGGCTAATCGTACATTGCTTTTAATATGGTTAGCGTTGTTATTTTGAATTAATATTTTTATTCAGAGACATTAATATGAATTTTAGTAGCTTGATTATAAAATGGCATACAGGATTATCCTTCCCTTTAGTTGGGGGTTAGAGCTAGTAAATGCTACGCTAACAAGGCTATAGTCTGTAATGCTAACTGGACTACGTGGCTACTAATGTTATAAGATTTACTTTACTATACATGCAGTTACCAGATCTGTCCCACGAAGGCAAAACGCCGTAGCATCATGTTTGGTCAAAAATGAGTTTGTGTTATTTTAGGGGGGATTTGAGATTTCCTTTATCGTGTGAATACATATTGTGAAAAATACTGAGCTCAAAATTAACCTTTGAGCCTTATTTGGCAGTTCCTGTACTCTGCCTTTGTATCGTCCCAAAAATAAGGAGTCGTGCAAAGGCAAAAGGCAGTAACAGTGTATGTTTTGTTTGTGATTTAGTTAATAAATATATTTAATTTTAAAATCCAACCCCTCTCCTCCTTTTTTTTGTTGCACCCTTGGCACAGGGTCTTAACACATGAAATAAGTACACCTTTGTATTCAATTATAGCTGAATTATCTTTAACGTGGACGTATTTTGTGTATTTATTCATATTGTACATACTATAGAGCTAAGTAACTTGTCTGTCAAATTATTTAACTGTATAAGTGTTGCCACGCTATCCTGAACTGCACTAAATAGGAAATCCAAAGGTCTTCAGTATAATTTAAAACAAACACCATGAGGACTAGACCTTGGTCAGGTGTTTTTATCATGGATGTAAGTCTGGTGAAAATATAGTCCGGAAAATATGGTACGTTGATTTGTCAAGTCTCCCCGGGCCTGGATTATTGATGGTTAATAAAATTAAGAGTAACTGCCACATAAGGGTCAGAGGTCAATTTTGAGCTCAATATTTTTCGCATACAAATATTTCTTCATTATAGCAACTAGTTGTCAAAAGTTGGGAGCCCGACCTAAAACTTTGAAGTTATTTTTCTCAGTTTGACAATCTGGCGAGTTAAAGTGTTTTGCCTTTGTAGGGCAGAGACACAATTCTTGTAGGCCTTAACATTCTTGTTATAAGTTTCTTTATGTTTAAGTTATAGGCTACATGCTTGCTAGACATTACTGCGCCTATATGATTGTTAGTGCATTTCTTTCCCACATTATTAATTCGGCAGATTTGTGGTTTTCTGAATACAATATCACGATCGGTAGTTTTGTATTACGTTTATTTATATTAGAGGGTGGCCCATGTGAGGTGTTTGCCCCGGACCTGCAAATTCCTGTCGACGGGCCTGATTACGTGTATACAATTTTTGGTACAGGGCTAAAATTTCACAGTTCGTATGCTTTTTTTTGTCATGTTAGCAAGTGAAGCATCTCAAAAGGTTTAGCATGTTGGCGAATTACAACAGGGTTACAACACAGTGACACGGGGAGAAAGCTACAAGCAAGAAAACTCAAGGAATTTTAAAGGCAAGAAAAATACATTGCTGCTAGTTGCTGCTGCTTCTGCTGGGCTCGTGACGATGTAATGTGGAGGTATTTAGAGGCAGAGGAGCGACCAAGAAAAGTCTGTTTTTTTGTAGATTTGGTTCGATAAAGTCACAAAAAATATGCTGAACATCTGGAGTCTGGTACAGCAAGGCGAGGGTACGGGCGAGGAGGGGGGTCCTGAGGTGGGTGGGCTAATATCCCTGTGGAGAAGAGCAGAGTTGCAATGGAATAAGTTAGCAAGGATCCTAAAGGTAAGTAGAATAAATGTAAATTAAAGGGGAACTCTAGCATGTTTGAAGCTAAAGTCAGTTTCTAGAGGTGGTCGAATACTGTCAGAAGCCAAAAAACGGCACAGATCAGTGTTGCCTCGGCGGAGATCTCGCTGTGGCAGTGAGTCTGTCAAGGCAACAAACTAGTGTAGTGATGGGGGCAAGTTCTTAGCTTCCATGTAAAACGGCAATTTGCACAGAAGAGGCTTAATACCACTTTCTAACCCATCTTACAACAGCCACGAGTCTAACAAACAAAACACTCTGCCTGGCTCACTCATTAGTGTCTGGAAATGTTATGAATTAACTTTATAAGCAGCCTTAGCATTAGCTTGTTGATTTCCCACTGCGCATGCAAAAGCCCAAAAGACTCGATTCCCGACTCCAGCAGCGGCGAACGGAAACAAGTGACGATCGATTACTGATGGTGAAGAACAATAGAAACTGAAAGTTGTTGAAAGAAAGTGGTTCGGGAATGTATTTTTTTAGTGTTTTCAAAAAATATAATTCACTCGTAAATAAATGGGATTAGAAACTACATTGGCGATCGAGTCTTTTGGGCTTTCGCATGCACAGTGGGAAATTGACAAACTAATGCTAAAGCCCTATTCACACGGGATTAGTGTTACCTGTGGACCTTTGGTGATTTGTAATAATTGCGAAGGATGTCTGAGATCTTAATCCTGTGCGAATGTGCCATTTCTGTAATTTGTTAAGTAAACATTCTGCCGCAAATTACCTACCGTACTATATTTCACCAAACACAGACGTCCGGTGTTAATACGAGTCCCGTGCGAATCTGCATGTCAGTGTTTGTTGTTGTAATTGCACTTTTTTTCTGTCTATTCCTTTTATTTCTGCGGTCTTTTCTCTATATATTGCACGCATTTTATATCGCTTCGCATGCCTTTTATGTCTCTTTCTGGCTTGAGCAATGGAGGCTGTGGTAGAAATTTTGATTAGCAGTTTTCATAGCTTTTTAGGGGCAAATTATAATACAGCCTCATAGCCTCTACATGGAAACTGATCCACAAAAAGGACAAGAGATCCAAGAGGAGAGACAATTCTCACAGGATGTTGACCTGGATGACGTGTAGCCGCATGCGGTAAGGAACATTTTTTTATTATTTTTTTAGCATACTTTATAAATTTACTTAGCAGCGCGAAACAGATAGAAACGGATGTGATGTTACGACATATCCGGTCATAATTTCAGTAAAATAGAGTCATTTACGGACTTTGCTTATCCCGTGCGAATGTGCTGCAAGTAACACAGAGGTGGGGCGGTAATTTGCAAATTGCCAGACATCCCCAGGTTGTACTTATCCCGTGCGAATAGCGCTTAAGTCAATATTTTTCCAAGTTGTAGCTATTTTAAATGATACAACAACAGTTATGAAGCTCATTAGGAAACTTTTTTTTACCATACACTGTTTTTGTTTAAAGAAAATAAATGATCTTTTCGGTCTCTTTTAGTATTGGTATCGGTCAGTCAGGGGTAAAGCCAAAGTATTGGCATCGGTATTGGAACTGAATAGTAATGTGTATTCTGGATCCGAGGCAGCTCTTTTTCAGATAATCGCTCAAAACCCGTCTTAAAATAACCAAATACGTATACCGACAATTAAAACAATAAAAAACTACATTCATATCACTGTAGTTGCACCATGTTTGTCCGAATATAATACTGGTTGCTGCATTTAAACGTGTATGTATTTTTATTTTTTTTGTCGTCTTACCTCCCCTCCTTGACCACCCTGTTCCATTCCGCCATATTCTCCCTGTAAAATAGACAAAAACAACATATGATAAACCACAGATTACACAGATTATTTGTTCTTAAACTGGTTAATACTGGCAAATGCTGTTACAGGCTTCAGGCACCAAACAGCCATGCAGCGGGGGGAGAGTCGCCAAAAGGTTAGTTATATGTATTCATTTATTAGACAGTAAACACGGACAAATTAATGAGATTTAGTTGTTATAGAGAAAATAAAATCTCCATTCGGGGTCTTGACACTGGCGGTGGTAAAGTGGAGATGGCGAGGCTGAGGAGGTGGTTGTTTCTGCTGCTGCGGTGGAGATGAGAGGAGTTAGGGCGCTGTGCTGGAATGGCTGGATGAAGGAGGGGAGAGAGAATGCATTCATGTGAACAACTTGAAAGCGGATTGGTTGAGAGGCACCGGTGTCAGGCTGCGATTGGCTGACAGATACAGACACTCTTCCTGTTTAAATGTCCACACACTATTGATACTGTACAATCTGCACTGTCTGAGGCTTTATTAGACTTTAATCTGATCTTTTTTTTAACGCAATCTGACCAGAAAGAGCTGCTTGGTTGTAACTACAACAGATGAGATGATTTGTGCTGTTAAACAAGTCTCTCACACGTAAAATTACAGCTGACAGGTTTTCATTTTTGTCTGAAAATCAAACTCCAATCAATCAGAACCACAGAACTATAATAAAATCTGGAAGGTGAACCCAAGATGGCGTCGTGTTGTTTTTCAGTGGCCTGTGTTCATTGGCGTACGGCCCCCTCAAAAAATCTATCGCATTTACTTTCTCAATACAGGTGAGCACCTCCCACTTGTGTGGTGTCTAACCTGCACATTGTGGAGCATTCGGACCCTTTGTATGTTATTATATTTTATTATGGTTAGGGTTATTATTATATCTGTATTTTATTATATTTTATTCCTTTTTTTACTGTATTGTTTACTATTTCCCTTGTATTTGCAAACACTTTTTAACAGTACTATTTATTGCATAGTATTAGTACTTCTTGAATATTGGCAAGTCAATGGTTCTTCTCTTCCTAAACATATGACAAATAAACAATCTTGAATGTAATCAGAGCGAGAGCTGTTAGGACGGGGTCAAAACTAACTTTTAGGTGCCCTGAAGATTTAAAAAGTTTATGTTGTGATAATAGAAAAGAATCCCTACAAAATCTCTACAAAACTGGAGCTTATCCAGTTTGTATTATAGATTCTGTGAACAATAATTCTCCTTGTATTCATTTCAAACTTAATGCTTGCTATAGCTAAAGTGCAAAATGTTCTGTTCAGTAACTTTAAATAATACAAACTACAGCTGCAGCCTTGACAATGAAGGTGCTCTGTTTATAAGACTTGCGTGAAGTTGGCCCCCATCAAACGCAAACCTACACAAAAAAATTTACGATTCTTTTATAGGTCAAATTGGGATCAGCCAGGCCCCCAGGAAGCTTAAAAATGCTCTAAAACAGTCCAAAATGATGTCAATCATTTGTGCTTCATTTGTGTGGTTTGTGCTGCAAAAAGTTTCATTTGTGCAATTCTGGTTCTTAAGATATTTGCAGTTTTTTTTATTTTCAGCCGATGACGTCATCCATGTGAAATAGAGTTTAAAACAGGCAGAAAATTATAGAAAACGTTTGCATTTCGTTTGTGCTGTTTTGTGGTGTGACAATTTTCATTTGTGCGAGTATATTTCTAAAATTATGAATTGTTATTTATGAATTATTTCTGCGGAAGTCTGTATTATTATATAAAATATTAATCAAAAGCAAATTACTAAAGACTCATACATACACTTCTGCAGCCTGAGATCGTTTATCACCACTAGTTTTGCAAAGTTTGCCACCGTCAGCTGAGCGGAAATTACATCCTATAATTACCGCAGAAATAATAATGAATAACTTTAGAAATAAACTCGCACAAATGAAAACTGTCACAGCACAAAACAGCACAAACGAAGCAGAAATGATTTTGGATGTTTTAGAGCATTTTTAAGATTCCTGGAGGGCTGCTGACCCCAATTTGACCTATAAAAGAATTGTTAATTTCTCCAAAACTAAAGAAGCACAAACGAAGCACAAACGATTGACATAGTTTTTGTGTAGGTTTGCATTTGATGGGGGCCAACTTCACGGAGGTGTTTCTAAGAGATAAACTATAGAAATTCCGAGATCTTCCCAGGGTAAAGAACAGCTAAAGAACAACATTTATAATACATCTGTGTTCTTCCCAGACTTATGTATCAGCTAAAAGATAACATTCATAATTAGAATATACCAAGGTTTGTTAGACACCTGGAATCGCTCAGACCATCAGAAACCTCAGTAGATTCTGTAGAGTCTCTGACATTTTGCCTGTTTGTCACCCTGATGCCTTGAATCCTGCTGTAACATCATTAAAGATACTGTAAGGATGATCTCCGTGCATCTGCCCTGTTTTTTTACTATGATTTTTTGCTACGATTTAACAGAAGTCAACAATCCATGGACTCAACTCAAACAGGACCACGAACGTATTGATCCCCGGCTCTTGAAAAGGTGGTGCTTGAATCCATTTTGTATTTTTTCTTGAGTTTTCAGACAATCCCAAATTTTTGACTGTGTTTGCTAATGCGTGTATTGTGTCTCGTTTGGTAACTGATGAACATTCTGCCATACACATACATGTAAAACACCTCCAGCATGATGTCACTGCAAAGTATCAATATTATGACAGCCCACTATATAATTGTGACTTCTGACGATACGATATCACAAGTTTCCAATTATTGTTCCTAAAAGAAGCTACGTGGCTACTTAAAGGTGCACTATGTAACTTTTCGGGGCACATCTTTTCCTCAAATATTTCACAGACTGGCATTAAACTTATCCATATTGCATTTATTCAATTATAGGTATTTTTAATGTTCAAAACACCTTGAAAAAACATGCATTCTTACTGTGAGCAGGGTCTCTTCTCCATAGACCTGACCTGTAACCTGGTGGTGTTAGAGAAGTTTAATGCCAAACTGTGGAACATTCCAAGCAAAGTACTAACATCTCCATGGAGACAAACAAGCAGCAGATCTCTTCTAGATAAGTGACATAAGGCACCTTCAAGTGTTGTTTTATATTTTTGGCAATATGGTTCATTTTAAAAAGAGTTATGTCATCAGTTTAGGGTGACCAGACATCCCTATTTACCCAGGACAGTCCCAGGTTTGAGCCCTGTGTCCCCTGTCCCAGCAGATTTATCCAAAACCACTGATTTAGCCCAGTTTTAAGCAAGAAATGTCCCTAGTTTTGATCTGATCCCTGCCAACACTAAAGAGAGGCATAAACTGTCATTTCTTTAAGTAAACTACAGAAAAGCCCCACAGCCCCAGCGTTATACATTGACAAACTAAAGCCAGAATTCCTTGCAGAATCATTTTACATTTTTTCACAAAACCCAACACTCTTTGGTCAATTTGGAATCTGTTCTGTGAAATAATTAAGTTTAATTAAGTTTTAATTAAGTTTTACACATGAGTTTATGCATTGTTTTGGTTTTACTAGCACATGGTAGGCCTTAGGAATGTCCAAAGTGCTGTGGAACCAGAGATTGTAGGTTCGAATCCCACAGGAGACGTGAAGATTCGGAGATTGCCGGTTCAAATCCCACAGGAGACGTGAAGATTTAAGTGATGATACATGTTGCAATAAGTGCTTAAGTGAGTGTAAACAACATTTGAGAAGATAATAGACAAGAACAAAAATGCTTAGAGTATAGATTTCCCTCCTTTTTCTCCTTCTCTTTTTCTCTCTTTCCCCCCTCTTTCCTCCATTTTTTTCTTCTTTTCCCCTCTGGGGCAGACCTTTTTGCCCCATTTCTGGCCTAATGGATAAGGCATTGGCCTCCTAAGCCAGGGATTGTGGGTTCAAGTCCCATCTGGGGTGGCTCTCAGCAGAGTGGCGCAGCGGAAGCATGCTGGGCCCATAACCTAGAGGTCAATGGATCGAAACCATTTTCTGAAATTTCCCCATTGTGGGACAAATAAAGGTTATCTTATCTTAGAAAAGCTGCTTAAAAACGACTAAAACACAAAGAAAATGTGACTATACTGACTCACATTAGTGCAGAGTGCAGAACAATTTTCCTTAATTACCCGTTTCACAATTTTATTACTACCAACCAGCCCAAACCAGGGATGTCCCAGTTTTTTATTTAGAAAATCTGGTCACCCTACTTCAGTATGATCGATTATTCCTTTATATATACCATTATTGTGACAGACCCCATTCAAATGCATTCTAGTGCACAGTTCTTGTTCTGTTTTTAGTAACTTACCTGATTAAATAAAAATGAACGCAATTAATTCAGATCATGCTGTCAGTTTGGCTATGGCAGGACCAGCTCTTACAGATTCGTCGCATTGTTCAGTGGAGCTTCACGGCATCAAACATTTAGATAGCGTGTTAGCGTGTTAGCATGTTTATTGTGCACTGGCCTACTTTAGCTTTAGCATCGTTAGCTTTAGCCCTCAAGACACATGTTCGCTGGCACATGCTGTGAGTAGCCTACGACATGTTCAGCCTTATAGCTAATGTTAAACTTTTGCGTTATTTTAAAATGTTAGTAGTTTTAGTAAAATGTGATTCACTTTAAATTTGACTTGAATTTTTGTGGTTAAAACTATGGCTAAATAATTTGGTTTTCTTATAAATGAATAATACTGTACAACACGTATATTGTATTACTTTTTAAAATGAAGTCAGTGGTTCTCAACTCGGAGAGATCATTTTAGGATTTTAATGGTGTGTCCCGGGGAAAAAAATATTCTCCCGGGATACTGAACGTTCCGTTTTTTTACGACAACCCAACCTTTATAGTATGTTCACACCACAGTGTCCAAAAACATAGTCCTGGTTTAGACCTGGTTTAGTCTTGGTTTAGACTTGGCTTAGACATGGTTCAAACCTGGTTTGGTCTTGGTTTAGACCTGGTTTAGACCTGGTTCAGTCTTGCTTTAGTCCTGGTTCAAACCTGGTTTAGTCTTGGTTTAGACCTGGTTTTAGACCTGGTTCAGTCTTGGTTTAGACTTAGTTTAGTCTTGGTTTAGACCTGGTTTAGTCCTGGTTTAGTCCTGGTTTAGACCTGGTTCAAACCTGGTTTAGTCTTGGTTTAGACCTGGTTTAGTCCTGGTTTAGATCTGGTTTAGTCCTGGTTTAGACCTGGTTTAGACCTGGCTCAAACCTGGTTTAGTCTTGGTTTAGTCCTGGTTTAGACCTGGTTTAGTCTTGGTTTAGACCTGGCTTAGACCTGGTTCAGTCTTGCTTTAGTCCTGGTTTAGACCTGGTTCAGACCTGGTTCAAACCTGGTTTAGTCTTGGTTTAGACCTGGTTTAGTCCTGGTTTAGTCCTGGTTTAGACCTGATTTAGACCTGGTTCAAACCTGGTTTAGTCTTGGTTTAGACCTGGTTTAGTTCTGGTGTAGTCCTGGTTTAGACCTGGTTTTAGACCTGGTTCAGTCTTGGTTTAGACTTAGCTTAGTCTTGGTTTAGATGTGGTTTAGTCCTGGTTTAGCCCTGGTTCAGTCTTGCTTTAGTCCTGGTTTAGTCTTGGTTTAGATGTGGTTTAGTCCTGGTTTAGACCTGGTTTAGACCTGGTTTTAGACCTGGTTCAGTCTTGGTTTAGTCCTGGTTTCGTCCTGGTTTAGTGCTGGTTTAGTCCTGGTTTAGTCCTGGTTTAGTCCAGGTTTAGTCCTGGTTTAGTCCTGGTTTAGTCCTGGTTTAGTCCTGGTTTAGACCTGGTTTAAAGCTTCTTCTTCTCTCAAGCAGAAAATATTTGTTCCACCTCTTGATGTCATATGGTAATACAGGAAGTGCTCCATTGAGGTTTTAAGCTCCATACACCTTCACTAGAATCATGTGGGTGATTTTAGGCCTAGAATTGTAACTGTAATCCGAGCTAAAGGTAAAAGGAGCTGTTAACTTGAAAACTACCACTTCATGACATCACAAGGTGGAACAGAGCATTTTGAGCTTTGGAGATGCACAATCATAAAGTGTTACTCAAACATGTGCGAATGAAACAAAACCCAACTCCAGGTACGTTTTTGACGAGGTAAAAACATTATAACATGACTTCAATGTAAAATCAACATTATTATTTTGTGTATTTTTAAATATAAAGTATAAAGTAATATAAAGTTAAAGTTGAGAACCACTGACGCAAGATACTAATCAGTAAGTCTTTCTAACAGCCTACACTTATCGCATGCAGGCTAACCAAATCCATCCGAACTTTACAAAGTAGAATGATGCTTTATAATCTTATTGTCTAAAGCCCATGCAAAACTCCCACAGACACCTCGTATACTGGCTCCTCCTATCAGGACAAAATGACACACAAGAAAATGAAAAAGATGAGATTCACAACAGGAAATGCTCTGCAAAACAAATCATTTCAATTCAGAATATTGTAGGTTGTGTTGAGTTTTGTTGTTGCTTTACTGTCTTTTTTTTTTTTTTTACTTTTATAGATGTTAGATTATAGATTATTATTAGAAAATGTTCTGAAAAACAAATAATTTCAATTCAGAATATTGTAGATTGTGTTGAGTTTTGTTGTTGCTTTATTGTCTTTTTTTTAAACTTTTATAGACATTAGATTATAGATTATTGTTAGGAAATGGTCTGCAAAACAAATCATTTCACCTCCGAATATTGTAGGTTGTGTTGAGTTTTGTTGTTTCATGTCTTTTTTAATCTTTTATAGATGTTAGATTATAGGTTATAGATTATTATTTAAAAAATGCTCTGCAAAACATTTCATTTCAGTTCATAATATTGTACGTTTTCTTGTGTTTTTGTTGTTGCTTTATGTTTTTTTCTAACTAATTTCTTTAATTAAGATAAATTAGATCTAGGAAGTAAAAAAAAAAACTAGTGAAAACAACTCAAATCAATATAGTTCAATTTATTTATCTTGTTTTGTTCAAATTAAGAGAACAATGTAGCGTAGTGCTGTAACCTGCTTATGACAGGTTTAATCTGTACTGTGGAACATTCTAGACAAAGCAACAACATTTCCATGGAGACATATTACACCTTTTAATTAGATGAAGTGGCAAAAAAAGGTGCCGGGTTGTTAATATATTCATCACATATGTATGAGTTTAAGCTTCCTGTTACATGGCGCCATTTTGAGGACTGTTGACAACTGATATTTTGTATTAAATTGCTAATTGCTATGGTAACGGTCCTAACTTTTCATCATTCTGAAACCTGTGGCTAGTGTCAATATGTTATACTTCTGAATGTACGCTAAGTAGGGTTGCAAAGGGGTGGAAAATTCATTGACAATTTCCATGTAAACTTTGGTATGGGAATTTTGGGAATTTTCAAATGGGTAACTTTGCACAGGAATTTAGGGGAATTATTGTAACAAAAATATAAACATTTTATTTTGTCATCAGCAGGCATTATTGCAAAAGGGAGATAATTAACACACACGATGACACTTTATTTGTCAGAACTTATGCTTATTTCTTTTACTGAACAACAAAACATGAACGTTTGCTAAAATGTTGATTACAGCTCCAACTTAAAAAAAAACAACAACAAAAAAAATCCTCTGGTTTCAAAAACTCAAAGCCTTATTTCTAGTTATTTATAGTTCCATCCATCCATCCATCTTCTCCTGCTTAATCCAGCTGGGTCGTGGGGGCAGCTTGCTGCCCAATACTCATAGCACCTGACCCCCTATGAACCCCTCTGCAGGTGGTGAGCTCACAGGAGGGTGGACAACATGGTCCTTGATGTTAGTTCATAGGGGTGCGAGGGGTTATTTATAGTTTCTCAGGCCTTATTTTTGTTTTTTCTTTCCAGTCCATAGAAAACTACATTTAGCACATCTGGCTTAAGATAGCACTAGCATGTTTCCAGTAACTAGCATCATAAACTAACTTCTTCAGTGACATGGCACAAGCCTAATTTGCAGCTAAACTAGCACTAGATTTATTTTATTTGCTGTGCATGTGACATAAAATGCATGTCGGGGGTGTGGCTTCAATGGCTCTTCAGAAAATAATGTCTTTGTCCATATGAGTCAGAAACAGCAGCTCTACACAACTTCATTCACAGAAATCTATCTGTTGCAGCCACGATTGTGCTACATTTTTTTCTACCAACTTTACTGATGCCCCTAACCTTCATCTTTGATAATTCCCAATTTATTCTCGTTGATTCCCAAAAATTCCCATGGAAAGTTTCCAACTTTGAAAATTCCCAGAATTTTGCAACCCTACCGCTAAGTTTACTATTTTAACATCTCTCTATAGCTATATTAGTAGTTTAAAGTAGTAGTTTTGCACTATTTCCCGATTGATTGACTGAATAAATTATTGGCTAATTAACAGTTTCATTGATTAACACATTATTTGACGTGGTACCCGAACCTGGTTGATGAATCCGGTTGACGCGGCGACGTTCTCGACTCCCTCCACCGTTGCCTGGGAAACCTCGTTGGCCCCGGCAACCGTTGTGTCTGCGACGATGTTGGCCTGGTCCACAGTCTTGTTAGCCACTGCGCCCCGAGACCAGATGAGATTAGTGAATTAAAAGGGCATTAATTTTACTACCACAGGGATCAGCGGTGACCCCACTATTTCAAATTAACTCCTCGCTACTTCGTGCAATTTTAATAAATCAAACTGCCCCCGAACGATGTGAAACGGGGCTTGAAACAGGGCATAAAAGTTGAAGAAAACTCAATTCCTTTTTGGCCTTTTCATCTTATAACACACAGTTTTAGGTATTTAATTACATAAGAATGGTAAATACTTCTCCTGGAAAAGGGTGTAAACCAGGTCCAAACTTTTTTCATTAAGGGCCACATATTAAAACACAAACCAGCGTCAGGGCCGATCGAGGGGCATAAACTGGTGGTCAAACAGTGAGTAATTCAAATCTGTGCATTTATAACAGGTTTGAATGACCCTCCAAACCTTTGTTCATGCTTAGACCCTCAAAAGGACACACTAAATTTGCTTGATCAAGGTAGATTTCAAAAACATGCAGTAAAAAGTACTACTGTGGTAGTATGGGCCAATTCACCTGGAAGCCTGAGGGCCAAAACAATTGGTCTGAGGGCCACAATTGGCCCCCGGGCCATAGTTTGGACATGCCTGGTGTAAACTGTTTACACATGGGGAATTCTTTGACACAATTATTTACAAAAATAGACTATTCAGTTCAACTCAGTCTTTATTAAGAACTCATAATATCTGGTTCATAGTAAGCAAGTCTGTAAAAAATAATAATAATCATTAAAAAAAGAAAAACAGACAAAAAAGACCAGGTGTTTCAATAAATATAGCTATTATTGTAGAGTTAAAAGGCTTAAAAGGCCATAAATTCTCCATTGTTTAGGCTTTAAAGATCTTATATTATGCGATTTAGGCTAAACTATGCCAGAAAGTGCTCCTCCATGTTTTTAAAGACATTTACCAAACTCATTTTTAACAGATAATCCTATGTCCTGTCAATCGTCACATCATTGTTGCACTGTCGTCTTATATCCTCTGGAATAAAATTGAGATTTTGTTTTATTACTTTTATTTTCACTTGTACATATACATTTCTATAATTATGTCTTATTTGACACTTATTTACAATGTTTTACTCTTTGTTATCATATTATATTGGGATATGTGAGCTGCTGTGTCCAAATAATTTCCCTTGTGGATCAATAAAGTTTCCCTAAGGCTAATAGGTTTGCTTTATAGTTAAACTAAACTGAAATCACTGGAATTTCAAGCGCTACATGACATCACACAGCACTGTAATGATTAGAGTCGGGTATTTCTGATTATAAACACCAGAGTTTGAAGTGTGGATACCTGTTAAACCAATCACACTTTTCCTCATAGCCCTATCACTCCGCTCCCCTTTAACCCAAGTGTTTTTATTAGCGCTTCAGGATAAGTTTTTATGTTCATTACAGTCATATCGAGCCAATATAAAAAGTACTATTATTTTGTTCACTACGTGTATTCTTACCTGTGTTTACTGATGCAGTCACTCCCTCCTTCGTCTTGTTGCCTGTGAAAAATAAAAATACATATATTTACATGCTTAAAGATGCACTGTGTAACTTTTCTGGTGAAGAGTATATGTGTTTGTCTGCATTTTAGAAAAGTTGCATAGTGCAGCTTTAATATTGGCTTACAGACTTTCATTATACTAACAGTTGTGCAGTTAATTGAGCAAAAACAATTACATTTTAGTATAATAAACTGCAGCCAAGTTTTCTCTATAAAAATATTAATTTGTCAATGTTATTTCTTTATTATTTAATGATGATTTTATTTAATTACAGATAAAATTTATCCTAGTACTGGTTGTTTTGCTCCGGTCTATTTAGTTTGGTTTAGTTCAAAAATTTGTTTAGTCCTGGTTAAGTTCAAATTTAGCCTTGGTTTAGTCCTGAGTTAGTCCTGAGATAGTCCTGGTTTAGTCCAGGGTTAGCCCTGGTTGATTTGCCCTAGTCTATTTAGTCCTGGTTTAGTTAAAATTTATCCCTGGTTTAGACCTGGTTTAGTCCTAGTTTAGTCCAGAGTTAGTCCTGATTTAGTCCCAAGTTAGTTCTGGTTTAGTCCTGGTTTAGTCCTGAGTTAGTCCTGATTTAGTCCCAAGTTAGTTCTGGTTGAGTTCTGGTTTAGTCCTGAGTTAGTCCTGATTTAGTCCTGAGTTAGTCCTGAGTTATTCCTGGTTTAGTCCTGGTTTAGTCCTGGTTTAGTCCTGATTTAGTCCTGAGTTAGTCCTGAGTTTTTTCTTGGTTTAGTCCTGAGTTAGTCCAGGTTTGATCCAGGTTTAGTCCGGGGTTAGATCTGATTTAGACCTAGTTTAGTCCTCATTTGCACTGGTATCATTTTATCCCTGGTGTAGTCCTGGTTTGGAGGTAAAATTTGAAGTTTAAGGTTTATAATTAAAACAATTATTTATAAATATGATATTTCTTTATTATTTAAACCCTCACGGAACTTAGGACTTGCTCCATTTTAGACCAGTTTAATTCAGAAAAGCTAAATATTAGGAATGGGACAAGATCTCGCGAGACAAAAATAATCTTGTGAGTTTTTTCCCTCATATTTTTACATTTTCTTTGGATAAATAGGGGTTTATCTTTGCAGAATAAATCCTCTTGAGAAGCTGTAACTCCAAAAAAGCGGCGCTACAATGACAGCAAACCTATAAAATGAAATAAACCCAAAACTGTGAAGCCAAAATTGCGACTGGAATTGAAAAAAGATATCAAAATCTTGTCTCGTCCCGTTCCTGCTCAGTATGTTTTGGTGTGAAAGGCTTCAGAGCTGTTGCATTATTGTGTCATTATTATGTAATACTGTGAAAGTGGTTTAGAGCAGATTTCTCACGATGTTATGTAAGTGCAAAAGTGGGACAGCGCCAGGATCTCAAATAATCACAACTGTTTTCCTCCTTTCCACCAGCAGGGGGCGCCCTCTGTCAAAATATCAGACTCAGAATCAATATAGATGTACCAGGGTATGACAGTGGCTGAGGTTTCCCCTCAAAAAACAATATTTATTTTAATTTAGCTTCAAAATTAATGCACCTTTATGCTAAATACCAGGGAAAGTTACAGGTAAGATCTGTGGAGAGGCAACTCTACTTGGTAACAATGAAATTTAACTGAATAAATGAAGGACAGACACATAATGCCATACTTTGGAATATTTTAGGCAGCTAAGCAGGTGGCTACAGTACCTTTACATTACATTTATACACATTTAGGTACATTTATGTGCTTATTATTATATTTTGTAGGCGAAAAGTGAATATTGTAAGAAATTCAAAGTTATTTTAGTTGGGTTTTTTTTCTTTCACAGTGTAGTCCCCCTTCCCCCTCTAATCTACGATGCATGAAACGTCCACTACGAACAAAATGTAACTAGAAAGTAAGGATGATTTCAGGCAATCGTTTTCAAGGGATACGGAACATTAACTTCAGCAATACTGCAGAATACCAATAAGGACAACGTTATTATATGTACCTAGAGGTGATAGTGCTATAAAAAAATTGAATATCTGTTCTAGAGAAATGTAAAAGTGAAATATTGAGTATATCGAGCTGAGTGAAAATACAACAAACAGAAATGTATAGTGGAATCTTCCAAACAATGGTGCAAAGTGTTATTTCTGCACTTTTATTCTTTATTTATTCATGTTTTGTGCAATACTTTCACCTCAACCTCCAAGTCCTGAGATAGTCCTGGTTTTGTCCTGGTTTAGACCTGGTTTAGTCCTAGTTTAGTCCTGGTTAAGTTCAAATTTAGTCTTTGTTTAGTCCTGAGATAGTCCTGGTTTAGTCCAGGGTTAGTCCTGGTTGATTTGCCCTGTTTTTTTTTCCAGTTTGGTTTAGTGTAAATTTGTCCTGGTTTAGACCCGGTTTAGTCCTGGTTAAGTTCAAATTTAGTCATGGTTTAGTCATGGTTTAGTCCTGAGTTAGTCCTGAGTTAGTCCTGAGATAGTCTTGGTTTAGTCCAGGGTTAGTCCTGGTTGATTTGCCCTGGTCTATTTAGTTCGGTTTAGTTCAAATTTAGTCCTGGTTTAGACCTGGTTTAGTCCTGATTTAGTGTTGATTAAGTTCAAATGTAGTTATGGCTTAGTCCTGAGTTAGTCCTGAGATAGTCCTGGTTTAGTCCAGGGTTAGTCCTGAGTTAGTCCTGAGATAGTCCTGGTTTAGTCCAGGGTTAGTCATGATTGATTTGCCCTGGTTTATTCAGTTTTGTTTAGTTCAAATTTGTCCTGGTTTAAACCTGGTTTAGTCCTGGTTTAGTCCTCTTTTAGTGCTGGTTAACTTCAAATTTAGTCCTGGTTCAGTCCTGATTTGCCCTGATTTGTTTAGTCCTGGTTTAGTCTTGAGTTAGTCCTGTTTAGTCCAAGATTAGTTCTGATTTAGACCTAGTTTAGTGCTGATTTGCACTGGAATAAACTTTTTTTTTAAAAAGATAGAGATGCAAAATTAGAATATTGAGTTGAACGTTTATAATTAAAACTATTAATTATAAATATATCAAATGAGCAGAAACTGAAATTTATGAAGAAAAAAAGAAACAAATCTTTCTGTTTTCAGAGTGAGAATCGTAAGCAACTCCAGGAACATCAACATTTGAGAGAAAACTAAAACATAAACTGAAAAAGTAACACAAGAATCCCGTGCATTTGTCCACGTGTCTAGTGTAATCCTCCAAACAAGATCATTTTACACATTTAGGTTTAATTTTATGTTTCATTCATGTTTTGTGCTAGACTTAAACTTCACCCAAGACATTTATAATCACATTTTGGTACATTTCTGCATTATTAAAGGCCCTAGATTACACAAAATTGACTCTTATGAGCTTTAAATCGTGTTATAATGTTGTTACCTCATCAAAAACGTACCTGGAGTTGTGTTTTGTTTCATTCACACATTAGACGCTTGAGTAACTGTTCATTATTTGTGTGTTTACATCAACTTAGCACCTACGTTTTACCTTTAGCTCAGTCGACATTGGCAATTCCAGGTCTGAAATGATCCAAATGATGTGAAGTGAAGGTGTGTGGAGATTAAAAACACATTGGAGCACTTCCTGTATAACCACATGGCGTCACAAGAGTTTTTTTTTAGTTTAGTTTGACAGATTTTGTGAGTTAGATCAGAAAATAACGTAATATAAACCCTTTGAAATCCCATTTGAATAACATTATCGCTGCAATGCCAAAAAAATGGACACACATACTTATTTTTTTCCAACATTGCGTCGCTTTATATCGACTTATTGCAACGCCATGGGGGGAAAATACCTGTTTAAAAGCTACTGTAGCAGATGGAGCTGTTCTGGCGCAGCTTGTCCCACGAAAGACATTAGCTAAATTAATGTAGGCAACTGCGCAAGACTGCGGTGTAGTCATTTTCAGTCCGGGGTCACTCACGCTGAGCTTACAGGACGCAAATAAGTGAGAACACAAAACACGCTTTGCCTTTCGGACAATTTAATATTTAATGTTGCGTAAATTATCCAAAACGCGCAGGCTTCGTTGTACTATTTTTATCCTCCGCGCTCTCCCCGGCCCCCACCCCACATGGGTCCTGCACCAGTCTGCAGTGTTATAAAGTCACTGTCCCGAACGTGGAGAGAAAAGTCCATTTAAACCTGTACAAGACGGTGTTAATTGGTCACTAAACTAACAATTACGCGCGCAAAAAGGTCAAACTCTCAAAACTGTAATACCTAATAATCAAATGTTAATGTTTAAAGATGCACTGTGTAACTTTTCTGATCGAGACCTTATAGATTTGCCTGGAATGTCCCACGGTATGGCATTAAACTTATCCATCATGCCTGTATTCACTTAGAGGTGTTGCATTCAAAAACACTTTGTATTCTTGCCACTCCACAGATCAGACCCGTAACTTGCCTTTTTGGTGTGTCCCGCTCGTCGCCGTGGGGATAGGGAAGGTTAATGCCACACTGCGGAACATTCCAGGTAGAGACATAGCATCTCCATGGTTACAAGAAGCAGACTTTCCACCAGGGAAGTGACATATTGCACCTTTTTATCTTAAAATGTGGAATAACGCTACACAAAATTACAAAAAATAAATATAAATAAATAAATTCTGCAAATAAATAAACAGTTCAAAACTATATATAAGAATATTTTAACTTTCTTATCTCTAACTATGTATATTATAGTAATTACATTTTCTACAATTTACATTTTTGTTTAATCAAAGTCAAACAAACTAAAATAAAAAGTCAGGCATAAATAAATCCATTAAACACTAAAGCTTTTTCTATTTTTTACATGTTTTCCTGTTCCTTAACACTTGCACAGCGCCATCTAGAGGCACCAACCTGTCCAACCTGCATTAGTACTGGTGGATCATCATTTCTAAATACTACTTAAAGGTGCATTGTGTAACTTTTCTGGCGGAGGGTCCGTCAGATCTCCATGGAGATGTTATTGCTTTGTCTGGAATGTTTCACAATCCACGGAGACCAAACTAGACCAAGTTACAGGTACTTTTTGAGCTATAAAACCACCTGTAATTGGTTAAATGTAAGGTGGTGCTGTTTAATGTCGCACTGTGGAACATTCCAGGCGGAGAAATGACATATCCATAGAAACAAGCCCAATCAAAAAGTCACACAGTTACACCTTTAAGCACCAGTCTTGCACCACTGCCTGTAAACTGTCCCAAACCACTTCTGAATGTGAAATCTATTTTGTAAAATGGAAATGAGTCGATTTAAACGTAGTAAATTATTCTACTTTAAACTTTCCATGCAGTTAAATATTATACATAATTAATTTAACATCGTAAACCTGCAGCATCATCCTCCAACTGTCCCAAACCTGGATACTGAGGAATTCTTTTCGGTATGTTTAGGATTTTATTTCATTTTCCATAATAAAAAGGATAGTAAATATTTTAATTTGTTCGACTGGTTTAAGTTTATATCCTGCACCAGGTTTGCCCCATCATTTTACAACTGTCCCAAACCAGGATTTACCCAGCGCTGGGTTTTGATGGATAAGGAATGTTTTTAGTCCTGGTTTAGGTCTATCTTAGGCCTGGTTTAGTCCTTGTTTAGTCTGGAGTTAGTCCTGGTTTAGTCCTGGTTTAGTTCTGGTTTAATCCTGATTCAGTCCTGGTTTAGTTCAAGTAAATCTTGATTTAAATTTAGTTTAGTCCTAATTTGTGTTGGTCTATTTAGTTCTGGTTTAGTCCTGATTTAGTCTGAAGTTAGTCCTGGTTTAGATATAGTTTAGCCCCAATTTAGTCCAGGTTTAGTTCTGGTTTAGTCCTGGTTCAGTCCTGATTTAGTCTGAAGTTAGTCTTGGTTTAGACCTAGTTTAGTCCTGATTTAGTCCCGGTTTTGTTCTGATTTAGTCTCAATTTAGTCTGAAGTTAGTCCTGGTTTAGACCTAGTTTAGTCCTGATTTAGTCCCGGTTTTGTTCTGATTTAGTCTCAATTTAGTCTGAAGTTAGTCCTGGTTTAGACCTAGTTTAGTCTTGATTTAGTCCAGGTTTAGTTATAGTTTAGTCCTGGTTAAATTCTGGCTTAGCCCTGGTTCAATCCTGATTTAGTCTGAAGTTAGTCCTTGTTTAGTCCAGGTTTAGTTCTGTTTTGTCGTGATTTTTTCCCCTGTTTAGTACTGATTTAGCCCTGGTTTAATCCAGGTTTAATTCTGGTTTAGTCCTGATTTAGTCTTGGTTTAGTCCTAATTTAGCCCTGGTTTAATCCAGGTTTAGTTCTGGTTTAGTCCTGATTTGTTCCCCTGTTTAGTCCTGATTTAGCCCTGGTTTAAGACAGGTTTAATTCTGGTTTAGTCCTGATTTAGTCTTGGTTTAGTCCTAATTTAGCCCTGGTTTAATCCAGGTTTAGTTCTGGTTTAGTCCTGATTTGTTCCCCTGTTTAGTCCTGATTTAGCCCTGGTTTAAGACAGGTTTAATTCTGGTTTAGTCCTAATTTAGTCCTGGTTTAATCCAGGTTTAATTCTGGTTTAGTCCTGGTTTAGTCCTGATTTGTTCCCCTGTTTAGTCCTAATTTAGTCCTGGTTTAATCCAGGTTTAATTCTGGTTTAGTCCTAATTTAGCCCTGGTTTAGTCCAGGTTTAGTTCTGGTTTAGTCCTGGTTTAGTCCTGATTTTCCCTGATATAATACTTTCCTGGTTTAGTCTTGTTTTAGTCCTCGTCTTAGTTCTGATGTAGTATTTGTATCCCTGGTTAGTCCTGGTTTAGTCCTACATTTTAATCTGGATTACCCTGATTTAGTCCCGCTTTGATCCGGTTTAGCTCAGCTCTGATTTAGTCCTGGTTTAGACCCTGTGCCAGAAATTTCGAAATGCACCAATAGTCAAACCTGCACCAGATCTGCTTCACTGCCCCGACTGCCCCGACCGCCCCAAACCAGGATACACCCCGTAGCCACAAACGGGAACTTCTCTTTCCTCTGTGGCTATTTATGGATCCTGCTTTTCAATAATAAATCAGTCTGAAATGCGGCAATGGTCAAAGTCTGCACCAGCTTTGCACCACAGAACTGCCCCGACACAACGCCAAACGAGGCAATCGAGGCGTCATTATCGACTTTTTCGGGTTACTTAACCGGAAAATATTTGAAATTATTCCTAAATTTCCGATTGTTTTACTCAAATTTCGCATCAACCTCCTCCTTCAAGTGTCCCAAACGAGGATGCACCCAAATCGAACGTAAAAATCGTCAAATTTGTGCCTGTTTCAAAATGTCTGCCTATAGTTTTTACTTCAAATTTGCTTCATTTTTCGATATTTGTTCGCAACACTATGGCCAAGAAGAGCTTTGCATCAAATTGTCACATTAAAAATACATAATAAATGGGACTAAAGGGAGAAAATTTGTTAAGATTTTTGTTTTTCTCAAGTGACTAATGGTAAAATATTAAAAATTATTCCTAAATTAGCAAATGTCTCTCTCAAATTTTGCACCATCATCCTCCTCCAGCTGTCCCAAACTAGGATACACCCAAATATGACTTAACTTTCTCTTATTTCTATATAAATGTAGTCTTTCAAATGTCTCTATATACTACTACTTTCAAATTTTCAAAGCGATTATTCGTTTTAGATCATTATTTGGTAAGATATAAGGCAAGAAAAGGGCTGCACCAAATTACGTGATGTGAATTGTCCCATAACAGTTACATGTGTCTAAATGGGGGCAGTTATTTCTGTGTAGTACTACTGTAAAATTAACCAAACAAATGTTATTTTTTAATGATTTGTATGATATTAATTGTCTCATTACAGTCACAAATTTCTACATGAGGCAATTTTGAGTTTTGAGACTTACCTACAAGAGATTAGAGCTGGTTTAGAGCTGGTTTAGTCCTGGTTTAGTCCTGGTTTAGCCTTGGCTTAGAAGCTTGGTTTAATCCTGGTTTAAGCCTGATTTAGATCTGGTATAGTCCTGGTTTAGATCGGGCTTAGAGCTGGTTTAGTCTTAGTTTAGACCTGGTTTAGAGCTGATTTAATCCTGGTTTAGACCGGGTTTAGTCCTGGTTTAGTCTTGATTTTGATAAGCTTAGACCTGATTTAGACGTAATTTAGTCCTGGTTTAGATCTGGTTTAGACCTGTGTAGTCCTTGTTCAGACTGGGGTAATCAAGATGTAGATCAGGGTTAGACCTGGTTTAGACCTGGTTTTCTCCTGGTTTTGTCCTGGATTTGTCCTGGTTTACTCCTGGTTTACACCTGGTTTTGTCCTGGTTTACTCCTGGTTTACTCCTGGTTTACTCCTGGTTTACACCTCGTTTTGTCCTGGTTTACTCCTGATTTAGTCCTGGTTTATTCTTCGTTTTAGACCTGGTTCAGTCCTTGGCAAATCAGGAACAGACCTGGTTTAGATCAAGTTTAGACCTAACTGATTTAGTCCTGGTTTAGACCTGGTTTAGTCCTGCTTTAGCTCTAGTTTAACCCTGTTTCAGACTTATTTCACAGACAGACTTGTATTTGTCCTGGTTCGGCACAGGTTTGAGCGTTTACACCTACCTACATACATGACTCCCTCTTTAGTTTTAGCTGCAGCCTCCTCCATCCCTGCTTTGGTCTTCTCCGCAGCAGCTACCACTCCCTCCTTGGCCATCGAAAACCCCTTCATGAACACGTCCATTGTGGGAGAGGAAGAAAAAAGTAAAATTTGAAATGTAAACTGAGAATTTCTTTGTCAGTTTGAGTGTTTTTGGTGTTCTGCGTCCTGCTGCGAGCTCAGATGTGATGTGGTGTACGGAGAGGTGGAAATACAGAGTGCAGAGAGGAGGGGGGGATGAAGAGGAGGAGAGAGAGAAAAGGGTGAAGAGGAAGAGGAGGGGGGAGGACGGAATGAAGAGGAGGGGGGGGAAGAGGGAGGGAGAGAGGATAAAGAGAAGAGGAGGATGAGGAGGAGCAGGAGGAAAGAGAGGGGGAGAAGAGGAGGAGGAGGGATGAAGCAGAGGGAGGGAGAGAGGATAGAGAGAAGAGGAGGAGGAGGTGTGAGAGGGGGAGAGAAGAGGAGGGGGATGGAGCAGAGGGAGGGAGAGAGAGAGGGGGAGAAGAGGAGGAGGGGTTGATGAGGTGGAGGAGGAGAGAGAGAAGAAGAGGGGTGAAGAAGAGGGAGGGAGGAGAGAAGAGGAGGGGGGATGAAGAGGAGGAGAGGAGAGACAGAAGAGAGGGAGGAGAGAAGAGGAGGGGGAATGAAGAGGAGGAGGAGAGAAAGAGGGAGAGAAGAGGAAGAGGAGGGGATGAAGCAGAGGGAGGGAGAGAGGATAAAGAGAAGAGGAGGAGGAGAGAGAGGGGGAGAGAAGAGGAGGGGATGAAGAGGAGGAGGAGAGAGAGAAGAGGAGGAGGAGGAAGAGGGAGGGAGCGAGGGAGGGAGGGAGGGAGGGAGGGAGGGAGGGAGGGAGGGAGGGAGGAAGGAGAGAAGAGGAGGGGGATGAAGAGGAGGAGAAGAGGAGGAGGGATGAAGAGGAGGAGGAGAGAGAGGGGTGAGAAGAGGAGGAGGAATGAAGCAGAGGGAGGGAGAGAGAAGAGGAGGGGGATGAAGCAGAGGGAGAGAGAGAGGAGGCAGAAGAGGAGGAGGAGAGAGAGAGAAGAGGAGGGGGAAGAAGAGGGAGGGAGGGAGGGAAAGAAAGAGGATAGACAGAAGAGAAGAGGGAATGAGAGGGAAATAAAAAAGAAGAGAGAGAGAAGGAAAGAGAAGAGAGAAAGGAGAGAGGATGGATAGAAGTGGAGCAAGAGAGAGAAAGGGAGATAAAAAAGAAGAGAGAAGAAAATAGAGGGAAAGAGAGAGAGGGGAGAAAGAAGGGAGAGAGGATAGACAGAAGATGAGGGAGAGAGGGAAAGAGAGAAAGGATGGACAGAAGAGGAGGAAGGATGGAAGGAAGAAGGGGAGAGAAAGAAGAGAGGGAAAGAGAGAGAGGAGGAAGAGAAAAAAGAAGAGAGGGAAGAAAAGAAGAGAGAAAGACATGACGAAAGAGGGACAGAGAGAACGGAGGAGGAGACAGTGATGGATAAAGGGTTTGAAGCAGAGAGAGAGAGAAAAAGAAAGAGAAAGGAAAAAGAGAGGGAAAAGAGAGAGAGAGTGAAAGAAAGGACAAGGAGGAGAATGAGGGAGAGAGAAAGGGTGATGAAAGAAAAGAGAGGAAGCAAGAGAACGAGAGGAAAGAGGGATAAATATAGCAGGTGAAAGGAAAGAGAAAAAAGGGAAGAGGAGTGTTGAAAGCCAGAGGGAGAGAGAGAAAAAGGAGAGAGAAAAATATGAGGGAGGGGAAAGAGAGGGATGAAGAGAGATGGAGAGGGAAAGGAGAGACAGAGGGGATGAGAGGAAGAGAGGAGAGAGGGAGGAGGGGTGGAGCAGGACGGGGGGAGGGTCTGACGCTGCAGCACTTTGGCGAGTCATTCTGCTGCAGCCTCCACCTCCTCCAGCAGAGCCCAGACCTGGTTTAGATCCGGTTTAGACCTGGTTTAGACCTGTTTAATCCTGATTTAGAACTGATTTAGTCCTGATTTAGTCGAGCTTAGACCTTTAGTCCTGTTCAGTCCTGGTTTAGTTCTGGTTTAGACCTGGTTTAGTCCTGGTTTAGTTCTGGTTTAAACCTGATTTAGACCTGATTTAGTCGATCTTAGAGTTTTAGTCCTGTTCAGTCCTGGTTTAGGCTGGGTTTAGATCTGGTTTAGACCTGGTTTAGTCCTGATTTAGACCTGGTTTATACCTGGTTTAGACCTGGTTTAGACCTGTCTAATCCTGATTTAGAACTGGTTTAGTCTCAGTTTAGTTGATCTTAGACCTTTAGTCCTGTTCAGTCCTGGTTTAGTTCTGGTTTAGTCCTAGTTTATCCTGGTTTAGACCTGTTTAATCCCGATTTAGAACCGGTTTAGTTCTGGTTTAGTTCTGGTTTAGATTTGGTTTTGACCTGGTTTAGACCTGGTTTAATCCTGTTCAGTTCTGATTTAGTCCTGGTTTAGATGAGTTTAGTCCTGGTAAAGCCCTGATTCTAGTCCTGGTTTAGATCTACTAGATAAAGACCAGGTTTAGACTTGTATTTGGTTGGACTGGTCCTGGTTTAGTCCAGGTTTAGTCCAGCTTTGGTCCAGTTTAGACCTGGGATACTCTCTGAATTATACCCTTTTAACACTGGTTTGACTTTGCTAGACCTGGTTTAGATCTGGTTTGGTCCTAGTTTAGTCCTGATTTAGATATTTTCTAATTCAGGTTTGGACATATACCGGATTTAGTCCTGGTTTAGTCCTGGTTTTGTCCTGTTTAGTCTTGGTTTAGTCCTGATTTACACCCTTTCCCATAGATCTGGTTTAGTCCTGGTTTAGTCCTGGTTTAGTCCTGGTTTAGACCTTTTCTAATCCTGGTTTTACATGCCGCGTTGCAGAAGTTTCACATATTTCTTTGTTAAAGCATTTGAAAATGAATTATTGTGAGTTCTAGTTTAGTTCCTGACCCCAGTATATATAAAAACAATTCACTAAAGTCCTGATTTAGTCCTGGTTTAGTCCTTAATTCCACTCGGATCCTGGGGCAGTTATTGGATTTTAATCTGTCCATTACCTCTGCAGACTCAGCTTCTGTTTTACTGCTGTTTGGACAAACCACAACAGCTTTAATGCCATTTAATCACTGCAAACTCACAAAGCTACGGCCTTTTTCATTTCAAATAATTATAGTTTTCTGCAAAACAGGCCACAAAGAGACCGAAGGACATCTGGCGTAAAATAAAAACAACTACTAGTAGATGCCAGTGTTTCTTAAAATGTGGTGACAATCCTGGGGTTTGTCAGATATCTAAAAGTCCCAGTTTGGACCTGGTTTAGATCTCACTTAGTCCTGATTTAGTCTTGGTCTGGTTCAGTCCTGGTTTAGAACTGTGTACATTCTTAATTAGACCTGGTTTAGACCTAGTTTAGTCCTATTTTAGACCTGATTTAGTCTTGTTTTGACCTGGTTTGAATCCAAAGTTGATAATGCTGTTAAATCCTAGTATAATCCTGGTTTAGTCCTGGTTTAGTCCTAGTTAAGTCCTAGTTTAGACCTGATTTAGTCTTGGTCAAGTTCTTGTTTTGACCTGGTTTAAATCCAAAGATGGTAGTTCTTTTAAGTCCTGGTTTAGTCCTGGTTTAGTCCTGGTTTAGCCCTGGTTTAGTCCTGGTTTAGTCCTGGTTTAGTCCTACTTTAGACTTGATTTAGTCTTGGACAATTTCTTGTTTTGACCTGGTTTGAATCCAGAATTGATAATTCTGGCAAATCCTGGTTTAGTCCTGATTTAGTCCTAGTTTAGTTTTACTTTAGACCTGATTTAGTCTTGAATAATTTCTTGTTTTGACCTGTCTTAAATCCAAAGATAGTAGTTCTTTTAAGTCCTGGTTTACTCCTGGTTTAGTCCTATTTTAGACCAGATTTAGTCTTGGTCAAGTTCTTGTTTTGACCTGGTTTGAATCCAAAGATGATAGTTCTTTTAAGTCCTGGTTTAGTCCTTGTTTAGTCCTGGTTAAGTCCTAGTTTAGTCCTATTTTAGACCAGATTTAGTCTTGGTCAAGTTCTTGTTTTGACCTGGTTTAAATCCAAAATGAGTAATTTTGGTAAGCTCTGGTTTAGTCCTGATTTAGTCCTGGTTTAGCACTGGTTTAGACCGAGTTTAGTCCTATTTTAGACCAGATTTAGTTTTGAACAAGTTCTTGTTTTGACCTGGTTTGAATCCAAAGATAGTAGTTCTTTTAAATCCTAGTTTAGTCCTGGTTTAGTCCTAGTTTAGTCCTGGTTTAGTCCTAGTCCTCCTGGATTATATCAAGACTGAGTCACTAAAATGAAAAACCAGGACTAAACCCGGATTCCCGGACTAAACTAGGACTAAACCAGAACCAAACCAGACTGTGTGTATAATTTCAAAATGTGCTAGATGACATAAAAATTATTTGTTTCCATGGAGATGCCTTTGCTTTGCCTGTTATGTTCCGCAGTATGGCATTAAACTTATCTATACAGCATTCATTTGGGTAGTTTTATTGCTTAAAAATACCTTACTGTGAGCCTGTATCTTGGCCTTTATGTGTCCATGGAGATAGATCATTTTAATGCAACGCTGTGGAACATTTTAGGCAAAGCGATGGCATATATAATCTGTTAATAAATGTCCCAAATCAGAATAAATCCCCCCAAAAAACAATGTAAAACTGTTCATGGATTTCAGAACGATGAGAAATTATAACCGTTGCCATAGTGATTAAAAATTTAAAACAACTTTGTTTTTGAATGGAAAAAAGAGGTAAAAATGTTGCACATAACTGAACTGAAACCATGAATATCGGTCAGTTCATTTTAATGTGTTTTTGTGGTTTTGTGGTTTTATAAAATTGTGGCTTTCTTCAATTGTACAGAGAAGGAAAGAGAAGAGAAGGAAAGAAGAGACAGAAAAAAGGGAGGAAGAGAGAGAGAGGGGGAGAAAGAGGACTGATAGAAGAGCAGGGAGAGAGAGAGGGAAATAAAACAGAGAGGAAGGGAAGAGAGGGAAAGAGTGAGGATAGACAGAAAAGGGAAAGAGAGAGAAGAGACTGAAGAGAAGGAGCAAGAGGAGAGACAGAGAGAAGGGAGGAAGAGAGGGGGGGACTAATAGAAGAGCAGGGAGATAGAGAAGAAGATAAAAAGAGAGGAAGGGAAGAGAGGGAAAGAGTGAGGATGACAGAAAAGGGAAAGAGAGAGAAGAGACTGAAGAGAAGGAGAGACAGAGAGAAAAGAGAGGAGAGAGAGAGAAAGAAAGAAGAGGCCAAAGAGGAAAAGAGAGAGGAGAGACAGAGAGAGAGAGGAGAGACAAAGAGAAGGGAGGGGGAGAGAGAGAGGATAGACAGAAAAGGGAGAGAGAGAGGGGGAAAGAGAGGGAGAAGGGACTGAAGAGGAGGAGAGAGGAGAGACAGAGAGAAGGGAGAGAGAGAGAGAGAGGAGAGACAAAGAGAAGGGAGAGAGAGGGGGGAAGAGAGAGAGAAGAGACTGAAGAGGAGGAGAGGAGAGACAGAGAGAAGGGAGAGAGAGAGAAGAAAATAGAGAGAAGAGGAAGAAGAGAGAAAGAGAAATAAAGAAAGAGAGAATGAGAGAAAGAGACAGGATAGACAGAAGTGGGAGAGCGAAAGAAGAGACCGAAGAGGAGGAGAGAGAGGAGAGAGAGAAGAGAGAGAGTAGAGGAAAGAGAGAACGTATCGATAGAAGAGGAGGAAGGAAGCAAGGAAGGAAGAGAGAGAGGAGGAAGAGATAGAGAGAGAAAGGATATAGACAGAGAGAACAGAGAGAGAGAGTGGGAAGAGACAAAGTATGGATAGAAGAGGAGGAAGGAAGGAAGGAAGGAGGGGAGAGAAAGAAAAGGGAAAGAGAGAGAGGAGGAAGAGAAAGGAGAGAGGAAAGAGAAGAGGAGAGAGAGGCATGGAGAAAGAGGGACAGCGAGAAGGGAAGAGGAGAGAGAAAGGAAAACAAAAAGAAGAAAGGAAAAAGAGGCAGGGAAAGGAGAGAGAGAGTGAAAGAAAGGAAGAGGAGGAGAGAGAGAGAAGAGACACAGACATAATTCTAATCAGTTCTTTCATTAATATCATCTTAACTGTGTTTGTCCTCGTGACTTTACGATACTCGGGGTAACCGTACGATGAGGGTAATAATGATATTAAACCCGATGCCCCTGTCTGCTCCTGTCTGCCCCTGTCTGCCCCTGTCTGCCTATCCCTTTAAGACTTTTGGGCCATCATTTTAATCGGAGGAAGTGCTTCGTCATCCCACCCCCTCCCCTTTAACAGCGGCATGTGCAGCATCAGCATCAGCATCTGCGTAACAATGAGACCGTGTACGATATCTGACCTCCCGCGACCAAAATAACGCGACAAACTGGGCAGATGGCGTTTCCATATCGACAAAAGCAGCGGTTTGCGTTTGTACAAGGCTTAGAAGTGCATTACAATACGATCCTGCCGCAAAATATAAGGGTTTTTCTATTGTGTAACACCGCCCTCTTCTGGTGATGAGGAGGATGGCAGCATGACACAGCACAATGATTTTGAAGCAGTGGAAAAAGTTGCCCTACCTAATAAATTCAAGATTCCCCCTTGAATAACTAATAATTATGTGTTAGTTGGTTAGGATAAAACTAAATAAAAAAAAATAGAGGCTGTACGAAATAGTATTAGTGACGATACAAACATTTCAAACTTGATTTCTATACTAAAGAGTTGTTTCAATATAGATTTCAGCACTTCAATGACAATATAAAGCTCTTTTTTAAACCATAAATTGTCAACACAAAATAACAATTACTATGTGATCTTATACTAGTTTGGTGAAGCTAGTTTAAAGCTCCTATATCACACAAAATTGACTCTCGTGAGCTTTAAGTCATGTTATAATGCTGTTACCTCCCCCCAAAACAAACCAGTATAACCAAATCTGCAATCTCACAGTTAAATGGAAAATTCTACCATAGAAATCTGTTCTCCAGTTCAGTTTTGGGGCTCCTGTACTGCTATTTATAATAAAGAACTTCTAGCTTTTCCTCCCTCATTCTATTGTCCTTTTGTTCTTTGTGTACGTTTATGTAACTATGCATGACTCTACTGTCTAGTCTATGGAAAATGGAATAAATAAAGTAATTTAATTAAGAAGGCTGTACAAGATAAATTATACAAAAAAGCGATCTAACAGACAGTATTTACAGCAAATATATACACCACAGTTTGAACAAAAGTGTAACAAAGGCCCAAGTAAACTAAGCAAACTAAACATACAATAAAGAACAAAACAAACAAACAAACACCACAGTGACAGAAACAACAAACACAAAACTAAACTAACACATTAGAGTCAACCGCAGAGGCCCAGACACACAAAATGGCATCCTGGCCACAAAGACCAGCAGCTCTGAACAGGTTTGGAGGATCTCCTTAAACAGGAGGAGGCTGGAGGTGAGGTGGGAGCGGCCGAGTGCTGAAGCTCCACAGATCAGACCCCAGGACTCTCACAGCAGGAATCATGAGACAAAACAAAAGAAATTAAAACACACAAAACAAATCAAAGAACTGGAGTCCTGTGGCCGTAACACAACCATGGTGTTTATCTTTATCTTATGGACTATGTAACAGAAAAGCTGCATAGTCCCTGTTTAAAAGTCAGTAATTATTTAACCTATGTCTTTCAATTGTCAAAGAAAAGACAGCGGCCAGTAGCTCAGGAGGAGATGCAGACTCCACTGAAAAGGAAAAGCTAACTACTCTGCCACAGTCTAACGCAGTGGTTCTTAACCCGGGTTCGATTGAACCCCAGGGGTTCGGTGAGTGAACCTCAGGAGTTCGGCAGGGGTCAAGACTCACATTCAGCTCATATGATTCGTGATGACACTCCCCGTTTGGCCGGTATTGGCTGCAGGAGATTTTGTGCGTCTTGTGACTGTCATAATGGTGTCGTGTAATTTCTTTCTTAATACTTCCCTTCATACTAACTATGTCGAGCAAAAAAAGAAAGTGGTCAGACGAATATGTGCAATATGGATTCACGTGCACCAATAAAATATATATACCTATGTTTTGAATTTGAAAAAACATATTTATTTTTCCAGTTAAGAAGGGTTTGGTGAATGCACAGATGAAACTAGTGGGGTTCAGTACCTCCAACAAGGTTAAGAACCACTGGTCTAACGTAAGTCAGTCCTTGTGCTGATCTCCCGTTCACCTGTAAAGACACATTCAGAAGGATTCTGAGTCTGGTTAGGAGAAACAAATGTATTGTATCAGTCCAAATTTAAACACTATTTTTTCATGTTTCTTTATTTTCATGAAGGCATCAAAACTGTGGATGAACGTAGCCCCACACCCACCACTACATATTGTATTTCAAGTACTCCGATGACACTGCCATTGTTGTACTCCTCAGGGACAATAGCTCCATAACTGCTTATCACCATTTCACCAAGTGGTGCTCCAGAAACTCCCTGGAGCTGAACGTGGACAAGATGTTCAAGGAAGGAACTACTGATCTATACTCACTCACACATCACAGACCTGGCACTGATCATCATTAACAACAAACAAGTAGAACGTGTCAGTCACATCAAATATCTTAGAGTTACACTAGACAATGAGCTTAAACAATTCCCATAAACATTCCCAACAAAGACTCCGCATCCTCCGTGCCCTCTGTCTCCCCACATCTTCTGTTATTATTGTCTGACTCATCCGTCTTGACTGCTCCCCGTTATTTCAATATTCTCTCCATCACCCACAGGAATAAACTCACAAAGGCCACACACACACAGCATCCAAAATGATCAGTTTGCCCATCACGGACCTCTCCCAAAAACAGAGCCGTCACACATACGGCCCAGACAGTCAGCAGGGACTCAGACCACCCTCTCCCCAGATACCCAGACACTCCTGTTTTTTGCCCTCAGAGGACTGTGAGGTGGAAGTGGACACGCTTCAGTAAAAGCTTTGTCTCTTCTGCCATCACTGCTCTCAACAACCAACAGGAATCTGGATGTGTTTGTTCCTGTCCTCTGTCCATTTTTCTTTATTGTTTATATCTATGTTTGACAAGTGTATGTGTCTATCTGCCTGTCTGTCTATACTCAAAATACCCTTTCCTTTGATCACTGCATTGCACTTTTGGCATTTCTTGACCCTAACAAAGCACATATGTGAAGTGAAAACCATTTCAGGAGCTTTAATCACAAAAGCCATAGAGAAGACCAAGCAGCAGCACTGACGACAAAGTAAAGGGTCGATATTTTGAGAAATCTAAATATAAAATGCAAAAAATAGTTGGGTTATTTAACGTTTTTTAATTTGCTATTTACTGTAATTGCATATATTTTGCATGATATATTTTATGTCTCCAGTATGTATCTAAAATGTTGAAGGCAGTAAAGAAACTGGTACATACTAGTGACTTAACAAGTATCCGAGCTTTGTTTTTTCTTTGTATAATCTTATTTTTACTATCACTGACTATCACTTGTTTACGGACGTATCGAGGCTTGTATTTGAAGTCACGTGATCAACAAAACTGCGCATATTAAACCTGATGCTGCCATCTCCTGCCTCCAGTCTCCGAGATTCCTTCAAACCTCCTCAAATTTTCACTTTTGATCTTTAAACAGGTAAACTTTACTCATTTGTTCATGACAATAGCCGACTTTTCATTCACATTACCGCTGCTGCACCACGCTTCTTGCTACTAGCCATTTTTAGCTTGCTTTATTTTGCAACATCCACACGTTGAATTAGCATCAGCCATCGTAAGCATATTCTTTTAACCCATACGAAGCGATTTCGGGTGTTTTAAATGCGTTTTGGCAAGGTTATAAACTTGTAAGACCCGTTAAGGTTAATTACACTGTAAGAAAAGGCGGAAAGGCGGTGCACGTGATTAGCGGCATTACGGTAAAAACCCGGAAGCGCAACAAAAACACGTCTTAAGTAGCGCGTTGTGCTAATTTTTTTCTTATAAAACTACTTTTCCGTTCGTGATGGCGCTTCAAACTATTTCCAGAGAAGCTGTCGCAGGTTGTCTCTCGTTAGGAGCCGTGTTTGTGGCCGGGTATTACTTGGGTAAGTAAATTTAAAATGTTTTAAGCCAGCAGGTGAATCTCGTGGTAAGCTTCCATTGCCAAGGTGACCAGGATTATAAAATTAGGTTAATTAGGTTTTAATATGTAAAAAAGCAATATTTTCTTTTTCCTTTTCTTTTTTTCTTATTAAAAATCTAAATGAAAAAAGATCCACGCAAAAAATATACCCGAGTCAAGAAGAATAATATTGTGGTTTGATAAAATTAAGAAAATATGTTTCCTCAATAGAAAGTGGTAATGCAAATCATGGGCCTACATTACGCTTGTAGTACTGATTCATTCATAAACATATAATTACCTATATTTTATCTGTAATCAATGTTTTTTTTAGGGAATAAGTGAGTTTTGTCCATCCAGAAAATTGTATTCAATAAAATGATTCAGGATAAACCTATGGCTATATACATACATCAAAATAACATTATTATTTACATTATTTGTAACCAGTTTGGTTGAGAGCTATGCCGTAACACAGTTTTAAAGAATTTAGTCAAAGTATTTATGTTTAAAACTAGAGCAAACCCTCCTTTATATACCCTATAGAGAGAATGGTTGACCTACTAATTCTGTTTCCCATGTGGAGATTTGTAGATGTTTAATGTATATTGTTATAATTATGTCAGTTCTGATATTTTAATGTTCCTGTTTAATGTCCCAGGACAACTCAGAACTTCTGAATCATTTTTCCTTAAAGTCAGTTGTGTCAAATGATCTAACTAAGTGTCTGTACTATTAATAAACCAAAGTCCATATTTCTCACATATAGTCCTCCGTCTTTATGGTCTCAGTATAGATAGTTTGTCTAACATATTTACCCTTTTTACTGTTGACTTGCCTGTCACTTATCGCATTAGTACAAAGTCAAAGTTTGCCGTTAGGATTTAATCAGGTTTTTTAACTTTCTAATCCCAGGCAATGGCACTCATTCTCAAATATTTGCTTTTGCCTTTTATTTACCTAATGCACAAGTTAATAATTACTACCTTTATGACATTACAAGGAACAAGGAGCAAATTTATTAAACTAATTTAGTTTAGTTCGCTTATTTCTAGACTATGGTTAGAAAGAAATTAATTAGTGTGAATTCTGGTTTAACCCCCGACCACAAAACACCCAGCTGGGAGTGCTGTATCCTGATAATGAAAAATGTGTATTATATTTTTGCAATCCAGCCGAAATGTACTAGAAAAATACCTAATAAATGCCTTGATTGAGATTCAGGTATCACGGAAAATGAAAAGTGTTTAACCTTGTTTGGAAAACCTACATACAAGTTACTTTAAAGGCCCCCCTACATAAAATTTAATAAAAGTTTTATTTTGTTTCATTCGCACATGTGTAAGTAATTCTTTATTATTAGTCTGTCTGCATCTCCAAAGCTCAAAATGCTCTGTTCCACCTTGTGATGTCATGAAGTGGTAGCTTTCAAGTTAGTTTTCAGCAGCTACCTTTTACCTTTAGTTCAGTAGAGAAAACTTCAGCCCTGGAATATCCATATGATTATAGAAGCAGAAGCACTTCCTGTATCACCACATGACATCACAAGGTGGAACAGAGTGTTTTCTGTATCACAAATGTACAGGATTTATGTGTTAAACATGTGTGAATGAAACTAACACAAATCCAGGTTTGTTTGTGATGAGGAAATAACATTATAACAGATCAAATATTGTAACATGGGCCCTTTAAGTACAGCTGTTTCAGTATTACCTTGTTGACGATATATTCACACTTCTAAATAAAAATAATAGAAATAACTTCTCTGTTTTTTAGGCAGAAGAAAACCGACCATGAGTATCTCCAAAAGTCACGGTGGAGCTCAGAATGATCCTCTGATGCAGTATTTACTCACTCACTCACTGAGGGAGCACCCGGTCCTGAAGAAACTACGAGAAGTGAGTGCAGGACTGAACCATGATTCAACCAGGACTAAACCAGGTTCAGGACTAACCTAGGATTTAACCATGATTCATCCATCCATCTTCTCCCGCTTAATCCAGCTGGGTCGCGGGGGCAGTTTGCTGCCCAATCCTCATAGCACCTGACCCCCCCTATGAACCCCTCTGCAGGTGGTGAGCCCACAGGAGGGTGGACGTTATGGTCCTTGATGTTAGTTCATAGGGGTGGGGGCATGTTTTGGGTTGATGGGGGAAACCGGAGTACCCGGAGGAAACCCATCCAGACACGGGGAGAACATGCAAACTCCACACAGAAAGGCCCGGGCGACCCGGGGATCGAACCCGCAACCTTCTTGCTGTGAGGCCTGAGTGTTGCCACTCAGTCACTGTGCCGCAATGATTCAACCAGGACTAAATCAGTTATGAGGACAAAGTCAGACTAATCTAGGACTAAATTGAGACTACAAAAAGAGAGAGACCAGGATAGCGTGCAAAACTAGGACTAAAGCAGGACTAAAGCTGGACTGAAGCTGGACTAAAGCCGGGCTGAAGCCGGACTGAAGCCGGACTGAAGCCGGACTGAAGCCGGACTGAAGCCGGACTGAAGCTAGACTGAAGCTAGACTGAAGCTAGACTGAAGCTAGACTGAAGCAGGACTGAAGCTGGACTGAAGCCGGACTGAAGCCGGACTGAAGCCGGACTGAAGCCGGACTGAAGCCGGACTGAAGCTGGACTGAAGATGGACTAAAGCAGCAGGACGGAAACAGGACTAAAGCAGGACTGAAGCTGGACTGAAGCTGGACTGAAGCTGGACTGAAGCCGGACTAAAGCCGGACTAAAGCCGGACTAAAGCAGGACTGAAGCCGGACTGAAGCCAGACTAAAGCAGGACTAAAGCAGGACTGAAGCCGGACTGAAGCCGGACTGAAGCCGGACTGAAGCAGGACTGAAGCAGGACTCTCTAAGTGAGCACCAGATGGTGAAGCCAGCTCCCATGAGGTCATACTAAATGCTTTATTTTTCATCATAAGTAGTTTAAAGAAATGGGCTAAATTTAATGAAAAGCACTTTACATGATTGAATTGACTGAAAACTAAACTAATTTAAGCCCATGTAAAATTTCTGGAAACCAAACCAGAACTCAAGTCCAAACCAGGAACAAGTGAGGACTGGACAGGACCGTGTTTTACTGATCTCACTGTTTTAAACTACAACATTGTAATTAACTAAAGAAATTCTTGGTTTCTTCTTGGTTGCATCAGTTAGTCTCTATGAACCCAAAGTGTAGTGACAAGAAAATAAAATAAAAGCTAAATTCCCGTTACATTTCACACTGTCAGAGTTGCTTTGGCTTCTATGGGGCAAGTTAAGCTCTTGTTAATTTGATATTTGAAGGAAAAACCCAAATCTCCAGCTAACCTCTCCTTTCTGTTGTCTATGTAAATCCATTATAATCAGACTAATTAAAATGCTGGTGAACTCACCTTCACACTTGCACATTGGACTAAACCAGGACTGGAACCAGGACCAAACCAAGTCTACATCTGGTCTAAACTGCTCTCAAAACCCGGATCAAACAAGACCATGAACGCATCCTAAAACACAATCTACCATTAAATTCACTTATTGGCTAAAGGCCTTCAGCATTTATAAACTGTTCAGCATTAAACCAGGATTAAACCAGGATTAAAACCAGGATTTAACCAGGACTAAACCAGGACAAAACCAGGATTAAAACCAGGATTTAACCAGGACTAAACCAAGATTTAACCGGGAATAAACCAGAACTAAACCAGGATTAAACCAGGACAAAACCAGGATTTAACCAGGACTAAACCAAGATTTAACCGGGAATAAACCAGAACTAAACCAGGATTAAACCAGAACAAAACCAGGATTAAAACCAGGATTTAACCAAGAGTCAACCAGAACTAAACCAGGATTTAACCAGGACTAAACTAGCATCAAACCAGGATTTAACCAGGACTAAACCAGAATTTAACTAGGAGTAAACCAGGACTAACTCAGGATTTAATCAGAACTAAACCAGGATTTAACCAGGACTAAACCAGGATTTAACCAGGACTAAACCACGACTAAGGTTTTGACTTTAGAGTGAAGCTAAACAAAATCGGAACTGATCCAGGACTGAAGCAGGACTGAACCAGGACTGAAGCAGGACTGAACCAGGACCAAGGATTAAACCCAGATGTAACCGTTCCTTTGCATTTGTTTTCTTTTCCAGAGGACGATGGAGCACAGATTGAACATCATGATGGTCGCTTGTGAACAGTCCCAGTTTATGGTCAATCTGGCCAAACTCATCAAAGCGAAGAAAGTGGTGGAAATCGGTGAGAAAAACTAGAGCTGGGCGGTATGACCAAAAATTTATATCACGGTATTTTTTTTAATTATCACGGTATCACGGTATTTAACGGTATTTTTGTCTTTGGCTAAGTGGAGTGTGATAGAGTTGGTAATATCATTCCAACGTTTGCTTTTCTTGTCATAGACGGTCCCTTTAGACGGAGAATACGAAGATTGCATGAAAGTAAAATCTGCATCTTCTCCCCAATCTCTGCGTAACGTTGGCAGTGCAGCACAAAACACTACACAGACGTCCCTGGTAGGCGCGTTTGCTAAAGGGACCGTCTGTGTAGTGTTTTGTGACACGGCTCCGTTTTTCGGAGAGCGGGAGTGCGCGAAGCCGTGCCCGGGCGAAAAGGTGAAGAAGCGAGAGCGCGGGTGCGCGCAGTCCCGCTCTTCACCTTTTCGCCCGGGCACGGCTTCGCGCACTCCCGCTCTACGTTCTCTCGCCCGGGCACGGCTCCGCGCACTCCCGCTCTCCGAAAAAGGGAGCCTGTGTCTGTGTAATTTTCTTCGTCCATGCTCACCACTCAACTCGCTATCCTTACCTGGCTTGTTGGCTTGTTTGGTGTAACACTGAAAAACAGCCCCCGCTCAATCTACCGCTGTGCGACGTTCCGCCGCTCTGTGTTGCCGACATATGCGCGCACACACGGTATGGCGGTAAATAAAAAATTCATATCATAAAAATAAAAATTACCGGTATACCGGTTCAAACGGTATACCGCCCAGCCCTAAGAAAAACACTCTTTAGTACAAGAAGAAGAATAGTTAGAAGAATGGTTAGTTTAGTTTAATTTAAAGGCCATATATTGCACAAAATTGACTCTTGTGAGCTTTTAGCCTTGTTATAATATTGTTAAATTGTCAAAAACATACCCGGAGAACCGTGTTGTTGTAAAATCCCCAAATATCACATTGCAAATAACACACCATTTGCATCTCTCAAGAAAAACACACACGTCTCAGTCAACACACTCTTTGCTATTTTATCTAACTTATCAAGTGACACCATAGATTCCAATTTAAGATCTTTCTGTAAATGATTCCAAGATCAGGGTGCTGTGTGGGAAAAGTCAGATTTTCCCAACTCGGAGGCACTGAGCTCTTTTTAAGGAGATTACTAAAGTACCCGGGAAGGTTCCCCAGTAAAAGCATGACTTATGATGTCCTGTTTTCAAGTTTCATCCCCTACTTTTTACCTTTTGTTTCAGTAGAGATTGGCTGAAATGATCCAAATGAGAATGTATGAAGTTTAAAAACATATTGGAGCACTTCCTGTATTACCACAGGGTGTCACAAGGTGGAACGCAGCGTTTTCTATTATTTATACACAGTTTAAATGTACAGGATTTATGTGTCAAACATGTGCGAATGAAACAAAACACAACTCCAGGTCTGTTTGTGATGAGGAAACATTTTAACATAGAAAATAGTGCAATATGGGCCCTTTAAAATGATTTGGGAGAGTTTATATTTGATGGCGCTGAAAACAGGACTTGGAAAATCTAGTATACTTCAGATTTGAACAAGATATTTCATTTAATGTTTTTTATTATTTTATTATTGTTATTATTTTTTATTCTACAGTCGTCCCTCACTATAACACTGTTCACCGTTTGCGGCCTCACTGTTGCGTGGATTTTTTTGTGTGCAATTTTGCCTGCTTTTTTTTCCCAGCGTATGAACGCGCTTTGTGTTCTACGCCCTGAGAAAAGTGTATAAAGTGTGTGGTGAGGGGTTTTACAGCCTTAAAACATATATAATAATTGTACAAAATAAAGCTGATTACCGTATTTTCCGGACTATAGAGGCACCGGTATATAAGCCGCATTTTTTTTTTTTTAATTAAGAAAAAAGATATACAAGCCGCAACCGGGCTATAAGCCGCTGATATCTATGTTGAAAAATGAGATATTTACTGCATATACAGAATGATTTTGTACTATAAATGTACATTTATGTACCTGAACAGATTCTTTCCAACAGTGCCTTTTAACACGGTTAAAACGAGGTCAAAAACAGAAAAGAAACGGTAATTGATTAGCTTCATTTCTCCTGTGCAGTGAAACCACAAGTCACTTTAACCATCTTCGCTGATTCCGAGCTTACAGCAGCAGCACGGTAGAGGTCTGCGCGGGACACAATATTCAGTCCTACTCCCGCCCGCTCCCGCATTCTTCAGTCGCACTCTCGCCCGCTCCCACAATAAGCTTTCAGGATTGTTCTTTCAGATGCTCTTATTATACATCCATGGTCCCGCGGCGCATTGTTTTGTGTTGGTCCCGCGGGTGCAGCGGGTGCAGGGCTCTACAGCGGTTTCCTTCCTGGAGCAAGATTGATGCCTTCAACTTAAAACTTGCATCATACAAACTCCTTCATGTGTTTTTCATGATGAAGGGGCGAGGATTTGAAAATAATTACCAGTTAGTAATTTGTCGTGCATGTTATATCTGCTAAAATAAAAAAGTAGCGTATTCTTCTTTGCATTAATTTTCCGTCTATCTTGTTTTTGAAATTCCGGTTAGAGCGCCTCTAGCGGTGGAAGAAAAATCCACAGATTAGCCGCCGCACCTTTGTAAAAGCCGCATGGTTCAAAGCCTGGGAAAAAAGTAGCGGCTTATAGTCCAGAAAATACGGTACTTCGCGGATTTCGCCTATTGTGGGTTATTTATAGAACGTAACCCGTGTTAAACAAGGGACCACTGTAATTGCACATAATATATTTTTATACATGTATAGATGTCCATATGTAATCCTCTGTCAGTTAAAGCATGAGGTTTGGGGCTGAGTTTAGACTGTGGAGGAAGAAATTTGACTTTTATGTCCTGCTGCTGTACTTGTTTACTTCTTTTTAGTCTGGTCTAACCTTCAGCTCTCAGACTATTATAGACCCTTAAACCAGGACAGATGAATGGACTGTTCTCCTGTGTTTGTATTAGGAGTGTACACAGGATATAACACTTTGAACATGGCGCTGGGTTTACCTGATGACGGAGTGATTGTGGCCTGTGACATCAGTGAAGAATACATCAACCTCGGAAAACCCTTCTGGAAAGAGGTACCACTTTTTAATCCACGTTATTATAATATGCTTTACACCTGATTTGGACCTGGTTTTGGCCTGGTTTGGTACATTCACACTGGTCCTGGTTCAGTTTGGTCCTGGTTTAGTCCCGTTCTAGTCTTGGTTTAGTTGTAATTCAATTCAAAATCAGCGTTGGGTTTTGTTTCATTCACACATTTAACACACAAACGCTGCATATTTAGGTTGAGTTCTTGGGTCAAACTGAAAAAAAAAAACCTCCGCTCCACCTTGTGATGTCATGTAGTGGTAGTTTTCAAGTTGATGAATGAAACAAATCACAACTCGGGTATGTTTTTCACACCGTAACAACATTATAATGTGGCTTGAAGCTCACAAGAGTCAATTTTGTGTAATGTAGGACCTGGAAAGTTTGTAATCCAAAAATATTCAAATGGACTTCTGTGCCAAAGTTTCAGAATTAAAACTCTACAAGTATATCACTGGTTTATACTTTTACTTTATTAATTATGTTTTTTGATGAATTTCTTCATTTTTTACAGGCTGGAGTTGAACAAAAGATTGACCTGCGCTTACAGCCTGCTCTGAAGACTTTAGGTACCACAATATACAAGTTTAATCCTAATTTTATCCCGATTTGGAACTGATTTAGCTCTAATTAAATCCTGGTCCACGTCTTTTTAGTCCATAATCAGTCCTTGGTTTAGTCCTGTTCTAGTCCTGGTTTAGTCCTCATCTAGTCCCAGTTTTTTAGATGGTTTGTCAGTATGACCATAACGCAAGTCTATGATGTTCTTGTTTGGTCTGATCTTGGTTTAGTCCTGGTTTATTTAGTCTTAGTTTAGTCTTTGTTTTAGTCCTGATTTTGTCCCATTTAGTCTTTGTTTTAGTCCCGATTTAGTCCTGTTTAGTCTTTGTTTTAGTCTTAGTCTAGTCCTGGTCTAGACCTGGTTTTGTCCTGTTTAGTCTTTGTTTAGTGTTTGGTTTAGTCTTAGTCTAGTTCTAGTTTAGTCCTGGTTTTGTCTTGGTTTTAGTCTTGGTCTAGTCCTGGTTTTGTCCTGTGTAATCTTGGTTTAGTCTTGGTTTAGTCTTTGTTTTAATCCTGGTCTAGTCCCGGTTTTGTCCTGTTTATTCTTGGTTTTAGTCTCGATTTTAGTCTTGGTTTTAGTCTTTGTTTTAGTCTAGTCTAGTCCTGGTCTATTCCTGGTTTAGTCTTGGTTTTAGTCTTTGTTTAAGTCCTGGTCTAGTCCCGATTTTGTCTTGGTTTTAGTCTTAGTCTAGTCCTGGTTTTGTCCTGTTTAGTCTTGGTTTAGTTTTTTTTGTTTTAGTCTTTTGTTTAATCTTAGTCTAGTCCTGGGCTATTCCCGGTTTAGTCTTGGTTTTAGTCTCAGTCTAGTCCTGGTTTTGTCCTGTTTAGTCTTGGTTTAGGTTTTTGTTTTAGTCTTGGTTTTAGTCTTAATCTATTCTTGGTCTATTTCCGGTTTAGTCTTGGCTTTAGTCTTTGTTTTAGTCCTGGTCTAGTCCCGGTTTTGTCTTGGTTTTAGTCTTAGTCTAGTTCTGGTTTTGTCCTGTTTAGTCTTGGTTTAGGCCTTTGTTTGTCTTGGTTTTAGTCTTAATTTATTCCTGGTCTATTCCCGGTTTTGTCTTGGTTTTAGTCTTTGTTTTAGCCTTTGTTTTAGTCTTTGTTTTAGTCCTGGTCTAGTCCTGGTTTGGTCCCGTTTATTCTTGGTTTTAGTCCTGTTTTTTTCCTGTTTAGTCTTAGTTTAATCCTGGTCTAATCTTGGTTTTCTCCTGCTGCAATTCTAAGATAAATATGATCTCTTTTCAGTGGTCAAAAGTACTCAAAATGGCGCCTACAAACAGATCATTTTGTTGGTCCTGTCTAATTGTTTTGTTTCCTCTGTATTTCCAGACGATCTTCTCGCTGCTGGAGAGGCTGAGACTTTTGACTTTATTTTCATCGACGCAGATAAAACCGGCTACGACAGCTACTACGAGCAATCGCTAAAGCTGCTCAGGAAAGGAGGAGTCATCGCCATCGACAACGTACGTTTGCTGAATTTTAAATAAACTTTGAACTATAACGAAATTCAACTAATATTTAAAGGTCTTATATTACACAAAATTGTTTCTTTTGAGCGTTAAGCTGTGTTATAATGTTCCCTCCTCAAAAACATACCTGGAGTTGGTGTGTCAATGAAACAAAACACTATTTAATTGGTTTGTCTACATCTCTAAAAGCTGAAAATGATCTGTTCCACCTTGTGATGTCATTTAGTGATTGTTTTCCAAGTCACAAAGTCAAGTTTCTGATGAGGAGAGAATATTTTAGGGCCCACACCCCCTGGAACTCCCTGCCCAAACACATCAGACTCCTCCACACTCTGCATGTTTAAAAAAGCCCTGAAAACCTTTTATTAATCATCTTATTTCTTTTGCCTTTGTCTCTCCATGTAAAGCGTCTTTGAGTATCTTGAAAAGCGCTATACAAGTGTTATGGATTATTATTATGTGATATTTTGTGATTTCCGCTACCTTGGGCAGGTCTCTCCTCGAAAAAGATCTGAGCTCCTGGTTAAATAAAGATAATAATAATAAAAAAAATTCAAAATCTTCTTATTTGTCTTGTATTTCAGGTTTTGTGGGGAGGAAGCGTCTTGAATCCCAAAGATGACGACACCATCGCCATCGACAAACTCAACAAGAAGCTTGTCCGTGACACCAGGATCAGCCTGAGCATGCTGCCGGTGGGAGATGGACTGTCGCTGGCTATAAAATTATAACACCTCAGGAAAAGTAATACTACAACCATCTACAATCATAAGCCTGTCACGATAACAAATATATTGACCCTTTAAAACCCTACGGCATCAGAATATTCAAAATTCTGAAATGGAGGCAAAGTGAAGCTGACAAAATAAGCAACACTTTTGAATTTCCAAGGTACAAATATAATTTACATTGGTTTTCCGTTAAGAAGGATGGAAAAGTACTATTCTCCAACCTGAAAATTGTATTCGAGCTTCAAAAAAGTATAATTTATTATGAAATGTGTCATATATCTGTAGATGAAGTGGAAAATTGTAGTGAGCTCAGGTTTTCTCTAAGAATTTGAACCCTAAAACCCAAAAATCTGGACTTTTCCTTGCTCAAAAATCCTTAGAGTCTATTATAATCTCTTCTTAAATAGACAAATAATATAAAACACCATTGTGCGTGTATTTAAACTGGGCTCTGGTATCACTCACTTGTATCCGAGTGGTTTTCATTTGCCAAATTTCCCTGGATTTTTCATATTTTGTGAAATTCTGAAGTTAATCCCAGTTTTCCCATTGAAATCCCATTATGTTCCAGTTTCACTTTTGCCTCCCGCTGCCTCCATTTGGGAATTTAGGATGTTTTTGAGTACTTTTTTAAGGGCTCTATATAACTTTACCACAGAAAATATTATACGCAGTAATACTGAAACTGGTTAATGACACTGGGTGCGTTTACATGGTCAGTAAAAATAGGAAATCAGTAATGCATCGTATATTCTATTTTTTTCCAGATATTTGAGCATAATTATAATAACGTTATAATCAGGAAGTGCGTATTAGCATGCGAGTCATTGTTAGGACTACCAGGATGGCAAAACTCTGCTCTGGTCTCTGAAAGTTGTGAAAAGCGCTTATAAACTCAAAAAATTTAATCTGTCTAAAATCTAAAAGAAAAGATTTAAAAAAGATCAATATAGAAATTATTGTGACAGGCCTAAATTCAGTACATTTTTAGGACATAACGAATTGCTTAATTTCATTTTTTGCAGTTTTTTATATTTTTCTAATCAGTCTCGCATATATGACATTAATGGAACTCAACAGCGCCCCCCGGCTCCAAAAGTTAATTTTTTTCATAAACTTACTAAAAAATTTAAGTTACTCAGGGCTAATCAGCTTTATGGCAACTACCGTAATAACCAAAATAATTATAGTTTTATTTAAAATCTGTTTCTGAACCTTTATAAGCTGCTAAGTTATTCAAACATTTCACTGAATCTTGCTTTTTGATCTTAAAAGTGTTAAGATTAGCCTCCGCGAAGCCTTTGAACTCCTAATATAATATAATTTTTTTTAACTTAATTGAAATTTTCTGAAGTCTATGGGGAAAAATGAATGGAAAAATTTACATCCAGGTCACTGTTGAGCTCCATTTTTGCAGACGAAAACACCAAAATAATCATAAGTACTTCTACATTTTTACCACTATAGTGAAAACAGCTAAATTATTTTAAGATAAATTGAAATGTTAATTGTTTTTAGTGTTATTTCAAACCCTTGTCACTGCCTATATTGTTCTAATAATATAAAATTTCACACACTGTAACGAATAACTTCAAATAAAACATAAAATAATGAATTTTACAATAACTTTATACAATGGCTTCTGTTTTCTTACTGTATAAAGCACTGGTCCAATGATATTTACATATTAAGAATGTTATTTAGTATTACAATTAGTGGTGGGCCGTTATCGGCGTTAACGTGCTGTGATAATGTGAGACTCTTAACGAGCGATATAAAAAATACCGCCGTTAATCTATCATCAAAATTGGGTTTGGAGCTGGGTCCTATAGGCTACTAAGCAAACTGATGACTTTCACTACCATGTTGTAGGGCGGATGTACACATAGCCGAATTGCACAGTAGAGGGCGAGAACGAGTTTTCCAACCTCTATGCACCTGTGAATTACCCAAACGAGGCTAACAACCAACCACAACAACCAACCAACCGACCAACCAACCAACCTACCAACCACACCAACCAACCAACCAACCTACCAACCAACCAACCACACCAACCAACCAACCAACCACACCAACCAACCACACCAACCAACCAACCAACCACACCAACCAACCAACCAACCACACCAACCAACCAACCAACCAACCTACCAACCACACCAACCAACCACACCAACCAACCAACCACACCAACCAACCAACCAACCACACCAACCAACCACACCAACCAACCAACCACACCAACCAACCAACCAACCACACCAACCAACCACACCAACCAACCAACCAACCAACCAACCAACCAACCACACCAACCAACCACACCAACCAACCTACCAACCACACCAACCAACCAACCTACCAACCAACCAACCACACCAACCAACCAACCAACCAACCACACCAACCAACCAACCAACCAACCAACCAACCACACCAACCAACCAACCAACCACACCAACCAACCAACCAACCAACCAACCAACCACACCAACCAACCAACCAACCAACCAACCTACCAACCACACCAACCAACCAACCAACCAACCACACCAACCAACCAACCAACCAACCAACCAACCAACCACACCAACCAACCAACCAACCACACCAACCAACCACACCAACCAACCAACCACACCAACCAACCAACCAACCAACCAACCAACCACACCAACCAACCACACCAACCAACCACACCAACCAACCAACCACACCAACCAACCAACCAACCTACCAACCAACCAACCACACCAACCAACCAAACCAACCACACCAAGTCGGACATTCTAACATGGACACAGCCATGAAGCCGCAAGGCTTGCTTCAAGGAAAATTATTTTTTAAGAAGCTTCCCGATGGCGAAATCGACAAAACTAAAGTTGTGTGTACTTTATGCAATGCAGAATTGGTTTACTGTAGGAGTTCTACCAGTCTCAGATACCATCTGAACGCAAAGCATCCCTTTGCTAATGCTTCTGATGCTGGTTCAAGCACCGATAAAACGCCGGGAAAGAGTAGCCGCCAAACTACTTTGTTTGAATGCAACTGAGGCAAGTCTGTCAGCACAGCTTTATCAGAGAAGCTCACTAATCTTCTCGCCCGGTGGATTGCCACTAGCTGCCAACCCATTAGCATGGTTGAGGACGAAGGGCTCGAGCTTGTTCTTCAGGCGGCCACAGGTGACCCATCTTATAAACTACCTGCAAGACGAACTATCGTTCGGAGGATATATGACCAATACACCGCAGAGAAAGCCGCAAAGATGGCAGAGGCCAGGTGTGTTGCACTGACGGGGCCCATTGGACATCCGTAAACAATGACAACTACCTCGGCGTTACTGTGCACCTCATCGATGCCAGCTGGGAAGTCTCAAAGACTTACTTTTAATCATTACTTAGGTATTTTGCATATTCTGAAGGAGCCATTTTAATCTAGATTAATCTAGATTAATTAAAATTTCCGTGAGATTAATCTATATTAAAAAAATTAATCTATGCCCACCACTAATTACAATATAGATTTTTGTCATGATAAAAAGTTAAATTGAAGAGAGAAAAACAAACTTACCTCAGTCTTATATTATCAAACTATATTAGATAATTCCTGTAAGAATTACCATAGTTTCAAACAATTTTCAATTTAAAATATTCGTTCTGAACAAAGAATCAGATTTCAGAACATGTTTGTACAGATCTAAACTACAAAATGAGCAGTTTTTTTGTTGTTTGTGGAGAAAATTAATTAATTATGGTACCACAAAAATTACAGCCTTTGCCATTTGCTAATTTTTTGATTCAATTGTGGTTTATTTTGCCGTTTCCTGCGATAATCAATTATGAATCGAATAAACGTAACGAACTTTTCCAGAGGTTTGTGGTGAAATTCAAGTGTTTATTGCAAAGTTAGCACACACTCAGATCAGATGTAGTTTTGTCCAGATTCACAGTCCTCATCATCGTGATTGTTCATGTAAGATTAGCACAAAAAGGAAAGAGGAAAAAAAACAGCAGATGTCGGTGTAAAAAGCTGGAATAAGACACAAAATGGTTAAAATAAACTCATTTACACCAATAAATATCAGGGATTAGACCCAGAGGTGCTAAAGGAATGAATACTGGGACAATAAAGTCTTCCTTATAAGTGCATTATGTAACTTTTTGGTGGCTGCTTGTTTCTATGGATACGCTCTGAAATGTTCCACAGTATGACATTAAACAGCTCGAACTTATTCCCTTATTTATTCAATTACAGCTGTGTTTTTTTTTTTTAAAGCTCCGAAAATCCCTAGAAAAAACAGGCATTCTGACTGTGAGCGGCGTCGCCTTTCCACAGATCTGACCTGTAACTTTGGTCTCCGTGGAGATTGAAAGTTGTAATGCCATACTGTGAAACATTCCAGACAAAGCGATAACATTTCCACAGAGAAAAGCAGTGACACAGTGCACCTTTAAATGTGAAATGTGTAACTTTTCTGGTAGAGGGTTTGCCCAGCTACTTGTCTCCATGGAGATGTTATTACTTTACCGCCAATGTTCCAAAGTATGGCATTAAACTTCACAATCTCCATAGAAACGAGCAGGAGACCAGGCCAATTTACAGGTGACCCCACACAGTCAGAATGTTTTTAAAGGTATTTTCGGGCAATAAATTGAATAATAATTGCATTTTATATGAGTTTAATACCATATTGTGGAACATTACAGGTACAGCAACAGCATCTCCATGGTAACGGACCCTCCAAAGCTGAAAAGCGGCTTTCTGAATGTTAACTTGAGTCATTTTGTTAGGGCAAAGTTTAAAACATTGAAACTGGAACAAGATTAAACTAAATTTTAAGATATATTTGGTTAAAAATTGTAATTCCTTTTAACGTGACACAGAAATAGATCATTTATAACATTTCATTATAAGAGTTTAACTTCTTCAGGTAGGGCATCTGTTTTAAAACACATTTCTAATCATTATTTAGTCTCTATCCCTGATATTTACGGTCACAATGAGTTTTCTGCTTACACGATATTTCTGTGGGAGCATTTTTAATACACTTTTTTTTTTTTTTTTGATTTTGGGGTTAAAAATGTGCAAAGAAAATAAAAGTTTAAGTCATTTCTAGATGTGCAAAAGGTGGGTTACATTCTAGGTCATCACGCACTCAGCAACTCAAGTAACTGGTTTAATAAGCCTGGGTTAAATAAAATAAAAGAAGAGGATAAAGATAAAGATACACAGACTTGACTTAAGATGGAAAAGTCAGTGACCACAAAGTGCTTGAGAACTGGGCATTGTAGTTTAATAATCATAGCGGTTTTAATTTATACAGCTAAGGAAATGATAGAGAAAACTACAAAATGTCTAGTTACATGTATTTTTTGGTTAAATGTAGCTCCACAAATGTCCAAAATAACAATGTATGAACTTAAGTATGTTCCCTTTTCTTCAAAACACAATATTTTGTTCAAATTATTTAACACACACTGAGAAATCTGAAATACTAGGACACTATTCTGATATAATTACTCCATTTTGATGATAATTCTGATCATTTGACTCATTTTGTCTCAAGATCTTGCTAATTATTACATCTATGTTTTTGATTTCTAGCCAATTTGGAGCTGAAGTATGGGATAAACTTGCATATTTAATAAATAAAACATATTTTAAATAGGAGTTTTGTTCTTATTCTATTGAAAATATTTGGAAACATCTTCAAATTGGTGAAATACGCCAGTCTCACATGCAAAGAAGTCCAGAAATACTAGTTATTAGCTAAAATATTTGCAGTTCTCTCTACATTTCCATAGCTGTGGATATTTTTTTTGTATTTAACCTTCCTCATGCCTCCAGTTCTAGACCCAGGCCGAGTTTGTGACCTCCGGCGTTGATGTTTTTGCCATCGACCAAAGCCGACAGCACCAACTTCATACCTGCGAAGGAAAAAAAACAGATTAAATCACATCGTACGGGCCTTAAAATGTCCTAAAAGGTAAATTATAATGACATTATAAAGGCGCACTGTGTCACTTTTCTGGTGGAGAGTTTCCTGCTCTGCTCCATGGGCCGTTGCCATAGCAATTAACAATTCGAAACAAAATATTATATCTTTTCAAATAAAAAAAAGGCAGATAACAAGAAGCTGAAACCCAAGATTGTTCTACCACATTCTCAAAAAGCGAAGGTTAATTAAACAAAAAAAATGAAATGTACTTTTTTTTTTTTTAATACCACCTAGTGACATCGTGCAGTGGGACAACACATTCAGACTCAGAATTACTTTTGAATTTCACTTAACAAAAAACAATAAAATGGAAAAACAGTTTGTTATTTAATTATTTTGTTCAGTTTTAGTGTGGAAATAGAATCAAAATCAGTTTTTTTGTTTGACACTAAAAACAGAATAATGAAATAAACCGTTTTCCCCATTTTATTGTTTTTTGTTAAGTGAAATTCTAAAGGAAAAATGGTACAGGGACCTTTTGCGAATAAAATTAAGCACAAACTTGCGTCTTGGAAAGTGCAAATAGGTCCTTTAACAGCTCATGATACAAAATGTGAAAAGATTTTTAATGTGGGAATCACGGGATAAAAAGGATTTCACCATTAATAAAGATTATAACATTCGACACTGGGTTTAATTCAAATAAAAAATCCTGAAACTCACCAGGCCTCAGGTTCTGGCTGTAGCCGATTCCTACCAGACTGGCATTGTTCACTTTGGCCTAAAAAAGCAAAACATTAAGAGAGGAAATCAGTATTAAATTTTAAAACCGACACAAGCAAAACAGAAATATGTTGTTTAAAGATAAGATAAAAAAACTGAAACCTGCAGTGTTTATCTTCTAAACACTACTAACACTACTTTATCTACTAAGTCCACTAATTTGGTGCAAAGTTAATATGAAAAACACCCATTTTACCCATCTAAACCGTGAAAAAGTTATCACAATTGTAGCTCTTACACAAAATAATTTAGTAAAATATACCTACAAATACTCTTGGCGATATATCGATATAGCAGCCCACAATATCGATACTGTATCATCACATTAAACTATAAAATATATCGATATTTTTATGTTTTGGCACACGCGTAGTCAAATGTGAGCTTTATGTGAAAATGATCTGCTCTGAATAACTTAATCTTTGTGGGTTTAACTGGATTTTGAGCGTGCTTTAAGACACTTTAAAACATTTTACATGAACATTTTTTTACATTTACATTTGGAAAACACACTTGGAAAACTATATCTGCATTTCCAACAGTCAATTTCTGCATAATGTCCTCAAACTGCCAGCAGAGGGCGCTCAAATGACTCCGACCGTTTTATTTTGTCGCCATTATTCGCGTCTGTTGTGGCATAAAACCACCGTAGCTTTTACAGTTTGTCCAAATAACACAGGGGCTAATCTCACAGATATAGATGCGTCTGGGTCGAGCTGGTATTTGGCTGCGAGTCCGAAGCAGGTCCCGTTGCTCCCGGCGCTCCAGGCCAAGTCCACCGCCGTCTCCAGCTTATCGTTCACCTTCTGGTAAATGGACCCGCCGAACTCGCTGCCGTCTTTACTGCGAAACACGTGAAATTAACAAGAATTAGTCGAAAAGTATGACCAAAAAAGTATGTCAATGATGCTCTACTTCAAATTTCACTTTCTTAATGTTCATTATTCAAAACCAGTCACTTTAGTCTCTTTAATACAGGAGACGAAAATGTCGAAAATAATAATAACCTGGACTATTCAAGGGCATAACACTGACTTTGTTGTCACTGTATTACCATAAACTTATTTTACAGAGGTTTATTATCTTGAAATGATTCAGAAACGTCTTCAAATTGGTCAAATAAACCCGTCTCGTGTGTAAATAAGTCCAGAATTGTTTTAAATCTACCTCATTTATGTTTTTGTTGAAGAGTTTCATAAGTTGCTGTTCTCTCTACACATTTTCGTAGCTGTGGATCATTTATGTTTTGGCCGAGTTTGTGACCTCCAGCTTAGAAAAGAGGCCGTGAGTGACATTTATGCTCCATAAATTGAATGAACTGTACTTAAAAATAATAAAAATGCCACCAAAATCTTAACAAAATCGATGGGAAACACTGAGGAACCTGATTTTGTTAAAGTTCAATATCATACACTCTAACAAGCAGTAGTTGCATTTGAAAGAAATACTTATCTATATGTGCAACTAGAAATTTAGCAGATCCAAACTCACTGTCATCTTCACTGAAAAATATTTTTGCAAAAATTTGAGGAAATCTCTTCAAATCTATTTAAATGCAGTTGAAACTGTCTCAACACATTAACCAGGACTCCACACACCACAGCGTAGAGACCGACGATGCCGAATGTTCAATTTCTTTAGCACTGACTTTTGAACAAACCAGCAGATGGCGCTGTTGGCTGCAGATACCACACAGTGCATTTAATTCAAACTTTAAAACATGGTGTATTTATGTTCATTTTTTGGTAAATTGATCCTCTAAACTCACTGATTAGTCGGTCAGTAGCATCTTAATTTCTTAATTGGAGTTGTGTTTTGTTTCGTTCACACACGTTTAACACACGAACCCCTGAAAACACCCTGTTCCACCTTGTGATGTCATGTAGCTGTACAGGAAGTGCTCCACTGTGTTCTTAAACTCCACACACCTTCACTAGAATCACATGGATAATGTCAGTCCTGGAATTGCCGATCTCTGCTGAACTAAAAGGTAAAAATGGAGCTTTTAACTTCAAAACTACACCTTCAGGACATCACAAGGTGGAACAGAGCATTTTGAGCTTTGAGATGAAGACAGACTAATAATAAAGAGGTACTTGAACGTGTGTGAATGAAACAAAACAAGCTAAAACATCTCAGTAAGTCAATAGTTAATTTTGTATAATATTGGACCTTTAATCAAATAACGAAGGTTTAGAATCAGTCGTCAGTCAGTAAAAGCATCAGATTTAGGGCAGAGTTCAGATTTTAACTGAGAAAATACCATTATTGTTACATGTTAATATTGTTATTTTATAGTAAGACCGGGTTAACGTAACAGATTAATGGACCTCAGCACTAATATATACATAAAATACAGGATTAGAAGACAATCTGAAACGTACTATAGTGGGCAAAATAAGAGCCTGTATTTTTAGGCCTGTACACAGCTTTAAAACTGCTTCGGTGATGTGAAACAGGCAAATCACTAAAGCACAGCCAATAAACAACGCTGCTAAAAGCTCTGGCTCCTGGGTTTACGGATCAATAAAATACTTTATTATTAGATGCAGACAGCGCACAGGGGTCTGATTTTGCAACAGGACTGTTTTTTACAATACACTCTAGGAGAAAAAAATTAAATGCATTTATTAACAAGAATTGATTTGTTGAATACCCCAGTTTTAACATAAAAGCATTGAATCGTCAAATTACCATCTCTGTATAGTGAGATTATCACAGGTTTAATTAAAATTTGATTAAAAAGAAGTTCATATCCTGTAAGGTGGCACGATTTTGAAAAATAAAGAAAGAAACAGTGACTTTTCTGACAAAGTATAGTGCAATTATGATTAAATTACATAAAATTAGCCATTTATTTAAAAAAAAAAAGTAGAATTCTGTTTCAGGATGCACACTGAAAACACCTGGAAGAGCATTAAAAATCTAAGAGAAGAAATATGAAGTGATAAACTGACAGAAGAATCCCATGCATCCAGAGGTATAAACTACAGATACAACAAGATATTTAAATACAAAGTCTGGATATTTTGTTTTTGCTTAGGTCAGTATTATCTAAATAATTCTAATCCTTACAGTTCGCTAATTTTGTCAACTTAAATTTTGATTTTGATTTGATCGCAATATATTTTCTAGACCTTATAATCCCGTTTTAGATTTTTTGGAGTGAAAAGTGGAAAGATATTAATGTTATACAACTATAAAACTTACTATGACCACTCCTTTTCATTCACTTTGATGTAACATTATTATTTTATATCCATCTTAAATTAATGAAACAAAAAAATGTAATGAGAAAATAGATGAACAGAAATAAAATATGAAACTTACACGTTGGTATGGAGCTGGAAGTCCCCGGTCCTGTACCCCACGGCGATGTTGCTGTGGGTCACTTTGGATTTGGCCGAGTCGATGGTCATCTGGTACCCGGCGAGCCAGCCCTCGTACCCGGCCACGCCCGCCCCGTGGATGGTGGGTCCGGCGAAGTCCAGGTCCACGTCAATACCCACGTTTAGGAACTCGCGCTTGTACGCTCCCCGCACTTTACCGCTCTTCTTACTGCGGAGGAACAAACACCAAGGCGCACTATGTAAACTTTTGGGTGTGGGTTCGTCACCTGCTTGTTTCTATGGATATAATCAATGCTTTATCTGGAAAGTTCCACAGTATGACATTAAACAGCTCTACCTTATATTTATTCAATTACTCAATTACTCAATTATTCAATTTATTCAGTTTTTATAGCTCAAAAACAGGTATTCTGACTGTGAGCGGGGTCACCTCTCCATGAAAATATAAAGGTTTATACTGTGAAGCATTCCAGACAAAGCAATAAAAAGCATGTGGCAGACCCTCCACCAGAAAAGTTACACAATGCACCTTTAACTCCTCTTATCACCAATACAATACATACTAGACCAGCTCTTACATAACTATTACTCCTACTTAAACCAGTACCGGTGAATATATAGTTAGTAAATTGACTGTCAATTATTGAGAGGTCTACAACGGTCCAAGTTGGGTCCAAGTTGGGTCCAAGTTGGGTCCAAGTTGGGTCCAAGTTGGGTCCAACTTGGGTCCAACTTGGGTCCAACTTGGGTCCAACTTGGGTCCAACTTGGGTCCAACTTGGGTCCAACTTGGGTCCAACTTGGGTCCAACTTGGGTCCAACTTGGGTCCAACTTGGGTCCAACTTGGGTCTTGTCTTTATTTAAATCATGCATTTGATATTAAGAAGCCATTTTTATTTTTTTCAATAAGATTTTGTGAAAATTGTGGTCAATTAACACACACTTTTAGTATAAATTAAAAGATTATAATAAAAAGCACACACATACCCAGTGTTTGGACAAAAAGTAGTTTCAAAGTTGAGTTTCATGCCTTTAGTAATCTGAAATGGAGAACATGTCAGGTCAGGGTTACATCTCAAGAAAAGTCCTCAAAATGGTGCCTATAAACAGGAAGCTTAAACACATGAAAAGGAAATCTGTAATGTACATCTGTATGGCTATTTAAATTAAATAGGAGTTGCTAAATCTAGTACAAATCATAATTTCTTTTGGAATTTTAATGAGTTTGAACATGACCTTTAAAAATAAAAAAAAACATTAGAAAAATATGAAATAATTTTGCAATTTGTCTGTACCTTGTCTTCGATGCAGACTTCAGTCCCCAGTGTGTTTTCTGTGGTCCATTTCTCAGTAAAAGTCAAACCGTATTCTGACCATTTGTACTTTGTCTCCAGAGCTCCAGTCACTTTACTGGTGTCAGTGTTGGACGAGCCAGTGGTTTTGAACTCCTACAAGTGGAGAAAAAATAGAGAATTTAAATATTTGACGCCTGCAAGATGATAATGTATTAAGAAGAAGGGCTGAATCATTAGAAGGGGTGGGATGAGATACAATTTCCACAAGAAAAGAGAATGAGACAAGATGAGATTTTGACATCATTTTCTATAAATAAATTGTGCAATCAAGTTCCTAATTGTATTCACACCATTTTTTATTTGACTTTATTTAATATTTTTGCTGTACCCCTGCTTTTTGTGACTACAGCTTCTCAAAAAATGTATCTCGCCAAAAGTAAAAACAGTGTGTGCACAATCTTGGGACAATTTTGTCTTGCAAGATCTTGTGGAATGAGGTCTTGTCCCATCCCTAATCATTAAAGAAATAGATTTTGTTTCTGATACTGCAGTTAGCAATTACAATGAGCTTTGTGATTTATTTCTAACAGGTTTAAAACAGGTTTTACATGATAAACCAGTACACATACCTACTATTGTAACTTACCTGTACAACAACTCACGCTTGTATAACAGATAACCCTGTGTCTTGTCAGTCGTCACATTATTATTGCACGTTCTTCCTTTGTACCTTGAACTTGTATACAGCTGAGATTTTATATTTTATTGCTTATTTTTCTATTTTATTTTGACTTGTCGTATACATTTATATAACTATGCCTTATTTAACACCTGTCTCTTGCTATTTTTTTGATACTTATTTAGAATTTATTATTACCATTTATATTTTTTACTCTTTGTTATTATATTATATTGTGGTGAGTGAGTCACCGTGTCCAAATAATGTCCCTTATGGATCAATAAAGTTTGTCTAAAACTGGGGCTGAGTGGAACGATCGAAAATATCGCACAGTGTATGCCTGGCTTTAATCTAAGTCTATACCTGAATAACTGCGACCATTGAAATATAATAATATTTTAATTTGAATGCAATTAATCATACTGTCATATTGAGAGGCTGAATACCAGTATTAAATCAGTAAGTTCAAGGAAATTCTGTTTTTTCACTCAAACTACCACTGTAACAATGTAAACGGGCACAAATAAATAATTAAAATCTTTAAAAATGTAAGAGTTTAATTAGGGTTGTGACTAAAGCAGGACTAAGAAGGTCAAAGCACTGCAGTGGTTTCACACAAAGCTTTACCAAGTTAAGGAACAGATCGAAATAAATCTTTACTACTTGGTGATGTAACTTACCACACCATTTGAAGATTTTGTTTTCACGTCAAGTTTGATCAGACCAAATCCTACAGACATAAAACAACTGATTAAAACAAGCTACAAAAACACAAACTTACAAAACACAAAGACCACTGACAGCTAATGTGACTTTAAAGACAAAAATAAGTATGTAACTCTATAACTAATGTTTCTATTATAAAATTCATTCAACAGAACTATTTTTAAGATCCAATAATGTCTCTGGAAAACTATAACGTCCTCTACAGACTCTACATTAGCAACAATGTTTTGAATACACAACTTAAGTGTTTATAGATAATATAGCCACACATGTCATCAGATGATCAGCAGTTACCATATCCTTTGTTGAAAATGTCTTTAGCGGATTTTCCCAGATCTGCGAACGCGGGAGGGATTGCCATGATGCCTGTGGATGAAAATAACAAAGTTAAATGTTAAAAGGTTTGGTTGGGGGTCCGTCACCTGCTTGTTTCTATACATATGTTATTGCTCTGCCTGGAATATTCCACAGTATGACATTAAACAGCTCTACCTTGCCTTTATTCAATTACAGATGGTTTTATAGCTCAAGAAGAACTAGAAAAACAGGCATTCTGACTGTGAGCTGACCTGTAACTTGGTGTGGTTTGGCCTCCATGAAGCTAGAAAGGTTTAATACCATACTGTGAAACATTCCTAATCAAAAATATCTCCATAGAGAAAAGCATCGACAGATTTGACAAAAAAGTTACACAATGCATCTTTAATTAGTGTACAAAATGAAAATCACAAAAATAAACCACACATTTACACATCTTGGAAGATAATTAAATAAAAGTTGCAATTTATTTTGAAAGTGAAATGGTTACTCAAAAATTTCAAAGTCAAAACATGATCATTTTAATTGAATTCTTTAAGTTATCTTGTTTCAAAGTGGCTTTAGTTTGTTATCACCTTGGCCAGATACTGACAAGGTAAATGTGCGTGACTGGTCGACAATAATCCTTACCATGTTGGTTAATCCTGCAATTATAATGTATTTGCCGGCAATCACATAACAGAACCATGCTCCTTAAATCAAACTATGTGAGTATAGTGTCTAAATTATTTACGAAATAGCATGAAAAAGGTACATTTACGTAACTAGTGTGGTATAGTATAGTGAACCTGAGCGCAGAGGGGGCGTATATGTCACGCACAGAGAAGCTAGCATTGTCTTTAGCATCTCACCTTCAAAAATCAGACACGAAAGGCAAAAAGATTTGAATATACATGATTGGAAATGTTGGTTCACTTACCGTTTGTAGTCGTAAATGTGTCTAAAAAGGCTAAAGTAAACAGAGAGAGAGTAAATTGTGCAAGCCGGTGTAGGACGATATGAAGGAGAGCTGACCTCGCACTGCAGGACCCCAGACACAGCTGCCCGATAAGCGCCTGTCTAAAATGGCGACCAAGGAATAAAAAGCAAAAAAAAGTTTATTTTCTACATTTAACATACTAAATACCTATTCTAAACATATTATTTTTTTTACATTTTAAGTCTGTAATTATTCACTGACATGCTGAGGAAAGCGTGCAGTAAAGCATTTGTTAATTAATATAATGGCATAAATCACACCAAACTTAGGGTGACCAAATTGTCAAAATAAAAAAAACTAGGACATCCCTGGTTTGGATTGGTAAAATAAAATTGTGAAAAAAGTGGGTGATTAAGGAAAATCATTACGCATTTTGCACTCATGTGAGTCAGTATAACCACATTTTCTTTGTGTTTTGGTAATTTTTAAGCAGCTTTTCTGTATTTTACCTAAACAAATGACAATGTATGCCTCTCTTTACTGTTGGCAAAGATTAGATTGGTCAAAAATAGGAACACTTGGGAATTTCTTGTGTGAAACTGGGATAAATCACTGGTTTTGTATAAATCTGCCTGGACAGGGGCTCAAAACCGGGACTGTCACCCTAACTTAAACCATAAACCAAAACATTTTTTCATAGTACCCTTATACTGTGACTTTCTGTTTAGAGTAGAAAAAGGCTAATTAAAAAGCATACCAAAAAATAAAAATAAAAAAAAATAAAAATCAGAAATCATGACAAAATTATCATCTCAATTAACCACTATAACATAAACACATAACTGTATTTGTAAAATTCAAATCGCTATTTAAACACACTCCATAAACTACCGGTACATTTTGCAGGTAAAACACTTTGTAGATAGGTAGATTTTCAATGGCTGGCAAGTTCTGATAGTAAAGGTATGTGGCCATTCAGGAGGGAGTGAGGCAATAGACAAATACAAGCGATTTCAGTTTTTTATTGAATTTTTGAAATGGGAAAATGACATGAAATGAGCACTACTGCACTGCACCAGTCAAAGTATAAGGTGATACACTTTGAAAGCTATGAAAACAATAACTTCACTTTTTTTAAATCTCAAATGAAAATTACAAAAACAAATTTATCACCCAGAGCAACTGTAAACATTATTTTTTTATGTGCATGTTGCTTAGACTTGGTAATATATATAAAAACTATCAATGCTTACAAAAAAGAATAAATTATAATACAAACATACATAGAAATTTAAGGAACTTGGCCACTACTAAGGTTTTCAATGATATTTACACTGCCTCATAGCATATAAAACACTAGACATCTACCAAAAAACTGAAATAGTTTAGACACAAAAGCAATAATAACACTCAAAGTATTATTGGCAAGTTTTCATCTATGAGACAAATACTTACATGATTTGGCTCACGACTGTTGAAATGCTATGGTTACTATGACGACAATTCACAGTTTGAAACAAGGAAATTATCATTATCTCTTTACATGAATCAAACATAACATCATGACCACCAATCCGATAAACCAGGACTTAATCAGGAATAAATCAGATCCAAACCAGGTCTAAACCAGGACTAAACAAGGTCTAAATTAGGTCTAAACCAGGTCCAAACTTGCTTGAACAGCCAGTTTTGTCAAAGCATGTAGTTCTGGCTGGTTAGATAAGGTCTAAACCGGGACTAAACCAGCTCAAAATCCAGCTCAAAAACCAGCTAAAAAACAGGACTAAACCAGTTCGAAATCAGGTTTAAATCAGGTGAAAAGCAGGTCTAAACCAGGTCGAAACCCAGTTGAAACCCGGTTGAAACCCAGTCAAAACCTGGTCGAAACCCGGTCGAAACCAAATCTAAACCAGGTCGAAACTAGGACTAAACCAGGTCTAAACCAGGACTAAATTAGGACTAAATCGGGTCTAAATCAGGTCGAAACCAGGACTAAACCAGGACTCAACCAGGACTAAATCAGATCTAAAGCACATCTGATAGATCAGAAACATCCCAAAAGAGCTGTACTAAACCAGATCTAAACCCGCTCGAAACCCAGTCAAAACCCGCTCGAAACCAGGTCAAAAGCATATTTGACAGATCAGGAACATCCCAAAAGAGCTGTACTAAACCAGATCTAAACCCGCTCGAAACCCGGTCAAAACCCGCTCGAAACCAGATCAGGAACATCCCAAAAGAGCTGTACTAAACCAAGTCTAAATCAGGTCCAAACTAGGTCTAAACCAAGTCTAAACCAGGTCTAAACCAAGACTAACCCAGGACTAAACCAAGTCATAATGCTATGGTTGATTGGTGTATTATCTGTGGGATAAAGGGTGCGTTATGGCTATTTGTGTTTTGTCAAATCAAAACAAAAGGCAGTATACACTAGAATTGGTCACTTTTTAAGGAGTTTTGTACATCAACGGGCTAAAATAGACATTAAAGGTGAACTATGTAACTTTACTAGTGGGGGCCGTGCCACTTGCTTGTCTCCATGGAGATGTTATCGCTTGCCTGGAATATTCCACAGTATTTTTATAGCTTGAAAACCCCTTGAAAAACATCTAAAGCAAGTTCATCTCTCCACAGATCTGACCTGTAACTCGGCCTTGTGGCTTCACCTGCTGCTAGTTATGTCGATTTAATGCTGTACTGTGGAATAACATCTCCAAAGTTACGTAGTGCACCTTTAACATAAATTTTAATCAGACTTTTTTTTTTTTTTTTTACATGTTTTTCATGTTACGTTTTCCATTCACATTGAAGAACTTGTCCCAGTAAGGCTACCGTAGGCGATAAAAGGACTTACGTGGATATACTCTTTGAAATGTTACGACAAACCGTTAACAAACAGGATTTTTAAGTAATTGCTTCCTCTATATTTTTTGGACAAGGCTAGCAATAATAACTCCAGCTATAGAAGTATCAGTCTGGGCACCACTTTACTGTCATTGCGAGATAGGACTAATGCCATGGCGGTGGTCTACTCACTTTATTGTCTCTTAAAGTGGTTTATGAAACGTCCTGCGGCTATTTTAATGCACATAAAATATAATAACAATAGTAGTTATCAGACTGCGTAAATGCTATGGCTCTAGATCTGGGATTGCTTCAAATTCCCATGGCAACTTGAGAGAAATCGTTATTGACAAATGAACAGCTAGAATATTTAAGAGATTTAAAATGGTCTTAAAAAACTGAAACAAATAAAAAAAATTCAAGCAAAAAGGTCAGGAATACTCAAATTAGTGTTCATAATTACAAAAACATGTCTAAACAGAGGAGGGGGTCTATGAAAGTTAAGACATCTCTGATCTACAAATTATTAAACATTATCATGAACAAAGCCAATTTAAACCTCTTACATATTCCTTAAGATTTTGCTTAAGATGCACTGCTAAAAAGGCCGTCTTAAATAAGAAAATGGCTTGAATTAAGTGTTTTCATATCTTGGTTTGAGTCCAGTTTTTCACAAAAATAAAATTATCAATGGTTCCAATGTTTATTTTGCTTAAAAATAGAAAATCATAACTATATTTTCACTTCAAAAGCAAAATAAATCAATCTTAATCCACTTAAACATACATAAAAAGTAACATTAATTTAGTAAGTGACTTGTATATTTATTAAAAATCAGGATTCATAATTCGTAATTCAAGCCATTTAGCTCATTTAAATGTGCAAAATGTAACTTATTGCTTTGCCTTTAATGTTTCACAGTATGGCATTAAACTTTTCTATCTCTATCGCCATGGACACAAGCTGTTGACGCTACCAGGGCAAGTTACAAGTCAAAAACGCGGAGAGGCGAGCAAGCTCACGGCGAGAAATGGATTTTTTTTTGTGATTAAAACGCCTGTAATTGAATAAATACGAGCGAAATACATTTAATGCCACTCTGAGGAACATTCCAAGGAAAACTTTGACATCTCCATGGAAACCCCTCACCAGAAAAGTTACACAGCACACCTTTAAGACAGCCATTTTCCCAGTGTAACCTTAACCATCAGTGCACGTGTAAATTCAGTCAGTATTTTCAGTATTTTCAGTCCATTACGCTTAATAAGACCACCTTAACTTTACCCGATGAGCCTGCGCATTACAGTGGGTCTGGAGAAGGGCCAGCAGTACTCGTTTGGCACCGGCCCGTTCACGTTACACTCGAAAAAGGAGAACATGGGGAACCAGATGCGGGCGCGGCGGCTCTGCTGGTACGCCCGCGTGTTGGCGAGCGTGTGGTAGTACAGGAAGAGTCTGGTGGTGATGTAGAACGCGATGAAGACGTCAATGGAGTAGTGCTCGTGAGCCGCCAAAATGAAGAAGATCCCAAACAGGTTCAGGACCCAGGACAGCGTGTGCAGGAAGTGCCAGTTTCGAGGAGTGTCTGAAAGAGGATTAGACAGTAAAAAGTGATCAAATATTTGCTCATTTACACACGTAGCTCTTCCCCGATTCCCGCAGCATTTGGACTCGACAACAAATCAAATGTGACGCACAGAGAAGCCGAATTTCTGGAGGTCGTGTGATTTAAATGTGTCAAAACCAGCCAAAAGTTGCAGTGTGAGTCCAGCTTATCGAGACTACATGGAGAAAGGTTTTTGTTTTGTTTTTTTTGCTTGCAGAAGAAGTTATATTCCCTAAACCAGCCATTTCCAAACTCCCCTATCGATGCAAAGATCACACAGGGCCCCTCGAATATTTTACACTACAGTTAAAAGAATATGCAATGTTTTAGACTAAATTAATACTAATAAAAGAAAAATTAACAAATATCTAAATACTTAATAATACATTTTATTCATATAGCACTTTTCTAAACACTCTAAACACTGCACGAATAATACAATTTAAAAAGAACAAGGTAATGGGATAATACAGAAAATAATTGTCTCATAATTGCAGCTATTACAATTTACAAAATCCAACCATTTAAATTCCAAACTCACCGTAGATTGCACAAAAGGGACGATATTCAAATCTTTAGATACAATATTTTCACGAGGAGGCTAAACAAAACTGTGAATATGCAGCATTTTGCTTTTAAAATGCCTGGACAGTCCTTTTCTTCTGTAATAATCCAAAGAATTAACAATTTAAAGTGCTTAAAACAGTTATTTTGTCATGTCAAGTTGGCGTTTAGACGGCGTAAAGGCTGTTTTAGCGATTGCTGCATCATAATTATTAAAGATGGGGCAAGATCTAATGCCACAAGATCGTGCACACATGAGAAAAATGATCTCAGGAGAGTTTAAACCCCTGAATTTACATTTGGTTTAGACAAAAAAAAAACTGCTGAGTTACACAATTGGAGAAGCTATAGTTCCAAAATGCAGCGCTACAACAATCACTAAAGTATTACATAAAATAAATGAAGCCAAGAACAAAATCTCATCTTGTCTCATTCTTGTGGATCCAATTTCATGATGCGTCTTGTGAAATCTGTGTCTCGTCCCACGTCTAATAACTATTAATTTAATCAAACGGACTTGTAATTCGATATATTCTGATGGCTCATGACATTATTGCGAGACTTTTGACAATACGATATCACGATATTCGGGTAATTGTTCCATCCCTTTTGCACATAATTTTATTCTCTTAAATATTTTCCACTTTCTCCGTGACTTACACTCAGTGACAAAGAAGTTCAACATGGTGATGACGACGGTGTGTCCGCTGAACATGTAGTCTCCACAGGTGTGAACCCCCGTCAGTGTCATCCCGAAGCCGCTCCAGATCGCCACCGCCCTCTGCAGCTTCGCCCACATGTCCCCGTACATCTGCACACAACAGGAAGGGACAGGACTGAAGGGGGGGGGGGCAAAACAAACGTACATCCTCCTGCGTTTAAACAGGTCCATTGTGTCACTTTTCCGGTGGAGGGTCCATTAAATTTTCTTCTTGGAAATGTTATTTTTCTGTCTGAAATGTTTCACAGTATGATTTTAAATCTTTCTATCTGCATGGAGCCCAAACCATTAAGTTACAGGTCAGATCTGTGGAGAGGTGACGCCGCTCACAGTCAGAATGTTTGTTTTTCTAGGTATTTTTAAGCTATGAAACCACCTGTAAATGAACAAATGTTTAATGTCATATATATATATATATATATATATATATATATATATATATATATATATATATATATATATATATATATATATATTATAGCATGCCGTTTAGGAAATTAAAGAATATATTGAAAGAAACCTTAATATATATGGAATGAAACTTGAATATATTGAATGAAACTTGAATATATGGAATGAAAGTTTGAATATATGGAATGAAACTTGAATATATTGAATGAAACTTGAATATATTGAATGAACGCTTGAATATATTGAATGAAACTTGAATATATTGAATGAAAGTTTGAATATATGGAATGAAACTTGAATATATTGAATGAACGCTTGAATATATTGAATGAAACTTGAATATATGGAATGAAAGTTTGAATATATTGAATGAAACTTGAATATATTGAATGAGCGACTTGAATATATGGAATGAAACTTGAATATATGGAATGAAAAGTTTGAATATATTGAATGAATGCTTGAATATATTGAATGAAACTTGAATATATATGGAATGAAACTTGAATATATTGAATGAACGCAACTTGAATATATTGAATGAAACTTGAATATGGAATGAAAGTTTGAATATATTGAATGAAACTTGAATATATTGAATGAGCAGCTTGAATATATTGAATTAAACTTGAATATATGGAATTAAAGTTTGAATATATGGAATGAAACTGGAATATATTGAATGAACGTTTGAATATTTTGAATGAACGCTTGAATATATTGAATGAAACCTGAAAGCAATCATCAGCACTGGCGCCATCTTTTGCTTCTTTCATTTCGTAGCCTACCTACCATTGTCAGCATGAGAGAGTCTGCAAGAAATTTAGTTGCAGCAATAATAAATAATGAGGAAGCAATCAATGCCCTGGCGAATGCGTGTAGTTTTACGAGAAATAGAAATTTTAACGTATACCGCTCTACAGACGAAGAAATTCATTCATTTTTTAATAGAGATAGACATGTGAACCCCACAGGCCAGGTGTGTCAGTCAATCGTTTCAAGAAACATGCCTGTGCCCTCACAGGAGGAACCTGCAGCCCCAACCTACAATCTATGTCCATACACACGAAAGGGCTCAAGACACAAGAGGTAAGGAAATAATTTAATACATTTTAATTGCGGTTGAGAAAAGTTTCATTTCGTTTTCTCTAATTAGTAACAACGAACAATAGAAATATTAGACATTTATCATGGACTATTGGCCTAGCCCAGTCCAGTATAAACGCCTCCAGGGGCTAGGCTTAAGTTGAAGCACCAGGTTAAACGGGGCTGTTGTGCGTACCGTCTCCACAATCGCATGCAATTAGCCTAAAACATGTTTAACATCTTAGATACCAGGGGAAAGTATCCTACAACCACAGAAACATACACTTAACTCTTACTACATGTACTGACATCTCTCATTAAACAGCTGGAATGGTTTGTCTCTTCTAAACCTTCTCCCTCTTTGAGTAAGATAATAGAAAAGTTGCTTGCTATTACTGTATAATGTACTGTATAAACGCAAATTAGCGATTAGCATTACTGCTAAATAGTCTTAGAAGGTTTAACATGTCTAATATTTCTGTTGTTCATTGTTACTAATTAGAGAAAACGAAATGAAACTTTTCTCAACCGCAATTAAAATGTATTAAATTATTTCTACCTCTTGTATCTTGAGCCCTTTCGTGTGTATGGACATAGATTGTAGGTTGGGGCTGCAGGTTCCTCCTGTGAGGCACAGGCATGTTTCTTGAAACGATTGACTGACACACCTGGCCTGTGGGGTTCACATGTCTACCTCTATTAAAAAATGAATGAATTTCTTCGTCCGTAGAGCGGTATACGTTAAAATTTCTATTTCTCGTAAAACTACACGCATTCGCCAGGGCATTGATTGCTTCCTCGTTATTTATTATTGCTGCAACTAAATTTCTTGCAGACTCTCTCATGCTGACAATGGTAGGTAGGCTACGAAATGAAAGAAACAAAAGATGGCGCCAGTGCCGTGATGACGTCGTTTTCAGGTTTCATTCAATATATTCAAGCATTCATTCAATATATTCAAGCGTTCATTCAATATATTCAAGTTTCATTCCATATATTCAAACTTTCATTCCATATATTCAAGTTTCATTCAATATATTCAAGTTTCATTCAATATATTCAAGTTTCATTCAATATATTCAAGTTTCATTCCATATATTCAAACTTTCATTCCATATATTCAAGTTTCATTCAATATATTCAAGTTTCATTCCATATATTCAAGTTTCATTCAATATATTCAAGCGTTCATTCAATATATTCAAGTTTCATTCAATATATTCAAGTTTCATTCAATATATTCAAGTTTCATTCAATATATTCAAGCGTTCATTCAATATATTCAGGTTTCATTCCATATATTCAAACTTTCATTCCATATATTCAAGTTTCATTCAATATATTCAAGTTTCATTCAATATATTCAAGCGTTCATTCAATATATTCAAGCGTTCATTCAATATATTCTGGTTTCAGTACATATATTCTAGTTTCATTCAATATATTCTTTAATTTCATAAACGGCATGCCATAATATATATATATATATATATATATATATATATATATATATATATATATATATATATGACATTAAACATTTGTTCATTTACAGGTGGTTTCATAGCTTAAAAACACAGCACAGTGCAGCGAACACAGCACAGTCCTGATGGCAGCCATTCAAATCTGGAGTGTCAGACATGTGAGGGGTCCCTGAGAATTTTGAGAGCCGCCCTCACAGGCTGTTGGTCACACAGAGCAGGAAGAGGTCTCACTGGTTGACTAATTATTTTAGAACAAACATTAGCCACTCCGATCAACTGAGACCTGTTATGAACACTGGCAGAGTAGAAGCAGCAAGTACATGAAAAGGACAGAATGCTCTCAATAAATGCGTGGTAAAAGGTCATCATAATGTTTTTACTGACATCAAATGACCTTAACTTCCTCAGAAGATGCTGCCTCTGATGGCATTTTTTTAGAAGCTCTTCTGTGTTCACTGAAAATTTTAACAGATCATCAAAAAATGTTCCAAGGTATTTGTACTCGTGTACTGCCTCTACAGGCTCGCCCCGGATAGTACAGGTGACTGATTCTGCCAGCTGTCTCTGCTTGTTAGAAAAAGTCACAATCATGTCCTTGGTTTTACATATGTTCAGTTCTAGACCAGAGTTCTCACACCATGTCGCGAACTCCAGCAGAGCAGGACCGTGACACAAGGATGGAGCAGAGAGCAAGGACAGCAGGACCGTATCATCCGCAAACTTCACCAAATGACAGTTTGGCGGAGTTGCTCTACAGTCATCCGTATATAAGATGTAGAGCAGGGGGGATAAAACGCACCCCTGAGGAGATCCTGAGGAGGTATGGACATCATCTGACAGTAAATTATTCACCATCTCTCTCTCTGTGACCTGTTTGTCAGGAAATTGATTATCCATAATTATTACAGACAGTTAGTCCAATTCACATACAATAAAAGAAAAATAAGAATGCAGATACAAAATGTATACAATTATAAGAGGTACAAACTATTACACCAGTGCTGTCTCCGTTTAGACACATCTCTGTAGCAGCTTTTCTGAGGACTGACCAAAACTGCTATTACTTGGTTTTCTGAGTTCAGGCGACACATAAAACTAAACATTTACTGTGTGAAAAGTGCCTCCATAGCTGGTAATCTTGTGGATACAAACAATTGACTCACACTGTGCCAGTCAAAGTACAAATAAGGGCTGAAACTAATCAATTAAAGCGATTATTCTTTCAATTATTCGATTTGTTGTTTAAGATCGCAAAAGCCCTGTGAATGACTATTTCCTTATTACTATTCCTAAACTGTACCGAGATAAAGTGAAGCCGCTTTTCAGGAATCCTGGTTAAGCATGTCTACAAGTGAAAACATTTAAAGAAAAGGAGTGTTTTCATCATCAAAACTCCATTTACATATGAGTCACAAACCCTTTTCTTTCAACTCACGACATGTTTTTAACAATTATTTGATTACTGGAAGAGTTGACATCTATTTCAATAATCAATTAGTTGCAATTAATCAATTAACTTGTTGCAACTAAGGATTATTCCATTAGTTAACTCATCAAATATTGTTTCTAGTTTACACCAAAGTATTTTAAGCATATACTAAAGTCTTACAAATTAAGATTATGATTCAATAATTTAAAAAAAAGTCATCCCAAAACATTACTCTCTTCTTGAGTTAATAACAGCGTCGTAATGTCTTTTGTGAACAAGTTTTCCTAACAAATGTCATCTGTAATGGCCTATAATTTATAATATGGCCTAATAATTATAATCTTTTTAATCTTTTTAATTATAATCTTGTGGATACAAACGATTGACTCGCACTGTGCCACCGAGGGACTTGAAGGAGCATCTCAAAGCATCATTTTAGGCGACTTTTAACCTCTGCAAACTTGATTTCTTATCATTTGACCACAATTGTGCGGTGTAGAACGGTGTGAAATCGGTTTTAAACACTTCACAAAATCAGAGCACAGTTAAAACTTCCTACGTTAGCTTGAACATATATTCTACAGCGCTGCCGATGAAGGTCCTTGTCATCCATCCAATCATTAGCTAAGACATGACCTAAGTATTTAATTCAATAATCAATAATCAAAAAAGTTGCGCAGTGCATCTTTAAGGCAGACAGACCGCCCACAATGCCCCGGTCTGACTCTTGTAACGTTAACTTTTCTACTGGATGTTAATGAGAGCCTGTTGTTCATAATTGAGGGTTGGAAACGGAAATAGTTCCAACCTCCGACTTCCTTCTCCCACTCGCTTTTCCACAGACGATCAACACAACAACACGACACAAACTTTAAAAAATACTGACTCACATAGAGCTTTATTTGTTTAATTGATTAATCAGTGGGTATAGTTTTAGTCGACTATTCATTTTATTTAGATAATGAGGATGAGAAGAGGCAGATTAAACTCACAATTCACAAGTTTACTCTGTCTTTATATAAATAGATACATAAATATATGTCTCTTTGTCCTTTTTTCTGCTTAAATAGTTGTTTTTAGCATGAATTCCCCCTGCAGGTGTTGTCTTGTTAGTGCAGTTTGGGTCAGATACACAGAGATGGTCATAGTTTTGCTTTTTAGTCGACTAATCTGAACTAGTCGATCAAGAATTTGTATTTTTGTATTTATTTAGACTTAGACAAATAGATCCATAAGGTAAATTATTATTATTAGATTACTGTTATTAGATTATTCTTTGTTCATTAAAGGAACAATGCATGTTAAAAGTCACGATAATGCAAAAGAAAAACACATGCACTTGGAAATATGCAGGATTGTAGCCAAACCAAAGCTAATTTTCATCCTTAGTCCCTGTTCGGCCAAGGCCACATAAACCACATCATTTATAAACATGACGATAACATCTTCTACCTGCATCTCTCACTAACGCACTCAAAAACACAGGCTTGTTTCCATGGAGATGTCATTGCTCTGCCTGGAATGTCCCACAGTATGACATTAAACAGCTCTACTTTACATTTATTCAATTACAGGTGGTTTTATAGGTCAAAAATACCTAGAAAAACATAGATTCTGACTGTGAGCGGGGTCGCCTCTCCGCAGATCTGACCTGTAACTTGGTCTGGTTTGGTCTCCATGAAGATAGAAAGGTTTAATGCCGTGCTGTGAAACATTTCAACATGTTTGGAGAAAAGCAGTTGATAGACCCGCCACCAGAAAAGTTACACAGTGCACCTTTAAACATTTCCATCTTGCATTTATTCATTACCACATAGGTACATGGAACATTCTAGACAAAGCTATAACATTTCCATGGAGAGAAGCAGCTGGCGGACCCTCCACTAGAAATATTACCCAGTGCAGCTTTAAGATAACTAATAAACACCCAAGCAGATTAAAACGGTTAAACATGTTTCACTGTTTTATCAGGATTATGCTTCTCAAAGGGAAAGCGCTTGTGTTGAGAGAAATACAACATTCTGTGATTAAACTCCTTCTCTCCGCCGACCTATATCCAAGACTTTAAGCCTTAATTAAGTAACTGGCCAATATCCTTTTGGGTACGGCTGCTGGAAATAATTAGAAGAAGTCTTAATGAAAAAAGAAAGCGTCTATTCCACCTCGAAATCGCTCGATCTTGTTTCATTTCAAAAGCAAAGCAGGGTTGGGCCTTGTTAATACTTATGGGATGGGAGACGGTGGAGAATACGGTGATTAAATTTTACCGAATCCAGCCAAGATTCACAGAGAAAAATGTAAACACTGAACAGATTTTGTTACTCTGAACTGACAGTGCAAGAAAACTCCCTACCTTTACATTCTGAACAACTACAATGCCAGTCCAGTCTGTCGTAGGGTTGTCAAATTATCGAAAATCATCTCATTTGAGCAGGTAAAAGTCACAGGACAAAATAGCTTTAGAATGATCTTGAGCTGTCTCATAACAAGTATAAGAGCAGATAGACTAGACTAGACTGGACCACTGAGGGATTACACAGAAAAGAATACTATAATTTAACCCTTTTAGTCCTATTATTTCCATGCATCAAAATCCCGTCTGTTTTTTTCTGTTCCCTTTACTTCAAAAATGTCAGAAAATGTCCCAGGAGTAAGTGCTTCTGCCCCATTTTACCAGGATGAGTTCAGCTTTCAATATCTGGCAGTTGTTCAACATTACTGTATGTGTATTAATGTGTAATAAGAGTTGAAAGAGAAGAAAAACACAAAAACACACACAAAAAAAGAGAAAAAGCACCGAAAAACCACTTGTAAACCGCAGCTCTCTCCAAATCTCTGCCACTCTGCACTCAATACTACAGACTCTGTGGCGGATGCTGCAGAAATTTACTGTAATAATCCTATATGTGTAGAAAGTGCAACTTCTCTGCTTTCAGGAACTGTTGGAATTTTTTCAATAGCGCATGTAGTTTCAGAGATACGGTAATGAGAAGTCGCGCATGGAAACTGGGAGGGCAGGTGCTCCCGTCGGTTTATGTTGAAAATCACATTATATTGTCTAAAGAAAGTGTTTTTATTATCTTTGTGGTATCAAGTCTATTCATTAGTATCGAAATTGAGTTTGAAATCTTAGTATCATGACAACACTAGCCTAGAACGGATTAAAAAAGCTAAAAAATGTTTTTCCTGTTTACACTTCGCATTAGTTAATTCGCCCAGTGAGCATAAAGGAGATATGGTCATTTGAGGTGTTATTTTCCGTAACACTCTTTCTACCTTGCTGGAGCACTGCAGGTGTTGTCCGGGGACGGAGAGGGAGGTGACGAACATGGTGACACAGCGCAGCATGAAGACGGTGCCCATCAGGCTGCACAGGCGCCGCAGCAAAATGGACCTGAGGCGAAAACAACAACAAATGTGTAATAATCAGAAGCGAAAGGTCCTAAATTACGCTAAATGGATTCTTGTGAGCTCTAAGCCGTGTTATAATGCTGTTAGTGCGTCAGAAACATACCTGGAGTTGTGTTTTGTTTCATTCACACTGCAAATTTCTCTGATCTGGCCAAGATTTTAAAACTTATTGATCTTGTTTTCAGATTTATTATCTACTTTCTACTGTAGTTCTGAGACTGCTTAATTCTAGTCTAGACGTAGTTTATTTTAAGATAACTTGTCAAGTAAAATGATCTGTCCATGTAGCAAGATAATTTTACTACATATAAGCCATTTTCTGATATATTTAAGTGTTTATATCTGAAGCTTTTTTGCAATGCACTCTATATTAGTCTGTTTATCTTTAGTCTGTTACATCTTCAATGCTCAAAATGCTCTGTGGAGCACTTCCTGTACTAAAACAGATCAGAAAATAGCGTAATATGGGCCCTTTAACGTAATAGTTATGGTAAGTTTTTCAACTGTTTATTATTAAATGAGTGAATTTGAATGCATTTTATATAACACATTTTGACATGCGAAACTAATTAAGTTCAATATTGTGTTGTATCCCTTTAAAAATTTAACTTTAACTTTAATATGGCTAAAATAATTGTAAACAAAAATTTATGCAGTGACAAATACCTCAGCACAGTGTTTTTCTCTTGCATACGTCAATACCAAGAAATGTCAAATATTTTCACCTGTGTTTGTGAAGCAGCAGCACCAGCACCCAGATGTTACAGAGAATGACCCCACAGGCTTCAGCCATCGCAAAGGCCCATGGGATACGAGGCACACTGAAGGTAGAAAACAACACACACATTTACACAATTCCTCCAGTTAAAAAGCCTAAAGCCTAATTGTGGATCAATAAAGTTTGTCTAAGTCAAAGTCTAAAGCTTTTCACAATTACTACAAATTAAGGCTGAAACTAATCAATTATAGCGATTATTCCTTCAATTAATAATTTTGTTTTAAAGATCGCAAAAGGCCTGTGAATGAAATTTTCCTAAACTGTACTGAGATAAAGTGAAGCCGCTTTTCGGACGTCCTGATTAAACATGTTTACGAGTGAAAAAGTAAAACGAAAGTGAGTGTTTTCATCATCAAAACTACATTTAAATATTTCCTGTGTCATTTCTTTGTAATTCCTGTTATGTCTGAGTCACAAAACCTTTTCTCTCAACTCACGACATGTTTTTAACAATTATTCGATGACTGGAAGAGATGACAACTATTTCAATAATCAATTAGTTGCAATTAATCAATTAACTTGTTGCAACTAACGATTATTCTATTAGTCAAGTCATCAAATATTGTTTCTAGTTTACACCAAAGTATTTTAAGCATATACTAAAGTCTTACAAATTAAGATTATGTTTCAATAATTTAAAAAAAGTAATCACAAAACATATTCTTGTCTCTTTTTGAGTTAATAACAGCGTCGTAATGTCTTTTGTGAACAAGTTTTCCTAACAAATGTCATCTGTAATGGTCTTTTTAATAACAAAGATCACTAATAATGATCAAATAATTATAATTAATACAAAATTATTATAGTTTAGTAGTCACTTTGATTCAGATTCCACATAGGCCTGTCACGACAATTACTACATCACATTATTGTTGAATATATGAAAGCTGAAATAATATACATTTTGGGGCTCAATATTTATCGTGTGTACAATTTCTGGCCATTTTTATGTATAAACGCATGATTTTAGCTGTAGAGGGTAGAATAAATAACTTCTATGGCTAATTCTTGGTTCATTTTACTGTTTATAGATTACAACTCAGGCCTTTTAACGACACTGTTTATTTAAAATTCACTGAGATTATCCTGCTTTGTGTCACTGGCATAAAGTAGTTTCAATATTCTTGTTTTATTTCTCTGTAGCTATAAATCGTGCTTCAAAAATCATCATCATGACAGGCCCAACAGCAGAAACGCACCTATCGAGGAAGATGTCAGGCAGGGGGGGGTAGGTGCGCATGTCTGGGACCCTCTCGTGAACGATGACCATGACGAAGGAGGTGAAGCCGAACACAAACACCACATAGATGGAGCTGAGCGCCGTCTTCCAGCACTCCGGGTCCAGCCTGCGGGGGGCGCTCTTGTACTTCCCGTTGGTGTATTGATTCGTGTTGTACTCTTCTCCGACGGGCGCTGTGTCCGTGCTGTCGCAGTCCCTCCCCGGTTCTCCGTTACACAGCCACTCCAAACCAGGACCTGTGGACAGAAAAAATAAATTATGATGACTGTATTTGTTTATATTGCAGTTCTGTGGTGTTTAAGTGAGAATTATGAGGTGACGCTTCTGTGGTTAGATAAATATTGCAAGATACAAAAACATTTCACAAATTAAAGGGAGTTGATTGCTAAAATGGTGGAATTAAGGATTACTTGAAAAAGGCACTAATCACTCCAAACACAACTTCAGGTGAGTAAATGGTGAGAAACAACTATAATAGCGTTAAAAGTGCATAATAGGTTTATGAGAAGTGGATCCATTGAGTTCCTGTTCAAATTTGCAGAAATGATCGACCTTATCACCTCATAGTAACATTTCACTTTTCACTGCAAGCCACATCTGAACATTTATGTGTGTGTGTTTTAAACTGGCTAGTCAAAAGTGAATTTAAAAAAGGCTTTATCACGCTTTGGTTTAGGAGTGCTGTCTTAGCAGATTTAAATATTTACATTATACAGATATTTCCCACAGAAATACATCATCCTTCACGTATGTTTAAAGTGTCATACCTGTGGGAGAGTGTCCGTCGAAGGGCAGCCCCAGCTCCTCCAGAACATCCAGGTTTTGCTTCTGTAGTTTTCGGATGGAGACCATGAGGCGTTTAATGTCCCCCAGAACTTTTAGCTCCAACGGGGGAGAGCGCAAGTCATACTCGCTCAGCGCCAGGAGGCTGGACCCGTCCAACCTGTGCCGGTTACACAGGAGGTCCACGTAGTCGCAGAAGCCCTCGTCCTTCAGCCACTTGGCCACGTGTTTGGTGGTCCAGCGCCGCACACTCAGCTGTGTCATGGTATCACCCCTACAACAAAGAGATGAAATGATGAACAATGAAATATAATAAATAAATGTATTATGACAGTTTTAAAAGGCACATATTACACTGTCTTCTGATCTGTTATAATGTTTCCTCACCAAAAATATACCTGCACTTTTATTTAAAGAGACAGGAAACATTTCCTGTGTCATTTATGTGTAATTCCTGGTCTGTTGGTGTCATGAAACCTCTTCTCTCAGCGCATGACATGCTTCGTAATCTATGTATAAACCAGTTAACGATTATTGAATTACTGGAATTACTGGACTATTTATAAACTGGATGAGTCAATCGCCAAAATCATTAAAACAGAATTAGATTTATTGCATGGTTGTCTTTTTAAATATAATTTTGCTTTAAATTAATTGGGAAAAAATTATTATGTTATCAGCACAAATAATATAAGTTGTAGCACAGCTCAAACAAATAAATACAGCAATAAAAGAGATTAAACAAGACATAAGAACAAGACAAAAGTTTGACAATTTAATGTAACCACTCTATTCTAAGCAAAGGCTATTTTGGTTGCCTCTTTTGGTTATATCCCATGTCCGGACTTCCCCAGAACACACCCAACGCATTAGATTAATAAAAATTCAAGTATAAGCAGTGCACAATCCAAGATAACAACAAGACAAATGTACAGTACAAAATTTGTGTATTCATATCAATTCACCCACCATTATTTCCATATTACAGAGATGTAAAGTTTAAATATGAGTAAACCTCTTACCGTCTGCTTCTTCTTGTAGCTTTCATATCGGAAATTTCTATCTGTTTGGTACTTTAAAAACTATAGGACTATAGGAGAAGTGAACGCTACCATTTCCAAACTTCCACTACATCAGCGAACACAAAAACGCCTCTCTTGCAAAACAAATGACCCTTTGATGTTCTTCAAACACATCTGAAACTCTATTGTGTTCAATATAGCACGGAAATGGAAATAATGAGGCAAGAAGCATTGAATAGATTTGCAAATATTAAAATCCCCCACTCCCCAATGAATTACATGAAGGCTTTCACATATCTTATACAATTGTACTTCACCTATGGGTCAACATTAAATGAAAATGGGTCACTCCAAGGTTAACAAAATAGATTTAATGTTGAGAATCTCTGAAATAAGAAATTGCAGGTGCATTTGTGTATTAGATGTATCAGTGCAAAAAACTAATTTATGTGCAGCAAATTAAGCCATCATGCTAAGACAATATTGTTCTAAATTGTATTGCTACATCTAACAAAGAATTTTAGTAAACAATCGCAAAAAATGCATCAAAAAGCTGCAAACATCTCCAAAACAAGTGCCTTTCTGACAAGCCTTGACACACTGTTAGCATTAGCCACCAGCTAGCTTTTCAAATATGAAGTTTTATAAAAACAAATACGTACCAGGATTGAAATGTAGCACGGAGAGATAAGAAATGGGGTAATAAGTTAGCTAGCTTCGTGGCATGACGGGTCAGTCTGTAGTGATTGCGTTTGATGTAAAAATAGCGGCTCCTCGTATGAAATCATTTCGCACAGGCTGCAGGCTAGTTAGCATTAGCATTTCTCTTGTCACCAAACACAGTGCGGTAATGTCTGGAAAAAAGACGCACCGAAAAGTGTAATTGGGGAGCAGTGGCCTCCGATAGCGGGGTGCTGTTCTACAAGAAGCTTATTTCCCTCAAAAAATAACTTTCCTTTTAATTTTAATACAAGCATAGAACAAACAAAAAATAAAATGTTAAAATGTTATTGAAAAACATTATAGGCTGAGTTGTCACTTTAATATTTTGAAAATGAGACACATAATCTGAGATCAGTGTCCTCTGGTGGTGGGATTCAGTACTACAAAAAGCCTGAGAAAAAAGATTTCCTTTAGTTTCGATAAAAGTATAGAATAGAAATAGATTAATAAAAAAAATAGAAAAATTACTTATAGGCTTTTGTCATATCAATAGTTTGATTGGGAGCAATTAGACCCTAAACTGTTGAAAGTGAGGTTACTGTGGTGTAATAAAAAGTGATTGCAAATATTTATTATTTACAATCACGATAATTTTGACCTAAATCTTTAGCTCAAACGACTAGGCCTATATTTACTTTTTTTTTTTTTTTTTTTGATGAGTGAGGGTGCAATGGCCGGGGAGGCATGAAGAATGTGAGCCACTGGGTAAACTTGGCCTTGTTCACATGCACACCAAAATCTGATTATAAACAGATTTTTGGACTTTTAAGAAGCAGAAGTGGCATTCAAACTGCAAAGATCTATGGTGTGAGTGATCAGAGGGTCCATAATCTGGAAGGAATTGGAGATGAAGATGTTTTTTCTCTTTAGATGTCATTTTAATAATCTTAAAACTCTGATATTGAACAGATTTTGAGTGTGCAGCCTGTGAGTAGAAAAGAGTAGCTTATTATCACTGAAGGGAATTAAGTGGTCCAATTTTAAGATACTTCCAATAGGGATGAGTGATCTGATAAAAAAAAATACATGGATAATAGATTGTCTTTCAATTTTAATTGTCTGAACATGAACACTACAAACTTGGGCTTGGGCATTGGGAAGACTGACTAAAAATATATTTATTTTGGTTTATCCTTTTAATTTGGAAGGCAGTTGTCAGTAATTTTAGAGCAGTATATTCTTGCCAGTACCACCATGTAGGTAGTAAAGGCTCACCCAAAGCTGTGTCCACACTCACAGTTGGCACATGGAAAACACCAGAGCTCCCCCTGACACTCCCTCTGTTAAACAGCTCGTGAAGATTCTGTACGGAGGGAAACGATTTGGGAACCATGTGGACGAAGTCTGGCCCAATCTGTTCCTTGGTGACATGTAAGTCTGGTGTCATTTGTAACATAATTTTTGTTAAAGCTGTACTATGGAGCTGTTCTGGAGGGTCTGCTGCTACTGGCTTGTCTGCATCAAGATCAGAAAAGTTAGAAAGTGCACCTTTAATGAAACAATTCATATTTTAATGGCCATCGCATGACATTTTTAGCAATATCAATTTATTATACAAAGACAAGTCAGCATCTAAACCAGTTCTAGGGGGATGAAGACCAATTTTTGTGTCTAAACCACTAAATCATCGTCATTTCTTTGCACAGGACAGTTGCCAATGACCGCTACAGTGTTTGGAAGCTGGGAATTACACATGTTTTGAACGCAGCACACGGGCGGGCCCACAGTGAGGGTGGTCCAGACTTCTACGGCCCCTCGGTGGAGTATTATGGGGTCCCCGCTGACGACTCACCGACCTTTGACCTCTCCAAATACTTCAGCGCTTCAGCCAAGTTCATTCACAATGCACTGGAACGAGAGGAAGGTAATTAAACGTATTACTTTAACCTAAAACCAATGTTAAAACAAGTATTAAGGAATAAACGGATCATTCATCAAGCACAGTTTAAAGGGCCCATATATACAGTATTTGTTTATTTGTGTTATTATAATGTTAGGACGTTTTCACAGTAAAAACATAACTGTTGTGTTCTGTTTTTTGGTGTGTTTGTTTTCGTTTACACATGTTTAACACACAAATCCTGCATATTTAGGCGGAGTTCTTCTCTCAGACAGTCAGCATTTTCAGCTTTAGAGATGTAGAGGGACAAAAGATTTAATTTACAGATTTCTCTGTAACAGAAATAAAGATTTACTCAAACATGTGTCAATGACACACCTGTGACTGTGATTTAAGGTGGGTTCACGCTGGTTTGGACTTGGTTTGATCTCAGTTTAACGCTGTAGTCCAGGTCAAGTCCTCGTCTGACCAGTCAGTCCCTTCTACATTGGGTTTGAGTCCAGAGAAAATGAAAAACATCTGTCCTAATTTGAGATGGTTCAACCACAGCTAATTTAAATCATGTGTCTCTCAAAGATTCCAGTTCCTGATTACAGATCTAAACCAGGACTAAACCAGGACTAAACTGGGACTAAACCAGGACAAAATCAGGACAAAACCAGGACTAAACCAGGACTAAACCATGACTAAACCATGACTAAATGAGGACTAAACTAGGACTAAACCATGACTAAACCCGGGATTAAACCAGGACTAAACCAGGGCTAAACCAGGACTAAACCAGGATTAAACCAGGACTAAACCAGGAATAAACCAGAACTAAACCCAGGAGTAAACAAGGACTAAACCATGACTAAACCAGGACGAACCCAGGACTAAACCAGGGCTAAACCAGGACAAAACCAGGATTAAACCAGGACTAAACCCAGAAATAAACAAACACTAAATCAGCACAAAACCAGGACAAAACCGCGACTAAACCAGGAATAAACCAGGACTAAATCAGGACGAAACCAGGACTAAACCAGGACTAACCCAGGACTAAACCAGGATTAAACCTGCACTAAACCCAGGACTAAACCATGACTAAACCATGACTAAACCCGGGACTAAACCAGGACTAAGATAGGACTAAACCATGACTAAACCCGGGACTAAATCAGGATTAAACCATGACGAAACCATGACTAAACCCGGGACTAAACCCAGGACTAAACCCAGGACTAAACCCAGGACTAAACCCAGGACTAAACCAGGACTAAACCCAGGACTAAACCCAGGACTAAACCAGGACTAAACCAGGACTAAACCAGGACTAACCCTCTCCTCTCCGGCTCAGGTCGTGTGTTGGTGCATTGTGCCGTCGGCGTGAGCAGATCGGCCTCACTCGTCCTGTCCTTCCTCATGCAGTACCACTGCCTCCCCCTGGTGGACGCTATTCTCACCGTGAAGGAGCACAGGTGGATTTTCCCAAACACCGGCTTCCTGAAACAACTCCGAGCTCTGGACATCAAAATACACACTCAAACGTGACAGACTTTTTTTTACCGACAACTTTATACATACTTAACTTGAATATTTAATTGTTGGGATCATTGTTTTGTTGACAGAAAACTTGTTGCACCTTTTACTAACCACTTCTTTTACTACTTTAAACGTTGGGTTTGGTAACTAAACACTGAAGCAAGTACCGACTCCAGCCACAAGGGGGCAGTAAAGGTGTAAATGATTATTTTGAATGGGTTTACTAGTGTGAAATATGTTTGGGTTTTAGAGAGAGCATTGCGAGAAGAACCCAGCGCCTTGGAGGAGGCCTGTGTTAGTTTATCCATTCACGTCATATTTATTTAAAGTTTGTTATGTTTTCTTGTAAGACACCAAACCTATAACTTTGATAAACTTGTATGAAAGCACGACAAAGACTTTGAATGGACAATATGTTTGAATATGTATGAATGTTTATTATATAAGTTTAATGCCAAAGTGTGGGAATTTCAAGGCAAAATAATAAACATAGACCTAAAGAGCACCCTTAATAACTTTTTTTGCGTTTTTATACGCCCGTTTCAATACGGGACGTATTATGGTATGGCGCTGTCCGTCCGTCCGTCCGTCTGTCCGTCCATCCGTCCGTCCGTCCGTCTGTGGACACTTCAAAGCTTTGAAGTCTTTGAAGCTTTGTCTTCATCCATCCATCCATCCATCCATCTTCTCCCGCTTAATCCGGCTGGGTCGCGGGGGCAGCTTGCTGCCCAATCCTCATAGCACCTGACCCCCCTATGAACCCCTCTGCGAGGCAAAATATCAATGTGCTTTTCTGTTGTTTACAATGTATAGGATTATTGTTTCCCTCTTGCCGTAGATCTGAACTCTCTTCTCAAATGTTCTGCTGCTGAAAGCGAGAACAACCCACATTCTCTGCTTCTTTGAGCTTTGACACATTAAAGCTTTGTAGTGTCTTTAAGTTCTGTTGCTGCGATCTGATTGGTGGAATTCCGATTCTAGAATTCTATATACAATAATTCAAAGTATGGGCGTATTTTGCCCCGCTGGAGGAGCTCTTGTTACTACTGTATGAGCTTATTTTTTTCTTTTCATTTGTACCAAAATGGCAACGCAACACTGCCAAAACCACCAATTAAGAAAAGAAAATTGGAGAACTAAGGCTACATTCAGACTGCAGCCTGAAGTGACCCTAATCCGATGTTTTTTTGCTCCTATGTGACCTGTATCTGATCTTTTAATGACAGTCTGAACAACACAGATCCGATTTTTTCAAATGCAACCCTGGAATGTTCCACACTTTGGCATTAAACTTATTTATTTCCATGGAGACAAAGAGGAAGTGCTACCAGGCCAAGTTACAGGTCAGATTTATAGAGAGGCAGGAAGAAAGCATTGGTGTTCTAGATATTCTTGCAGCAATAAACCACATAGAAATAAACACAAAAGTAAAAGTTTAATGCCATACTGAGGAGTATAATAATAATAATAATAATAATAATAATAATAATAATAATAATAATAATAATAATAATAATAATAATAATAATAATAATAATAAATATAGCCGCAAGCGGCGATGATCGGCCCTCGCTTGTGCCTATGCTCCGCCCTGGCCACGCTGCACTCTGCACATGCCGTGCCCCACAAATGCACCTTACCCCCAGCCCTAACTCCTAAATAAACCCTAACCCCTTACACTAACCCCTGACCCTACCTGAACTCCTAACTCTAACCCTAACCTAACCCCAACCCCAGACCTAATCCTAACACTATACTTAACCGTACCCCTAACCCTAACTTTAATCCTCACCCTAACATAATATTAACCCTAACCCCAACCCTAACCCCAACCTCTAGCACTTAACCCCACCCTAACTCTAATCCTAACACCTCACAACCTTAAACCTACCAGTTTTCTCAATTTTTGTGTTGATTTTTTTTTTTTTCAAATCCAAGATGGTGGATGGTGGCAGTTTGGGAGGGGGCGTGGTCACAATATACTTTTTTGTTCCTATTCCCATGATGCATCTGTGGCAGATATTTGGCCTGTTGCCATGGCAACACAATGAGAAATGGCCTGGGGGCGGAGGAAATTTTGACGTTGTAAAATTGCAAAAAGTCCTCAAAATGTTGCATTTTCTCTGGTGCTGTTTTCATAGTAATTCACAATTACAACAGTATCATTAGAAAGGTAAAAAGACAAAATCAGGACAAAACCAGGACTAAACCAGGACTAAACCAGCACAAAACCAGGACAAAACCATGATGAAACCATGACTAAACCACAACTAAACCAGGAATAAACCAGAACTAAATAAGGAGTAAACCCAGGGGTAAACTCAGGATTAAACCAGGACTAAACCCAGGACTAAACAAGAACTAAACCAGGACTAAACCATAACAAAACCATGACTAAACCAGGACTAAACCAGGACTAAACCACATTTATTTACTTGAAGGTGGTTTTATAGCTCAAAAATACCTAGAAAAACAGGCATTCTTATCGTGAGCAGGGTTGCCTCTCCACAGATCTGACCTGTATCCTGTAGCAACTCCATGGAGAAAAGCATTTGATGGACCCTCCAGCAGAAAACTGGCACAATGCGCTTTAGACATACTTAATATTCCATACATCTGAAGCCTGTCCTGTAAGCAGCGTGGTGTTTTTGTAAGACTAACCCTAATGTCCCGGTCTAAATCTGGGCTCGTGCCTTGTGTCAGTGGGACACCTGTTCACAGACATCACCCCACCTCAGAAAGACTCGGTAGGACCCGCTCGGACCTGAACTCTGTCCAAATACTGGAGCTAACCGCCGTCCAAAATGTCCCACAGAAGAAAGAGGAAAGAATATCTGACTGTGAAAGACCTGCAGAAAATGCTGGACTCCTGCAAACTGCATCTGGGGCAAATCGACGAAGTTTGGCCCAATATCTACATAGGAAATATGTAAGTACTGAAGTTTGGGAAGAAACACAAAGAAAGCAAGTGCCATTTTCAGTATTTGGGGAATATATTTTGTGTAAAGTTTAAATTCTGATATGCAAAAAATGTATTGTTGTCAGATACTGTTACTTAGAAGTATTTACTTACTGTTATTAGTAATGACGTTAATGAAGAGATAAAAGTTTAATGTTTGGGCTGAGTTTGGTTCAACACTTTTATCCAAGATTTAGCCTTATTTTAGACCTGGTTTAGTCCCTATTTAGGCCTCATAAAGTCCAGGTTTAGATCCGGTGGTACTATGATCTGAGTGTGAGAAGTCTGAGAACCTCTGAGCTTTATATACTGCTGTTACTATGGCATCTGCTTCATTCATTCATTCATAAATCACTCACATAACATAAGAAGTGTAGGTACATTAATTGACAGTGCAAATCACAAAGCTGGTCTATCAAATTTAGTTTTGTTAAACAGCCTAATTAATTTATTGTATCCCTGCTTCAGTGAGATTGGGACGAATTGTGTGTATTGATGCTATAGATGGAGAAATTCCCTTTAAAACTTCCTACTTTCCTGTATTTTCCGACTTTTCTTCACCAATTCCCACTACACTAATGTAAAATGTATTATACTGTCCACATATTACACTAAAGTAATAACACCACTCCAACTCTACACAGCAAAAACTGGAGGGTTAAAATTTCAGAGTAAAATATTTCAGAGTTGTTTTTAACACAAAAGGTGTCATTTAAACTAAGTTAAATGGGGGTTTGAGCTGATGTGATGGTTAATTGTGTGTTAATTTAGCATCTCCCACCCACTTCAAACTCCCACAAGAGAAGACCAGTTTGAACCAGTTCTGTGCATAATTTCATCTTAAATTAAGTAAAATAAAGTGTAAAAATAAAACGCACCTGTGTTGTTTAGCTAAATCAGGATAACCCTACAAAGTGTTATCTGTTTCCTCTCAAAACATTAATATAACTCTTGATTTTGGGGTTAAACAAGAACTTTGGTCCAGTGTTTCTTAATTAACATTTCCAAAAATATTAAATTAACTCTAGAACAGATTAGACTCATATAAACCCTGAGAAAATGTTAAAACTGATTCAGTTTTAACACTCCACTTTTTGCTGTGAACTGTTAAGTTTTTAATTTCAAGTACATATAACTGGACAGACTACTAATTTCACTCAAATGTAGTTAAATTGTATTTTACCACAGCCACAAACTGAAAATATTTGAAGTAAGACCAGTGTCCCGATAGAGTCAAAAAGATAAAAGCATTTTTTTTAATAAGGAAATTTTAGGTATACCGTATTTTTCAGACTATGTCGCACTTTTTTCAGGGTTTGTGTGGTCCTGCGACTTATATATTACATTTTTAACACAGACAGTCCATAGACCAAATATATGAATCCTAAACAAATCGTTATCTGTTTTTTCATTTCGGTTTTAGAGACAAATAATAAAGAAAAGAGTTGTTTTTTCATTTCCTTATTTTTGGTTCTATATTGAAAAACGAACAAACAAATGATACACGGTTTCTTCTCTATTGGGTTGTTTTTATTACTATAACTTCTATAACTCGCCTTTCAAGATGAAATGTCGGTTCTTGGTCTCTGATTTTATAAAATAAATTTCCCCCAAAAAGTGCAACTTATAGTCTGGTGCGACTTATACATGTTATTTTCTTCTTCATTACACATTTTTTGGCTGGTGCGACGTATACTTCGGAGGAAAAATACGGTAATTACTTATATTTTCAGTACAAAATGTTGCCTTTCATCATTTGGGTCACTTCAGCAGGGAGCCATAGTTTGGACACCTCTGCCATAAACATACACACTTAAAAACAAAAAACATTTTAAAAAGGCCACTCCTCTGTTCCTTTTAAGTTTGATATTCATTATTTCAGGCGCTTGTTCATCGGTGTAACATTGAGGACTTTTCCCCATTCAAAGGACACCATCTTTTGTTTTGTATTGTTAATAACCATGGCAACAGAGTTAATATATCACTCTAATATTGTAATGTGCTTGCTGTGTTGTGTTGCCAGTGCAGTCGCTCAGAATAAGACGGCCCTGGTGAGGTTGGGCATCACTCACGTTCTGAACGCCGCTCACTCGAAGCAGGGCAGCATCGGCGACCAGCGTTTCTACGGCAACGACTTCGTTTACCTCGGGATCCCGGCAGAGGACTCCACCTACTTCGACCTGGACCAGTACTTCAGACCTGCTGCGGACTTCATCCACAGAGCCATCAAGTCTACAGATGGTGAGATGAACCAGGATTGAACCAGGAATAAACCAGGACTAAACCAGAGCTAAACCAGGAATAAACTAGGACTAAACTAGGAATAAACCAAGAATAAACCAGGAATAAACCAGGACTAAACCAGAGCTAAACCAGGAATAAACTAGGACTAAACTAGGAATAAACCAGGAATAAACCAGGAATAAACCAGGACTAAACCAGAGCTAAACCAGGAATAAACTAGGAATAAACTAGGAATAAACCAGGAATAAACCAGGAATAAACCAGGACTAAACCAGAGCTAAACCAGGAATAAACTAGGACTAAACTAGGAATAAACCAGGAATAAACCAGGAATAAACCAGGACTAAACCAGAACTAAACCAAGACTAAACCAGGACTGAACCAGAACTAAACCAGGAATAAACCAGGACTAAACCAGAACTAAACCAAGACTAAACCAAGACTGAACCAGAACTAAACCAGGACTGAACCAGGAATAAACCAGGAATAAACCAGGAATAAATCAGGAATAAACCAGGAATAAACCAGGACTAAATCAGGAATAAACCAGGACTAAACCAGGAATAAACCAGGACTAAACCAAGGCTAAACCAGGGCTAAACAGGACTAAACCAGGACTAAACCAGGACTGAACCAGGAGTAAACCAGGATTAAACCAGGACTAAATCAGGCCTAAACAAGGACTAAACAAGGACTTAACCAGGAATATATTATAATAAATAGTAAAAAAGCAAAAAATATAAATAGTAATAAAAGATTCTAAAGCATAATTATATAATTGTAAATGTACAAGTAAAAATAAAATAAACAAGAGCTCCTCCAGCGGGGCAAAATACGCCCGTACTTTGAATTATTGTATATAGAATTCTAGAATCGGAATTCCACCAATCAGATTGCAGCAACAGAACTTAAAGACACTACAAAACTTTAATGTGTCAAAGCTCAAAGAAGCAGAGAATGTGGGTTGTTCTCGCTTTCAGCAGCAGAACATTTGAGAAGAGAGTTCAGATCTTTCATGAAGACAAAGCTTCAAAGACTTCAAAGCTTTGAAGTGTCCACAGACGGACAGACGGACGGACGGACGGACAGCGCCATAACATAATACGTCCCGTCTTACACAACGGGCGTATAAAAATAAGTAAATAAATATCTCAGTTATACAAAAGGTCATAAAGAAATATGATATGATTGACAGGACATAGGGTTAGGAGTAGGGAGTATTATCTGTCACATTAGGGTGAGTAGTTGTACATTTGTAGGGAGTATTTTCTGTCACATTAGGGTGAGTAGTTGTACATTAGTAGGGAGTATTTTCTGTCACATAAAGGGGTGAATGTCGTCCTGTATCTTCTGTTCATAAAACTACAGTGAGTCGAGCACAGTAGAATTACGGGAACAATTTTTAGCCTTGAGTCAGTCAAGTATGATATTAAAAAGACTAATCTTCCACAGAGATGGCCCTGGTGAATTGCATTGTGGGAATCCGGGCTTTTGTAACACAGAGTGAACCGAAATAGCTGTTCACTTTACAGGTTTGTTGATACTTAATATAGAAAACACTGCTGATACATACAACTACAGAAAGGTAAAACATTATTTCAGTATTAAAGGAGAAAAATGTAAAGTGTATTGAAAAGGATATACTGATGGTGAAGAGGAGGAGGAGAAGGATGAGGAGGCTAAAGGTTTGGCTGCTACAGTAAACGACAGAATGAAGGAGGGAGAGAAAGTGCATTTATGTGAATGGTTGAGAGGCCAAGGAAACCGGTTCTGATTGGTTAAGTATTGACAAGGGATAAAAATATTAAAGAGGGGGTATTATGCGATAGTCAACTTTTTTAATGTTGCTTTTGGCGAATCTGGCATTTTCAGAGCGATAAAAGGTAAAATAGTGATCTAAATTTTATGTGTTAGCAATTAATACTTCATAGAAGTCTAATTGGCTTTGGGGGCGGTTTTGAGGAGGCCACGATGGACGAGTATGATGGAGATGTTTGTTAATGCACGAGTGAACACTTTAAAGGGATAGTTTGGGTTTTTTGACATGAATCTGTTTGGCATCTCCATCAGCAGTGTTGCGCATCAACACTGACTTATCTCCCGACAGCGTCCGGTGAGCCGAGTTCTTACCCGGTTTCGGTGCTGACGAAAGTGTCCGGCAAGTTGGCTGGAGTCAAGAAAATAAAGCATTTTTCTTCTCAAAACAATATGTGTTAAAAAAAGTCTCATCATCGCTTGGTACTATTTTCTCTCCGCGCTGCCGCCAGGTGAAGACGTGTCTGTTTCACTGTGTTTACTGCTCAGAAAGTAATGACAACATGTGTAAGTACGACACTGACGATGAAGACACTGCCTTTAGCACAGAGCCAAGGGGAGATCTTTATGAACCCGAATATACTGATGCCCAAATTCACCAGATGGAGTGAGAACGAGCAGAGAGAGAGAAGGGACTGAGTAGGACAAGCTGAAGCTGGATTTTTGTTGTTACAGCCTGGATAATCACAAATCTGCACCATTTTTTATCTATATTCTCCATCCATCCATCTTCTCCCGCTTAATCCTGCTGGGTCGCAGGGGCAGCTTGCTGCCCAATCCTCATAGCACCTGACCCCCCCTATGAACCCCTCTGCAGGTGGTGAGCTCACAGGAGGGTGGACATCATGGTCCTTGATGTTAGTTCATAGGGGTGCTGCATGTTTTAGGTTGATGGGGGAAACCGGAGCCCGGAGGAAACCCATCCAGACACGGGGAGGAACATGCAAACTCCACACAGAAAGGCCCGGGCGACCCGGGGATCGAACCCGCAACCTTCTTGCTGTGAGGCCTGAGTGTTGCCACTCAGGCCTATATTCTCATATAACTTACATACATATCGCTGTAGCTCTTACGTTAGCTCTATCGTGTCGTAGCGGTCAACAGTCTGAGCACATAAACACTGCTGAACTGCTCAAAAAAGTGTTGGATTTGAGAGAAAATAGTACCAAGCAATTATGAGGTCTAACTTTTTTTGCGTTCCGTTTATTTGTGACGCAAATGTTTCACTCTTTTGAACATATATTGTTTTGAGAAATAAAACACTTTATTTTCATGACTCCAGCCAACTTGCTGGACACTTTCGTCAGCACCGAAACCAGGGAAGAACTCGTCTCACCGGATGCTGTCGGGAGGTAAGTCAGTGTTGATGCACGACACTGCTGACAGGGATGACCTACAGATTCATGTCAAAAATCCTGAACTATCTCTTTAAGCTGTACTAAAAATTTTAATGCGCAGTTTTATTTGCAGGCTGAACAAATCGGACAATGAAATAATAAATATGAGATTTAGTGCAATAAGATATCCAATATGTAGAGACCACATTTTACCTTCTCTTTAAATTAGGAAACACATTTTAGCCTGGATATTCTGTTCCATATACCAGTATTTCATAGTTTATCTTAGGCAGGAGGTCATAAAATCTTGGCGTATTACTGTGTACTGAATCACAAATAGTTGTTTTTCTTATTCCAGGAAAAATTCTGGTGCACTGCATTATGGGAATGAGCCGCTCGTCCTCTCTGGTTTTGGCCTACCTCATGATCTACGAGCACATGTCCCTGAAGCAGGCACTGCACTGCGTCGTCCAGAAGAGGGCGATCTACCCCAACAGAAACTTCCTGGCTCTGCTCCTGGACCTGGACCTGCAGCTCATGAAGAAGAGGAAAAAGAGGAGGATGTGCGCCATTCTCTGACCAACTGGGATCAAACTAGGCCTGCGTCCCATTTCTGTCTCCTTGAATCCTTGTTTCCTCATTTAATCACACTTGGAATTAGCCAGTCTCACTTCTTCAAGGATTTTTCAGCATTTTTAAAAGGAAGTTTAGTCAAGGATGAACAGAAATGGGATGCAGCCGAAAAGGGGTGCATCAAACTTTTCCAACTCTGTCTCCTCAAAACCTTAACTCCTTGATTTCTTTGTTTTTAGCCACCTACAATGCACAGAATGATACTAATAAGAAATACCATCTCTTTTTCACCTCTATGGGTATTCATTGCCTGCTTGTCTCCATGGAGATTTTACTACTTTGCCTGAAATGTTCCACAATGACATTAAACGTATATATTTACAATAGGCTATTATCACAATGACAGGAAGTGCCTTGATGTTGAGTTGCGCAACTTCCAGTCAGTGCTTTTTTCTGGCAAAATACCTGTGGAAAAGTGTAGCATATTTTTGACCAGCTTCATAAATCTGCCCCAACACCAAATCTTCATCCAACAAGGTCGACAAAGAACAGATTCTGTCCATGAAGAATTCATCCACAACTATCAAGGGAAGAAAGACGAAAACTTAAGGTGAACAACGACGAGCATTAGTGAAATACCGTATGTTTCGGGCTATAAGTTGCACCAGCCAAAAAATGTGTAATGAAGAAAAAAAGTTCACCGGACTATAAGTCCGGTGCAAGTGGGAAAAATATATTTTTATAAAATCAGAGACCGAGAACGGACATTTCATCTTAAAGGCAAGTTATAGTAATAAAAACAACCAAATAGAGAAGAATCCGCGTATCATTCGTTCGTTTGTTTGTCAATGTAGAACCAAAAATAAGAAAATGAAAAAACAACTCTTTTCTTTATTATTTGTCTCTAAAACCCAAATGAAAACGGATAATGATTTTTTTTTTTCATTTTTATACGCCCGTGATAAAACGGGACGTATTATGGTATGGCGCTGTCCGTCCGTCCGTCCGTCTGTCCATCTGTAGACAACCGTCTCACCTAGGAATGTCAAACTTCATGGCTGGACACCCCATGGGTCAAGGATGTTCCCTATTGATTTCAAGGTCACAGGGTCAAAGGTCAAGGTCACGGCCCGACCCTTTGCGAAAACCTTGTCAGTATTGGAATCTTCCAAACTGCACCAACAATTCATCTTTAACTAGGTTTGACAAATTCTAACTTAATTCTATATACAATAATTCAAAGTACGGGCGTATTTTGCCCCGCTGGAGGAGCTCTTGTTGATTCTCATATACGATTCATATATTTGGTCTATGGGCTGTCACCACCCAAACCCCGAAAAAAGTGCGACTTGCAGTCCAAAAAATACGGTACTCCTGAGCAAAACTAACGTTATGGTCATGAATAAAACATAAATAACTTGTTCACTCAGACTGATTCTACAATTAAAATGAAAAATTGATTTTGTGATGTCGATATTAGCACAGACTGAGAGATTTGTGCAGTTTAAATGCTATAGATGTTCACAGATCGATTTTGTGATGTCTGTTCACAGATATCACAAAATTGATTTTTCATTTTAATTGTAGAATCAGTCTGAGTGAACAAGTTATTTATGTTTTATTCATGACCATAATGTTAGTTTTGCTCAGGAGTATTTCACTAATGCTCGTCGTTGTTCTCCTCAAGTTTTCGTCTTTCTTCCCTTGATCGTTGTGGATAAATTCTTCATGGACAGAATCTGTTCTTTGTCGACGTTGTTGGATGAAGATTTGGTGTTGGGGCAGATTTATGAAGCTGGTCAAAAATATGCAACACTTTTCCACAGGTATTTTGCCGTAGAAAAGCGTTGAGTTGTGATAATTATATTAGACAATCAGTGGTTGCCACAAAGACCAAGTTGCAGTTCAGATCTGTGGAGAAGGTGAGAGGTTTATTCGACACCTGTGATTGAATGGATACAAGATAAGATAAGTTTAATGCCATACTGGGGAACATTCCAGGCAAAGCTATAACATCTCCTTGGAAACAAAGAGGTGGCATAAAGATACATAGCGCACTTTTAAGGAGACGGGTTTTGACACTGATGAAGTGCCTCTTTAAAAGCTTGACACGTTTCTCTAATGGGCCATTTTTAACTGTCCATCCACCACTGATATCACTATCACACCAAATGTGCATTGCCCAAGGACACAACCACAGTACGCATCGGTCGGAGCTGGAATTTTACCTCCAACCTTCCACTTAGATATCAGTGTCCTTGGGCAAGACACTCCAAGTACTACTACAAACAGATTTTATTACTGTGTTGTATTATTTTGTATTTATGTACTGCTTTTAACGTCTCACTTTATTCAAAAAAAAATCTACGGACCAAATGTAATCCTTATTTATAGCACATTTAGCATCATAAAGAAGAAACCTCTTATTTATTCAGTGTTTAACTAAAATTATTTTGTCCACCGTTGTTTTATGTACTGTAAATAAACTAGTGCTGCCGCGATTATTCAACATTGTCGATGTAATCGAATGTGAAAATGAGTCGAATACAATTTTTTTGGTCGAATATTCGCCCTTATTTATTTTTGGTCTCAAACGGCTCGTCCAGAGACCTTTTGCTTGCCTGAGATCAGGTATTTCCCCTCCACACCACTAGTCGTACTACACTCGAGGCGGACACCGGCGCGGCTAACAGCGGCTACACCCGAGGCGGACACCGGTGCCGCGGGCAGCGGCTGCGCCCGAGGCGGACACCGGCGCGGCGGGCAGCGGCTGCGCCCGAGGCGGACACCGGCGCGGCGGGCAGCGGCTGCGCCCGAGGCGGACACCGGCGCGGCTAACAGCGGCTACACCCGAGGCGCGGGAGCACGACCACGATGCATGAGGTATTGAGAATACCGTTGCAATATGCTGCTCGTGCATACTCGTTAAATTGTGTGTGCATATCGTTGTTCAACATTGTCGAATGAGCACACACAACAGACATAACAGCAACAAGAGCTCCGCCAGCGGGGCAAAATATGCCCATAATAATCAATAGGGAAATCTGGCTCTTGCAGTAGGAGTATGAGTATGACATCATCACATTCTAGAATCGGAATTCCACCAATCAGATCGCAGCAACAGAACTTAAAGACACTACAAAGCTTTAATGTGTCAAAGCTCAAAGAAGCAGAGAATGTGGGTTGTTCTCGCTTTCAGCAGCAGAACATTTGAGAAGAGAGTTCAGATCTACGGCAAGAGGGAAACAATAATCCTATACATTGTAAACAACAGAAAAGCACATTGATATTTTGCCTCTTCATGAAGACAAAGCTTCAAAGACTTCAAAGCTTTGAAGTGTCCACAGACGGACGGACGGACGGACAGACGGACGGACGGACGGACAGACAGACGGACGGACAGCGCCATACCATAATACGTCCCGTATTGAAACGGGCGTATAAAAAATACCCTTTATTGACCAATATTTATTGAGTTATAAATAAGGCAATTGCACATATAATAATCATCAATGTGGCCATAAAATTACATATATATTTTAAAAAATAATTCACAAATATAAAATCATTACATCATCTTCATATATCCTTAAATGATTTTCTTTTCATCGTTTATTACAAGAAGGACAAAAGCACAAACATCGGTCTCATGTAATTACTGAACATAAATTAAACACAGAACAGTTCAAGAAGGTCAAAGGGAACACATATTATTGTAAACAAAATGTTGATGTGTGAATTAAACTTTTGCATTAACAAAACACTGGATATGTACCGTGAAAAACAATGAACAATGACTAAGTGTGTATAAATCAGACTTTACACTATTGGAAACTAAAACAGAACTTGTACCTACACTTCATATAAATTCAAGTGCATTTTAAATTACATTGTAGCAAGTAATAGTTTTTTTAAGAAGTGATTTTAGAGCAAAAAATACCACATGTTACTTTAACAAACCTGCATTAAATACAGTATACGTTTTTTTTAGTTGTGCAAACCGATTGCATACCCCAGTCCAAACAAGGTTTCTTTGTACCATAAATCACATACATTCAGCAGCTGTATTAAGAAGTACTGTACTCCTCATCGAGCATTAACATAGCATATTATTATAAAGATACTCTACACTTACATACTTTTAGCATCCTAAAAGCTAATCATGTTTTTACTCATTGCAATTTTTAGAGTGAAAGTGACATAGAGGTTTAAATGACACATGTTTTATGGGCATCAGTGGCATATTAAGGGGTTATTGGCAAAATAAAGAGGTTCAGGCCTCTAGGTGTGATCACAGCACAAATACTGTTCAGTTAACACCTGATCAGCTGAAAAAGCTGCAGAATTTTATAGTCAAGTATTATAGCTTTACCAGTAGAATTAAACAGAAGTAAATAATAGTTATTTTAAACTGAAACTTAGTGAGATGCGAGTTGTGCTTCATTTATCATACCTTGGCATAAACTAGTCACATGTTGGCTGTAAGGTTATCTGGTGAATGCTGCAATGTTATTAAATTCAGAAATTGCACCTACTACCTCAAAACTTTCACATTGGAGAAATATTATCCAATCAAAGTCTTTCTAAAAATTACTTTAGACCATTGTACCCTTCTATTTAGTGTTACCTCCAGTATTCAAAAATTAATATGCACTGGGCAGCCTTGGAGTGGCTAGACGAGTGGGGGCAGGGAGGCATTGTACCTCCTAACTCTTTCATCCAACATCACCTTTATGATCTTCTCCTCCACAATCTTCCAGTTATGAATGTAGTGGGACAGGTTATATCTAATCATGCACTGAGTGAAGTCATCAACAGGGATCAGACCCAGATGGACTTTTAGTAGGAGGTCGGCCAAGTAGTGGTTCCTTTCCTCAGGAGCATGTGCAATCCATCTGATGACTGCCACTAACACGGTGGTCTCCTCCTTCACGTTCAGCCGATCATCATCAATGACTGAACACAGGTCTTCCCTGGAGAGCTGGAAGAACTCTTCAGAGCTGGTCACCACCTCTTCGAAATGCTTCAGGACGTATAAGAAGGCTTGTTTCCTCAGCTGGGGGTAGTAGTACTTGTTTGAGATACCCCATACAGTGATGCAGTTACTGGGGGACATTTGCTCCTTCATGACCTGACAGCAGACTTCGGTAATGCCGCTCACATCTAAGTAGTCAGCAGCTATAAAGAGCTCCTGGAGGTTTTCCTGGGTGATGTGCACCACCCCGGTGTAGCAGTAGTCCAGGATAATCTTCATGATATCAGCTGACACATTGGAGATCTCAAACACCTGGCAGTCAGGGCTGGACCTGTCAGTGAAGAGGCTTTTAAAGTATGTGCTGCAGCTACACAGAACCAGTTTGTGTGCTGGGAATTGCACGCCGGCCACGTTGAGCAAAGCATCGCACGACTTCTGCTCCCTCCTCAATTCCTCGAACACAGTGTTCATGTTTGGTTTTGTATTTGAAAATGGATATCTTTGCACAGAGACATGTCTGTCTCTCTTGCTAACTGTGATCGTTTCCATCTCTGTCTTTTTATCTTCCTTATTGATACCTACCTTATGATACCTTATGACGATTCTGGGCGCAGGTCAAGCCTCAATGCCCAGATCTTCTTAGTCGTGCAGACCCCTCATCCTTCTGCTTCCCAATCGTATCGCATAGGGTGGCTCTTCCAGAACTTGTCCAATCTATTTTTGAAGGCATTTAGGCTGGGTGCTGTTACGACTTCTTCCGGGAGACTGTTCCAAGGGGTTACCACTCGATACATAAACGAGTGATGTCGTGCTGATTTTCGAGCATGCTTCTTCTCTAGTTTGAAACAGTGGCCACGGGTGGATGTCCCAGCAGCAACGCTGAGGAGAGGGTCTAGTTGGTCATCATACCCATTGAAGAGTTTGAATACCTCAATCATATCTCCCCTTAGTCTGCGGAAGCGTAGAGTAGGTAGGTCTAGTCTTCTTAGCCGCTGTTCATAGGAAAGTCCTTTTAGAGATGGTATTTGGCGAGTTCCTCTTCTCTGGACATTTTCAATTATTCCTATGTCTTTTTTGTACATTGGCATCCACACTGGTGCAGCATATTCTAGGTGAGGGCGGACAAGGCCTTTGAACAGCAGTTTGAAGTTTCCCTCATCAAGGTACTCATATGACCTTCGTATGGCTCCCATGATCTGGTTGCCTTTGTTGACTCTGGCACAGATATCCTCTCTGAACTGCAGATTTTCATCTATTATCACACCTATATCTTTTTCCTTGTCCGTATTTTTTAGTTCTTGTTTGCCTTCAGTGGAGTTGAAATAAAACTTGTCACGGTCACCTTTACCTACTTTCATAATCTTACATTTGTCAGGGTGGAATTTTAGTAGCCATTCTTCTGACCAGGCTACAAGCAGGTCCAGATCTTGTTGGAATGTAGCTACATCATCAGGCTTGGTTGACATCCGGAAAAGTTTCGTGTCATCGGCAAATAAATATATATCTGAGTTTACACAGTCTGGTAGATCATTGATGTATATGATGAATAGTAGTGGGCCAAGCACTGATCCTTGTGGTAAGCCACTAGTGACATCTCTCCATGACGACTTTATTCCATTTACCATTGTCCTTTGTTGTCTACCATTCAGGAAGGACTCTATCCACTGAAGAATATTCCCTTGTATTCCATATGAATTAATCTTGGCTACCATTCTTCGATGAGGGACTTTGTCAAACGCCTTCATGAAGTCCATGTATGCTACATTCAGGCTTCCTCCATTATCAGTTATTTCAGTCCATTTGTTTAGAACGTGTAGGAGCTGTAATGTTGTGGACCTTCCATTTATAAATCCAAACTGACGTTTGCTGAAAAGGTGCAATTTTTTCATGTGTTCCATGACTCTATCTCTTATAATAGACTCGAGCATTTTGCATAAAATACAAGTTAGGCTTACTGGCCGATAGTTTCCAGGGTCTCTCCTGTCACCCTTTTTAAAGATTGCAGTTACATTTGCCTTCTTCCACACCTGAGGCAGATTCCCTGAGGTAAGCGACCTGCTGAATATGAGAGAAAGTGGAAGGCATAGAGCATCTGCTAACTCCTTCAATAGTCTGGGATGTAGGCTGTCTGGCCCACATGATTTGTTCACATTGAGTGCCTTCAACTTCTTATTTACCATGTCAGCAGTTATGTCCATGCTGTCAAGTAACACATTTGTTCGACTGGGCAGTTCCTTTATTGGTCCTATTGGCTCTTCAGTGAATACGCTGGTAAAGAAATTTGCAAGAACTTCAGCCTTTTCTTCGTCAGTCTTGGCAATCTCTTTTAATTTATTCTTATACAGCTCTGAAATTCTTACTTTTACTTTCGACTTTGATGTAGCATAGTGCCAGAATTGTTTTGGGTTGCTTTTTGCATTTTGGGCGATTTCCTTTTCTAATTTCTGTTTTGCTTTTCTAGTTTCTGCTCGCACTTTGTTTCTTACCCGGGCAAACTCTGTATATTTTTTTCCTTCCCTTGTTTCCAAGAATCGCTGCCATGCACGGTGCTTTTTCCTTATGATCTTTAGTGTCTTCCCAGGTAGTGGGACAGAGCCCTTCCTCCTTGAATTTGTTACAATCACAGATGGCACATATTTCTCCTGAAGTTTGTTGAGCAGGTCGAGTATGTATGTATACATTTGGTCTGGGTCATGTTGTAACCGCTGGAACTCCTTTTCCCAGTTTATCCCAGCCAATGAATCTGCTATCTTTGAAAATTCAGCCTTGTCATATAAGAACTTCTTTCTAGGTTGCACTACTTTGACCTTATGGCAAGCAAATGTAAACTTCACACATGCATGGTCACTTTTGCCAATCGGGCTTTCAATATGAATATCTTCCACCATACTCTCTTCATTGGATATGACCAAATCAAGTATTGTTGGTTGCTGGTCAACTCTTGCTCTGGTAGGGGTTTTCACATGCTGGTACATAAATGAGTCCCGTAGACATTCAATAAACTTGTACGAGGCAGATGATTCACTTCCTGGGGTAACCCATGACTCCCAGTCTATATCTCGATAATTAAAGTCTCCCATAATCAATTTGTGTGACATTTTTAGGTCCCCAACTTCTCTCATCAGCCTATTTAGTTCCTCGTTGTTTGTGTTTGGGGAGTTTGGACTGCGATATACTGCTCCAATGAACAGTTTCTCATCATTCTGCAAGCTGACCTGAGCACAAACAGTTTCATCAAAGTTCGTGTTCAGTGTGAAAGGTTCCGGGTCAAGTTCATTGTTGATGTAGATGATTATGCCTCTACCGCATTCACTTGTCACATTTACTTGAAAGATCTGGTATCCATCCAATGTGTACTCGTCCAGTGAAGGTTTGTACCTTGAGTTCTTCGGTTTTACCTCTGTTACTACGATAATATCTGGTTTCTCTGTGGCGCTCGAGATCCGTAATGTGAATTCCGTCATCTTGTTTTTCAGACTGTCAGCATTTGTTACAAGGCATTTTAAATTCTTCCAGTGAATTCTTTTTTGTTTCTCAGTTGGCTTTACTTGACTGTTATTATTGTGGTTTGAGTTCATCTCTTCAAGTGTTCTTATTTGTCTTCTTGCTACCTTTTTAATTTTGCTCAAATTGTTGATGCTTGCTTCATGTTTCCCATGTGTTTTCACCTGCATTTCCCAGTCGTCCTCCTCAGTTTCTGTTTGTCCATCTTCTTCTATTGCCAGTATTTCATATAAGTTGCACGGCCTTATGGGGCTGTTTGTGAAGTGGGAGCAGCCAATTTCACAATTCTTAGATCCCAGGGAGGGCCGCGCACTCTGAAAATCCAGCAACCTCCCTCGTTCAGGTTTTTTTCCATGTCTTTAGCTTCCCTTACTTTCTCCTGTATAAGTTTCCTGTCTTCTGGTGGCAGGTCTGCTGACACGCTGATCTGGTATTTAGGTTCGGTGTCCTTCAACCTTCTCAGTCTTTTGAATATCTTGGGCTTGTCCTCAGCATTGTCCAGAACAATTTTCAGGGGCCTAGGTTTCTCACCCTCTTGTTTCTTGCCCAATCTTGTCAGATTTTTCACTGCAATCTCTCCAACTTCTAAAGCCTCCGTGCAGAATGCCTTGAAGAAAGCCCTGTCATCCTCTTTCCGCTTGTCGGTCTCTTCACTCTTGCTTTCTTTAACTCTGTAGAGTATTAAGTTACCCTCTCGGGTTTCTCGCTGCTTCTCTGTGCACTGATGTTCCATCATCGTCTTTTTCACTGCTTCTGACAGTGCTTTTGTATGCTCTGCTGTCTGCCCTGGTTGTTGTGGTATCCCTTTAGCAGCTGTCTCGGCCCAAGTTTTTCCCACTGAGGATGATACACTGGCTGGGATCTCTGTCTTCATCTGTCCTAATTTAGTTTCAATTTTCTCTTCAAGTTCTGCTATTTTTGTTGCTACCATCGTCATCATCTTATCACAGCAGTCTTCAACAGCTTCTTCTCTGTGCATGGTGCTTTTTGTTTTTACAGCACAAGGGGGGCAGAACCAGAAGATATCTGCCCTCTTACTTAAGAGCTTGTACTCCTCTTTTGTGAATTTAGCACATTTGCAGCAGTAGTGTAAGCTGCATCGATCACATTCTAATACCTGTGCATTCTCTTGAATGAACTGCTTCTTGCATTCTCTACATATCCACTTTTCATCACTTTCTTCTTCACTAGCTGCACTGTTTGCACTGAGCTGTGAGGGAGAGTCTGTTATTTTGCTTTTTGCCTTCTTCTTTTTCTTCGCTGGGGATGTCCAAAACTGGCTGAGTTGGCTCGACATTAGCTTTAGCCGTTAGCTTTAGCCGTTAGCTTGAAATGATACGAAACTAATAGTTGACACACTTTTATGATTTTCTATATAAAAAGTAAGCTGAAGAGAAGATGGAATTTAGTTTATTTGTGCTTCTTCTTTTTGATATTTTTTTGATATTTTCTTTTGGGTTTTGGGCATGGCTCACCACCTGCCTCTGGGACAATGGGCTGCCAGTTCAAAGGATTCTTTCTGTACATTGGCCATGGAGGAAGAGTGAGCACACAAGACACTGCAAAACCAGCTAACACGATGTACACTGTCCACCCAAACTGCTCCACAACCAAACCGTAAACAAACCCAATTGCCGCTGAAACTAGTATTATTCCTTGGAAAATCTGTTCAGCCAGCTTCTGACCCTTATAATCCATATGAGTCGGGATCTCTGTCCTTTTATGTTACGTGCCGTAGATCTGAACTCTCTTCTCAAATGTTCTGCTGCTGAAAGCGAGAACAACCCACATTCTCTGCTTCTTTGAGCTTTGACACTTCAAAGCTTTGTAGTGTCTTTAAGTTCTGTTGCTGCGATCTGATTGGTGGAATTCCGATTCTAGAATGTGATGATGTCATACTAAAGACTTCAAAGCTTTGAAGTGTCCACAGACGGACGGACAGACAGACGGACGGACGGACAGCGCCATACCATAATACGTCCCGTCTTACAACGGGCGTATAACAAGGTAATGTGTAGTTGTCTTGTATTCTCTCTCTCCCGTTGCCTAGCAACCGCTGCAGCTGGAACTGTGTGTCACCTTTGAACTTTAAACTTCAAAGCTTTGAAGTCTTTGAAGCTTTGTCTTCATGAAGAGGCAAAACATGTGGGGCATGCGCCGATATATATATAAGGTGACCTTGACCTTTGACCCTGTGACCTTGAAATCAACGGACAGCGCCATATTATGGTATGGCGCTGTCCGTCCGTCCGTCTTTCCGTCTGTGTACAACCGTCTCACCTAGGAATGTCAAACTTCATGGCTGGACACCCCATGGGTCAAGGATGTTCCCTATTGATTTCAAGGTCACAGGGTCAAAGGTCAAGGTCACGGCCCGACCCTTTGCGAAAACCTTGTCAGTATTGGAATCTTCCAAACTGCACCAACAATTCATCTTTAACTAGGTTTGACAAATTCTAACTTAATTCTATATACAATAATTCAAAGTACGGGCGTATTTTGCCCCTGCAATTCCACTCATTGCCTGAAACAAAACACGCAATAAGAGCTTTGTAAACGTTCTGTTAACGCTGGTGACGCCGCGTCAGTCACACAATGGACGAAGTCGAAGAGTCAGTAGAACAGATCCAGCAGTGCACGGGCAAAAACACATTTGTGTCCTGGAAAGTCAGCATCGCTTTGTATTTAAAGAAGAGGGGGACGAGCGGGATCTGATCGTGCAACGCAAACTCTGCTGCAGCAACCGAGCGGCTTTGGACGTCGAGATTTTGCAATCTAATGTTATACTGCAACTATGTGGGTGGTGCCAGTGCCACTTCAGGAACTTAAATGTACTATTTGCTATGTGCTTTTAATACGTGGACCGCGCCTCCTCCCATGCGCCTTATCTTCTCGCATACGCTGCGTGAACCCATAGACCATGTGCGCCTCCTCCGTACGGCGCGCACTATTTCAATTCCTCCTGTACGGCGCACACCCCGCGTCTCCTCCCGTACGCCGCGCACACCCCATCTCCTCCCGTACGCCGCGCACACCCCATCTCCCCCCGTACGCCGCGCACACCCCATCTCCCCCCGTACGCCGCGCACACCCCATCTCCCCCCGTACGCCGCGCACACCCCATCTCCCCCCGTACGCCGCGCACACCCCATCTCCCCCCGTACGCCGCGCACACCCCATCTCCTCCATACGGCGCGCACACCCCATCTCCCCCGTACGCCGCGCACACCCCATCTCCCCCCGTACGCCGCGCACACCCCATCTCCCCCCGTACGCCGCGCACACCCCATCTCCCCCCATACGCCGCGCACACCCCATCTCCCCCCGTACGCCGCGCACACCCCATCTCCCCCCGTACGCCGCGCACACCCCATCTCCTCCCGTACGCCGCGCACACCCCATCTCCCCCCGTATGCCGCGCACACCCCATCTCCCCCCGTACGCCGGCCACACACGGAGCTCGTATGCTGGGGTCATGCACGGTTCGGTTGCGCTCGCGCTGGGCGTGCCGCGCTTTAGGTGTGATCCAGGCTTGGGCACGATTCTAAAGTCCTAGTGTGAGTTTGCCCCTAATGTTTGACACATGTAGAACGTTTAACTCGTCACGTTACGTCTGTGCGCAGTTCTCCTTATTGTGGCTGCAGAAGCACTCGCACATGTGCGCCTGTTTTGTTTACCACGTTCGCACGACAAAATATTTACTCGCAAATGCGAGTGAAATGGGCGCACTGTAGAGCCCTGCTTAAAGAGGGGGGAATTTTACTTCTGTGGGGTAATAACTACTACCACAGTTCACTCAGGCACAGTTCACATTTAGTGTAGTTCAAAGTCGGGGCTGCGAGTCCATCTTATTCCTCCGAGGGGTTCTAATACAGTTCTAATACAGGACTAATACAGATTTAAACCAGGTCTAAACCAGGACTAATATAGGGCTAAGCCAGATCTGAACTAGGTCTATACCAAAACTAAATCAGGTCTAAACTAGGTCTAAACACGATCTGAACCAGGTCTAAAACAGGACCACTAGAGGAAAAAACCATTGTTTAAGTCTTAACCAGGACTAAATCAGGTCTAATATACTGTACAGGACTAAACCTGGAGAAATACAGTGCCAAAATCAGGTCTAAGCCAGGACTAAACCAGGACTAATCCAGGTCTAAACCAGGACTAATATAGGGCTAAACCATGTCTAATTACTAAAATTCTGACCCAGATCTAAACCAAAAGTAAACCAGGACTAAACTAGGTCTAAACCAGGTCTACACCAGTTTTAAATAAGGTCTAAATCAAGACTAATTGAGGTCTAATACACATGTGACCTCAAAGTCGTGAACTGCGTCTGGACCTCAGTGAATGAGGTTCTATAGAGTTCACTAAAGAGTGCAGGTCAGTGTAGTGTTTGGGGTTTAGGGCCTAGGATGGACATTCAGACACTTCCAATGTAATTATTGACATTCAGCATTGTGTAACTATGGCAACGCACTCATGTCCATATAAGGAAAGATTCACCTGGCGTCACCTGGCAACACGTTCCGTCAGACATTCTATTTCTTTGTGACATCATCAAGAGTCTCTTATAAAGGGTTCTATAAGTATATAAGGGCGACACAGGTCCTGAGAAACTCACTTCAACTCAGACCTTCGACTGATACACAACTACGCAACTCGCAGAAACAAAGATTACACGTCTGAAGACGACAAACTCCTCTACAGCCAGGAGTTCAACACACAGCGTTTCAGGGTACGTAGTCCACACACACCTTTAATGATGCATGTCCATGTGTACTCAGATGTATTTGAATATTTTTCTCATCTTCAACAGAGAAAAAACAAAGTTGCACTGTCTCCAGTGTCGTGCAGCAGCAGCACCGGTGCAAAGTCGAGGTAATGACCAATTCTCAGTTCATTAAAGGTGCACTATGTCACTTTTATGGTCAAATCAAATGTAGTTAAAGATCATGCAAAATTTACTTTTCAGACTTTTAACCATGTTACAGTTGTTTCCCCTTCTCATTTACCCGCTTGAAGTTGTGTACCAAAAAAGTTACATAGTGCTGCTTTAAGAATATCTCATGTGACCTTAGGTGTAAACAAGAGCTCCGCCAGCGGGGCAAAATACGCCCGTACTTTGAATTATTATACGCCCGTTGTAAGACGGGACGTATTATGGTATGGCGCTGTCCGTCTGTCCGTCCGTCCGTCTGTGGACACTTCAAAGCTTTGAAGTCTTTGAAGCTTTGTCTTCATGAAGAGGCAAATTCCGATTCTAGAATGTGATGATGTCATACTCATACTCCTACTGCAAGTGCCAGATTTCCCTATTGATTATCCGTCCGTCTGTCTGTGGACAATTTCTTGTCGCGCTCTAACTTGACAACCGTCTCACCTAGGAATGTCAAACTTCCAAACTGCACCAACAATTCATCTTTAACTAGGTTTGACAAATTCTAACTTAATTCTATATACAATAATTCAAAGTACGGGCGTATTTTGCCCCGCTGGAGGAGCTCTTGTTTTTTTTTTTAATTAGTCGTTTAGATTAGTCGACTAATCGAAAAATTAGTCGAGAGATTAATCGTTAGAAAATTAGTCGTTAGTGGCAGCACTAAAATAAACTCACTTACACAGAAGTTTTTTTATATTCTCTCATGGTAAACATTGAACCTAAGCCTATAGTATTAAATATTGCATTGGCAGACAGTTTAATCATAATTATACTGGTGCATCCTGCTAAAATTCCTAATTTAATCTGCATGTTTCAGTAATTCTAACTTTTTATTGGGCTAATCCTTTGTGTTTTTGTCATGTAACTGCTTGTTAACTTTAACTGACTCCATTCATTAGTCAGGATTTTTAGCTTCTTACATAATAGATCCTTTTAGTGTTCGTAAACAGTGTCTCGGTTGCGCACACATTTTGGCAACAGAAGTACAGCAGAACTCAGCAGTTTGCCGAGCTCTACGAAAGGATTATCGTCAAAAGATCGTGAATATTTCCTCAACAAGCTGAACTTTGACAAACGATGTCTGACTGCCAGATCCTTGCGCGATCAGTGAGTAAAACTTTAAAACTTGAGTCCATTGGTAGAATATTGATTCTGACAAACACACATAGAACAACCAGACATTTTGGTGCTGGAAATGTTTTTATCTCCATCTTCTTCTGTCCGTGATCAGTCTGAATGAACAATGACACTTCTGTTGCCAAAATGCGCACTTCTGCCCTAAAACTATCTATACTTCACCTTTTAATGTACCTGCAGATACAGCACTAGCACCCTCTGCTGGTGTGCATGAGAATTAAGGCTTTGAGGTATTTTCTAGACACACTCGTTACTCCAGGTTGCTACAAGAAATACCAAAGTTAAAGTAGCAAAAGTACCTTAAAAACACAATACAGATCAACCTTACATAATTGTGTTTCTGCATAGACTTAAAAGCAAAAAAACTGTTTGCATAATTACATTTCTAAATCATTAAAATAGCAAAAATACTTGTCAAATAATACACAAAAATTCAGGTACAAATACAAAAAAATAAAATATGAAGAATGGGCTATACACAAAAGGTGGTGGGGTAAAAACAAACTGAATAATGAGAGTTTGTGTAACTTTTGTGTAACTTTTCTGGTGGAGGGTCCGTCAAATGCTTGTCTCCATGGAGATGTTATTGCTTTGTCTGGAATGTTTCACAGTATGGCATTAAATTAAACCTTTCTATCATCAGGGAAACCAAACCAGACCAAGTTATAAGCCAGATCTTTGGAGAGGCGACCCCACTCACAGTCAGAATGCCTGTTTTTCTAGGTATTTTTGAGCTTTAAATGCACCTGTGATTGAATAAATGTAAAGTAGAGCTGTTTAATGCCATATTGCATAACATTCCTAGCAGAGTAATGACATATCCAGAGAAACAAGCAGGTGACGGACCCTCCAAACGGAAAAGTTACACGGACAGAGTTACCTTACGTGAGCATTAAACCTGATTCGCACTCGCTCTTCTTCGGTGTCACCTCTGAGCGGTGACAAACTCAGATCATGATCTCAGCCGTGGTATGTTCAGGCTCAAATTCAAAAGTTAAAAAAAGCGTTTGTGGAGTGAATCTCGACGAGCACACAGACAGCGGCCCACGAGATCTACAGGACAGACCAGCCTCGACCACCAATGTAAGATTTTCTATACGTCCATAAGAACCATACATGTCTTCTGTATTTAAAAAACTACAGTAGGTTAGGTTTTCATGACATCAACATTATACGAGATATTTTTGTGAGTACGTATGTAGGTCAATGCATGTGGGACAGTACAGTGCTAAACTAATCTTACATTACATTTATTCAGCTGTTGGTGTTTCTATTGCTGAAAGAAATGCCTGGAAAAAGATGCATTCTTACTGTGAGTGGGCTCACCTCTCCACAGATCTGACCTCTAACTTGACTTGTAGCATCATTGCCTTGTTTCACCGTAGAAGGATTAAGTGTGAACCATAAAGCAAAGCAATGACATCTCCATGGAAATAAGCGAAGCAGCTTTAATAATGTAACTTGCGACAAAATTAGAAATAAAAATAGCAAAAAAAGTAGTAAACTGGACAAAATGACAATAAAGTTTGATGTGTTTGTGTATTTTTACAGATTTTGATAAGTGGACAGAGGACAGAGAAATGCCTCGTGGTCTGGGCAGTGACAGCTCCTGTGACGGGATCAGCGGGGGGCGCTATGAGACCCCTACCGCCTCAGAACTACAGAGGCTCATGTGGACCAAAAAGGGCGGCAGCAGCAACCACATGGACGAAGTTTACCCCAGGATATACATCGGCGACATGTGAGAGAAAAGATATCGGAATTATAATAGTTAAAAATGTGAGAAAAAGAGTACGCTGGACTAAAGCAAGACTGTATATCCATGGGTAAAATTAACAACAACTAGCATGTTAATTGTGCACTTCCTGATTATCCGACAACACTTATTTTGAGCTGCTGCCAAGAAACTGACACTGGGCCTTTAAAACTACACTAATTACAGCTGCCACTGAATATTTTTGCTAAAAAATGTAAAATTGGTCGCAAAATGTTACATACTACACCTTTAAATGATTGCAGTCTTTGCGATTTACTATAGCAACCATTAAAATAGCAGTTTTTTCTACAATTTTACAGCCTACAGTACTTTAGCCTTCTCGTTGGTCTCCAGGTACGCGGCTAAGGACAAAAAAGGGCTGCAGTCTCACCTCATCACTCATGTCCTGAACGCGGCGGATGGAAAATACAACGTAAACACGGGGGCCAGTTTCTATAGAGACACACGGATCACGTATTTCGGCGTCGAGGCGTTTGACATGGCCAGCTTCAACATCAGCCCCTTCTTCTACCCAGCGGCCAACTTCATCAAGAACGCCCTCAGCTCCCCCACAGGTCAGTCTGCTTTTACTCACGGGTTTTAACTTCATCTTTATGGGAGACATTTTGAGGACTTTTCAGACTTTTTACCATTCAAAACATATAATAATGTTTTAAAGGACCGAAATCTCTAAGGTCTTGTGAGCTTTAAGCCATGTTATAATGTTGTTACTGTATTTTTCGGACTATAAGTCGCACTTTTTTTCAGGGTTTGGGTGTTTCCTTATGGACTTATACTCAGGTGCGACTTATATATTACATTTTTCGCAGTGACAGCCCATAGACCAAATATATGAACTGTATATATGAATCAAAAATAAAAAAAACAAATCGTTATCCATTTTTTCATTTTGGTTTTAGAGACAAATAATAAAGAAAAGGTTCTATATGGAAAAACTAATGAACAAATGATACACGGATTGTTCTCTATTCAGTTGTTTTTATTACTATAATTTCTATAACTTGCCTTTCAAGATGAAATGTCGGTTCTTGGTCTCTGATTTTATAAAATAAATTTTGCCCAAAAAGTGTGATTTATATATGTTTTTTTCTTCTTCATTATGCATTTTTTGGCTTTTTGGCGACTTATAGTCCGAAAAATACGGTAACTCATCAAAAACAGACCTGAAGTTGTGTTTTATTTCATTCACACTTTTTTTATTAGTCTGTCTACATCTCCAAAGCTTAAATGTTCTGTTGCACCTTGTGATGTCATGAAGGAGTAGCTTTAAACTTAACAGCTACTTTTTACCTTTAGTCCAGTAGAGATTGGCAGTTTTAGGGCTGAAATGATCCAAATGACTCTAGTGAAGGTGTATGGGAGAACAAATCAGCCTAAACGTGCAAGATTTGTGTGAATGAAACGAAACACAGCCCTTTAAATCGGAAAATGCAATGGCGATGCTTCTAATTTCTCATAATTTTGAAACAGCCCATGAATAGTCATATAGAGCAGGTTAATACAAACATTTTAAGACCAAAATGACGACAATTTTTCTCTTTAAACTCAACTGGAGCCAGAGTTGTTGGAGCTAGAAGCGCACCCACGCTCACTTCCTATTTCAGCTCATGGTTCACTTATATAAACAGTCTACGGTCTGATTGAACGAAAGAAGGTGACCATCTCAGTAGACTATCTGAGAAAATGCTATATAAAATAAATAGATAATATTTTACAATCTCGTACAATCAGTTTTTACTATATAATGCATGATGTAAAAGTAGGTACAGTCCCTTCAATCAATGGACATCACATTATATTATTCTTTATGTTAATGTCTCCTTCTCTGTGAATTCAAACGGGAAAAATTGTGTTCAAATGGATCGTCTTGGCAATTTGTAAGAAAACCTTTCCCTGGACATGGGACTTAGCCTGCTTCATTTGACAGTCTGATATGTTAAACAGGCCAGAGCGAGCTGCAGTAATCCCATACGGAAATACAGGCAATTATTCAACCTCCTGTCCTATAAACCAGGCCAAGATAAGGAAAACACGGATTACAGCGTCAGAAATATTATGCTGAACTTCACAGACACTCAGAACTCTGGAGGTTTAATCCTTGAACAAGCAACAAATGAGACGTTTTGGAAGAAATGTTCTGTAAACTGAAGCTTGGGGAGTGAATGTTGCTTTGAAACGGTTTTAAAGAAAGTGACGTGACGAGGAATTTAGGCACACAAAATAATGGAAACTGGAGTAATTATTATACTATACTACAAACACTACTACTGCTACTTCTTCTACTTCTGCTTTTACCAGCACCAGCTCCTTATTTAAAGATCCACCATGTAACTTTTCCAGAGGGAGGTCTGCTAATGTGGAAAGGCCATAAATGTTTCTGTCTAGTTCCAAACATATAAGATGTTTATTCAATTACAGATGTTTACATTGGTCAAAATTGCACTTTGTCACTTTTGGGGAGGGTTTCTGCTATAAGTTACAAACTGTATAAAAAGTGAACCTTTCGCGTAAAAAAGGATTCTGGTGATATTTGCGAGTTTATAAACTCACCAGAATCCAACTTGGTTTGGGCCTTGGTTGGATCAATCACGTTGCAGCGCTGAGATTTATCCGGAAGCCAAAGGCGAAGCTCCCAAATGAACCAGAACCAGAATGTTCCAGATTGATCATCTGTAGAGTTTAATTCAGAGTGAAACACAAATCAATCTGGGCAGGTCCTTTAAGCATTTTCTTCTGAAGACAAACGTACCTCTGAACTCTGTCCACCCTGTGCTCTCTGTATTTGCAGGGAAAGTGCTGGTGCACTGTGCGATGGGCCTGAGCCGCTCCTCCTCTCTGGTTCTGGGGTATCTGATGATCCACGAGGGCCTGACTCTGGTGCAGGCGCTGAAGTCCGTCAGTGAAAACAGAAACGTCTCCCCCAACAACGGCTTCTTGGAGCAGCTCCGAGCGCTGGACTCCAAACTGAACTGTGGAGGAGCGTCCAGGCTGAGCTAAAGCCTGAAACATTTCAGGAAAAATGACGTGTTTGAGCTTTTGAACATATGTGACGACACTGTTCAGAAACATACCTGGAGTTTCATTTTGCTTGATTCCTGTTCACACTCTGTTAAGAGTGAGTAAAGAATTAGCTTTACCATTCCAATGTAAATGAACATTTAGACACTGGGTATAATGTTGTAAAATTAGTATCCATGTTTGCATTTTTTCATTAAATCTCTTTCTGGAACCTTGTATATGGCAATGTTTTTGTTTTTGAACACATTTATCACAGATTGCCTCATTTACATGCCATTAAAATGTCAAATTAAACTGCTTTTTTAATTTTATTGTAATTAAGGCCAGACAGACACTGCATGTGAATAATGTTTTCATATAAAAATAAGGTATTTTATGAGTAAAAATATCCAAAGTATTTCCAGTATGTAAATCTGAATATCGTAGCGCAGGTGTAAAGTCTGCAGGTTTTTTACTGTTGTTTTCATAACTGAATAACTTCTTGTACACAGATACACCCCGCTCAGAGGACAAAAGCTTCGTGCAGGATAATATTAGCTGAGCAGATCAGCCTCAGAGTCTGGCTTCTGTCACTGAGAATAAAAATGTCTCGGTCACATGATTCGCTCTGGCATCTTCAGCTGTTTCTCTGCTGCATGACAAACAAAATGGCCGCCGCATGCTTGGACGGCCAACACAAGTGGAGGAAGATTTGATTTGATTTTACACACTTGGATACGGTTTAGACTCTTTTTATTTGTGGTTATTGCATTATTCTTTGCTGGTCATAGATTTTTAAACGGGTGAAACTCTTGTCCATTTATTCTGGTGTTGGACCAGCGTTCACCGAGCTTCATCCATGGAATCTGAGCAAAATTTGAGACTGTGAAACTATATTTTTGTGAGGAAAGTTAGACAAAAAGTTAATAAAACATTTGGTTATGGGAGGAGAGGAGGAGGGACCATACGAAGCTCCGCCCACGAGCGCTCTGCTGGACGTCCTCCTGAAAAACCGGCACAACACTGGACCCATGAACCAGGTCTGGCCCGGACTCTACCTCAGCAACGCGTAAGACTGATTTACACTTTTACCAAGCTTTAAAGCGGCACTATGTCACTTTTATAGAGGGTTGTCTCCATGGAGATGTGCCATGTTATTACCTTGAATTAATATATTCTGCATAAAACTGCATTCTTACTGTGAGAGGGCGGCCGCCGCAAAGATCTGATTTTAAACTTGGCCTCGTGGCATCATCTGCTTGTCGCCATAGAGAACAAGTTTAATGCCATATGGTGGAACATTCCAGGCAAAACTATTATATCGGTGTCCTAATAGTGCAGCTTTAAGGCAAGGACAGTTTATTTGTACAGCACAATTCATACCCAAAGTAATTCAAAGTGCTTTACAGAATAAGAAATGCATTAAAATCACAATACGAACAAATCAAAACATAAATAAGCATAAATAATCATGAAATTTTAAAATAGAGATGGGACATTAAATTAGAGAGAATAAGAGAGAAGAGGAGAGTGTGGAATGAAAAATGAAAACTTTTAAGTACACAAAAAAGCAAAGAAAAGAAAAAGAAAAGCTGAGATTACTTGATTTAAAAATGTTTAGATTATTTTCTCATTTTTCTTCTTTATATGCCAATGTTTATTTATTTACTGAATCCTCATTAGTCTTTACTAGCATCTAATTAAGCAGTTAGCATCTAATTTACACTAAAATGTATAAAAGTTCACATATAACATCGTCCTGTTCTATAGTATACAGAAGAAAACAATCTCTAGGTAAGTTAAAATGACTTAAATTAACAACATTTTACTTTATTTGAGTCAATTCAACTTGACAAGTAAAATTATCTGCCAGTGGAATAAGTGTTTTTCTTCATTTGATTTAGTTATTTTTTATTTTAAGTGCAAACATTTTTTCGTTGTTTTTTCGTATTTTAAGTGTAGAAAGATGTATTTTCATATTTTAAGTACAAAAATCTTATTGCACTGGCAGTTCATTTTACTTGTCAAGTGAAATTTACTCAAATCATGGTAAAACTTTCTTAATTCAAGTCATTTTAACTTGACTAGATTTTGTTTTTTGCAGCGTACTACATCATAAACATTAAACATAATACTGTATATCTAATAAATAACAATTAATAAATATTGAATAAATATAATCGTGTTCAATCTAGAATCTATAGTATCTTTAACATGTTCTTAAAATGTTTTATTTACTTTATTTAGCCTTTATTTAACCAGGTAAAGACCCACTGAGATCTCATTTACAAGGGTGACCTGGCCAAATGGTCAAGAGCAGAAAACAAGAATCAATTAACATAAACATAAATTTTGAAAGTAAAGTGAGATAAATGTAGAAAATACTTTGAAAGTGCAATAGCTGTAACAGGCGACGAAGATAAAGTACAGTAATTGTAGACAACAGATGATAAAATGCAAAGAGCACTTTTTGCAGTGACATCTTAAAAACACCGACGCTTTTTGCCTATTACATAACAAATTGGTTCATACTTGTGCACAATTAAAGTTTGCGGGAGCGTGTACCAAAGCACTATCGCTCTGCACATTAACTGTTCTTTTTAGGGCATTAGTTCTGCTTTTAATATTATTGTTTTGTGTTAAAACAATAATATTAAAAGCTATAAAACAAGTAAGATCCTAGTAGGTAAAGTGAATTAGTCAAAACTGCGAAGATTCATTATTTTGAATACACATTTTCATCCAATATTCCCTTTTTACAGTCTTATATGTTGAGTTTTAGCACCTCATAGAACTGAGATAAAATGCCGATAGACTTGCACATTTGCAGAGGCAAGGAAAAAAAAAAACTAATTAAATGAAGCATCAATATTTCTTTCCAAAACAGCATGAAGGAACTGTGGCATTTTGGTGTAATTCCTCGGTACCTGTGCGTTTGTAGGTCTGTAGCTCAAGACAAAACCCTCCTGCAGGATTTGGGAGTGACGCACGTCGTGAACGCTGCACACGGCACGCGGCGGATCGACACCGGACCTGGTTACTACGGCGACGCAGGCGTGGCGTACCTGGGCGTGGGGGCGGACGACAGCAAAGACTTCGACATCAGCGTCTTCTTCGGCGAGACGGCGGAGTTCATCCACTCTGCGCTGACACAAAAGGGTGAGAGTGAGAATTGTGAAGCTGTACGGACTTTAAAAACACAGTGGAGACTATGGATTTACACCTTATGACATGGTCTGGAGCAGAGTTCAGACTTTGATGGGAAAAATAATATATCGTTGATTAAATTCCACTTAAAATTAAACGTAAAATGCATGTAGTTAACAATGGCGGTGGTTACACGCCCCCTCAAAATCTGATTCACAGATTTTTGAGGTTATAAAACTATTTAAAATGAAATATAAACAGCAAAATCTTCTGATTGCTTCTGGATCGTGGTCTCTCTGATCACTTATGTCAGATTTCGCAGCTTGTATGTCTTTCCTGAAGTCTTAAATGTCCATAATAATCAGATTTTGGTGTGTATTTTGGTGTGACAGCCCTTCTTATTAGTGTTGAAAAAAAATCTGCAATGCCTGCTCTTTTTTTTTGGATGAGAAAACAAACATTAAACATTAAAAACCAAACATTAAATAATAAGAAAAAAGAAACAGCTTAGCCCAAGGACTGTAGTAATAATGAAATATTGGGGTGTACTTTGGTGTGACGGGTTTTCTTATTAGTTTTTAATGGAATCAGTCAACGTGATAAAAGAAATCGGCAATGTCCGCCTTTTTTTGGATGAGAAAACAAACATTAAACAATAAAAAACATTAAGTAATCAGAGGAAAATAGAAACAGCTCAGCCCAAGGACTGTAGCCACAATATCAGTCAAGGAGAAAAATGATGAACAAGTATTTTAATTTCAATTCAGCGTCTGTGGTTTTGGTTCTGAGGTGAGGTTTTATTCTATTAATGACTCACTTTGCCCACCAACATGTTATAGTAGTATAGTATAGTCGTAGTTTGGAGAGGTGAGGATGGAGTGTCCCACCAGCTCCATTCGATCACCCAGAGGAGCTGGACTGGGCCACGTTGTCGCCCGGTGCAGCCAAACCGCTCCATCTGCCCCTCTGACCACAGGCCAGGCTGGCACCTCCGCTCAGCTTCATTTCTCTCCAGCCACTCGGTCAGGAATCAGAAAACACACGGAGGTTTGCAGGAACCCCAGAAGCACCGGCCAGTCCGCGAAGAGCCGTGGAGCCGTGAGGTCAAACTCGAGCACCTCTGGGTGCTTTTGTGTCACAGCAAACAGTAAACAAAGAGGTCGAGATTGATTCTATTTTCTTTTTTTCTCTGTAGAAGTTAGTTATAGTTATTATAGTTAGTATAGAGACAGATAGACAGATAGACAGATAGATAGATAGATAGATAGACAGATAGATAGATAGATAGATAGATAGATGGATAGATGGATGGATGGATGGATGGATGGATGGATGGTGGATGGATGGATGGAAGGTAGGTAGATAGATGATGGATAGATGATGGATGGATGAATGGTAGGTAGGTAGGTAGATAGATGATGGATAGATGATGGATGGATGGATGGATGGATGGATGAATGGTAGGTAGGTAGGTAGGTAGATAGATAGATGATGGATAAATGATGGATGGATGGATGGATGGTAGGTAGGTAGATAGATGATGATAGATGATGGATGGATGAATGGTAGGTAGGTAGGTAGATAGATAGATGATGGATAGATGATGGATGGATGGATGGATGGATGGATGAATGGTAGGTAGATAGATAGATGATGGATAGATGATGGATGGATGGATGGATGGATGGATGGATGAATGGTAGGTAGGTAGGTAGATAGATAGATGATGAATAGATGATGGATGGATGGATGGATGAATGGTAGGTAGATAGATAGATGATGGATAGATGATGGATGGATGGATGGATGGATGGTAGGTAGGTAGGTAGGTAGGTAGATAGATAGATACTCATCTCTAGACTCACCTTTTAGCTTAGCTTTGTGTGGGAAATGTGGGATTGTTCTTTTTTTAATCACTGTAAAGCGCTTTGTGTTGCATTTTTTTGTATGAAAACCGCTCTATAAATAAAGTTTGATTGACTGATCGAGATGGATGTAGACGAAGCCAAACATTTAGTGTTGGCAACGATTCCCGACATCGAGGATTTAAAGCCGGAGAATGTTTGGTGAATTTTATCGAAGGGAAAAACCTTATTGCGCTTCTTCCTGCGGGATTTGCTGTTGTGCCGGTAATTTCTTAGACACGACTGAGCGTTCCGGCACATTACAAACGTCACCACCAAATAGCAGCGACTGGTTAAATTAAAAAAGTATCCATCTACCGTAAAGAAAACGAATCCTAATGCTGCGAGGTCAGACGGTTTCCACGAAGTGATGAATCAGGCGGTGTGACCACCAACAATCACACACACCACATTCACATGAAGCGGGTGAAGTGTCTTGCCTAAGGACACAATGACAGGGTTCAATAGATCCACCTTTGTCCCACTGTGGCTGTTATTCCCAGTGGTCTCCCGTCCAAACACTCACCAAACCCACCCCTGCTCAGCTGTGGCGTCGTGTGAGCTTGTGCGCTGTAAAGATCAGACTCTGTTGTATCTCGCAGGCGTGGTCCTGGTTCACTGCGCTCGTGGGATCAGCCGCTCCGCTGCTCTGGTCCTGTCCTTCCTCATGCTCAGACGTGGACTCTCCCTGATGGAGGCGCTGCACACGGTCCGAAAACACAGGAACATCCTCCCCAACGTGGGATTTCTCAACCAGCTGCGCCAACTGGACACTTCACTGCATCGACACAGGACTGAAGGATCTTCATAACGTCATTTTGAATAAGGAGTGAGAGCGTCTGGGGATTTTTTCTCAGCTAAAAGTACAAAAACAGGTGCTCCTCAAAGATCAGAGCTCAAAAGCTGACAAATATTGACGATGACCATGCGTGTAGTATGAAAAACTTAATTGTGATTAGTGAAATATCAAGATATCGTATCGTTTAATGTGATGATACAGTATCGATATCATGGGCCGCTGTATCGATATATATATTTTTCGGTATATTTTACTACATTATTCTGTCACAGTGCTACAGTTTTGTTGCTTGTTCAGAGGGAGGAAGCTCGTTTATGCGACACATTTGACATTTTCACTGTTTTGATGATTAAAATGTTGCGCGTTTCATATGAACGTCGCACAGTAAGTGGTTTAACGAAGAGTTTTAGTGTCACAGCCATGATTTAGCCTTTATTTTTTATTGAACCATATCAAATAGATTTAAAATATATCATATCGAGTCAAAAGTGCACTGTATCGAGATACTGTATGTATTGTACCGTGTCCTATGTATCGAGGTGTGTCTTGTCACGGCAACTTCTTAATAATCCTCAGCTCTAATTGTGAGTATAAATTGTGAGTAAAAAAGAGGTCTGAGGCATTCTGTTTGAAATATTATAAAAGTCCTTTACTGATTACATGGAACACCGTTTTTAACTTGTGTAATATTGTTTTGTATTATCTGAACTGGACTGGCCTTCATCCTGCTCAGTACTTTTCAATATATTAGATAAAACATGTAGGACAATAGATGCTGCAAATACATGTCAAAATCTTTATCAATGTTTACATTCAAACATTTCCTTATTTTGTCCTAATTTGGGCCCATTTTAGGTTTTATCACGTTTAACTTGCTTATAGCACTGGAAAAAAACTATTTCTGGGTAAGTTAAAAAGACTTAAATTAAGAACATTTGACTTTATTTGAGTAGATTCTTGACAAGTGAAATCATCTGCCAGTGGAATAAGTGTTTTTTTTTCCTTCTAATTCAAGCAACATTCGATTTTGTTTGTTATTTTCAGCACAAAAAGTTGTTGTTTTTCTTATTTTAAGTGTAGCAAGATGTATTTTCATATTTTAAGTACAAAAAGTCTTATTTCACTGACAGATCGTTTTTCAACCTCAATTTAAAAAACAAAATCTAGACCAGTTAATATGACTTGAATTGAGAAAATTTGACCATGATTTGAGTAAATTTCATTGACAAGTAAAATGATCTGCCAGTGAAATAAGACTTTTTGTACCTAAAATATGAAAATACATCTTGCTACATTTAAAATAAGAAAAACAACAACTTTTTGCACTTGATAAGAAACAAAATCGGATGTTGCTTGAATTAAGAAAAAAAAAACACTTATTCCACTGGCAGATCATTTTACTTGTCAATGAAATTTACTCAAATCATGGTAAAAATTTTCTTAATTCAAGTCATATTAACTGGTCTAGATTTTGTTTTTTTTGCACTGAGGCTGTTTCCTCCTTAAAACATCCTCAGAGTTGTGTTTTGTTTCATTCACACATGTTTAAGACTTTATTACTATTATTAGTCTGTTTACATCTCCAAAGCTCAAAATCTCTGTAGTAATAATAGTTAAAGTGTGTTTATGGAAAAAAAAACACAACTCCAGGTATGTTTTTGATGAGGAAACCGCATTATAACATCAGAAATAGCATAACGGGCAATTTAAACGTGCATTACTTTGTTTACTTTATTTTGACCCAATATACTGATTAAACACAATTCAAACTTGACACAAAACAGCCAGAGCTTCCAAATAAAGATCTATAGTCTGTCACATATGTAATTATTATCTGAGTGAGTGATGGAGATGACAGGAGAGACAGGAAAAGAGAGGAAGTGGGGTTTTGAGGCTGTGAAAATGCAGTGTGAGCAGTTTCCTCATATATGCGTCTATTACACCTCACAGACCGGAGCCACGTGTGAAAACCTGTCTGACAGATACATTTTACCTGTGAAGCTGCAGAGGATGTGACAAAAACAGGTCGGAAAAGGCACCGCCGAATGAATCCCGTGTTATTTCTTTGCCTAGAATGTTCCACAGTAGGGCATGAAACTTAAAAGCTCAGCAATGTGTGTATTTTAAGGCACTTTTGAGCGATAAATACAACTGTAAAGAAACGAAAACTACAAATTTAAAGGTCAGACGTTACGCAAAATTGACTTGTGAGCTTTAATGTTGTGTCCTCATCAAAAACATACATGAAGCTGTGTTTTGTTTCATTCACAGTTCGAGTACCACTTTATTATCAGTCTGTCTACATGTCCAAAGCTCAAAACGCTCCGTTCCACCTTGTGATGTCATGACTCTGTATTTTTCAAGTTACTCAACGTCTACTTTTTACCTTTAGTTCACTAGAGACGGGCAAATCCAGGGCTGAAATTGTCCAAATGATTCTAGTGAAGGTGTGTGGAGTTTAGAAACACAGTGGGGCACTTCCTGTATCACCACGTGACATCACAAGGTGGAACAAATGAGGGAAGAACTCAGCCTAAATGTGCAGGTTTGTGTGTTAAACATGTGTGAATGAAACAAAACACAACTCCAGGTCTGTTTGTGATGAGGAAACATTATAACATGATTAGAAAATAGTGTAATACGGGCACTTTAATGCAGCACTGTGGAATATTCCAGGAGAGCAATGACATCTCCATGGACACAACAAGAGAATACTTTAAACTTCATGTTCAACTGTTTACCCGGGTTTGTCTTTTAGAGGAGACAGGAGGAGAGAGAGGAAGAAAAAAGAGACAGGGAAGAAGGGGGAGAGAGGAGAGAGAGGAAGAAGGGAGAGAAGGAAGAAAGAGGGAAGAGAGAGAGGAGAGGAGAGAAGGAAAAGAGAAGGGAGAGAGAAAGAGGGAGAGGTGGAGAGGGAAGAGAGAGGAGAAAAAAGAGAGAAAGGAGAAGAGGGAGGGGGGAAGAGCAAGAAGAGATGGAGAGAAGTGAGAGAGCGAGGAGAAAGGGGAGAGAAAGGGAGAGAGGAGAAGCGAGAAAGAGGGGGAGGGAGAGGGAAGAGAAAGGAAAAAAGAGGGAAAGGAGAGGTGGAGAGAAAGGAGAAGAGAGGGAGAGAAAAGAGAAAGAGGGAGAGGGGTAGAGTGAAGAGAGAGGAGAGAGAGAAAGAGAGGAGAGGATAGGGAGAAGGAGAGGAGAGAGGGAAGAGAGAAGAGAGAAAGAGAGGAGAGAGGGAGGGGGGAGAGGGAAGCGAGAGGAAAAAAGAGCGAGAAGAGAGAGGAGAGAGAGAAGAGAAAAAAGAGACAGAGGAAGGGGAGAGGAGAGAAAGGAAAGGGGGAGAGGAGGAGAGAGAGGAGAAAAGAGAGAGAGAGGAAGGGGAGAGGAGAGAAAGGAAAGGAGGAGAGGAGGAGAGAGAGGAGAAAAAAGAGAGAGAGGAAGGGGAGAGGAGAGAAAGGAAAGGAGGAGAGGAGGAGAGAGAGGAGAAAAAAGAGAGAGAGAGGAAGGGGAGAGGAGAGAAAGGAAAGGGGGAGAGGAGGAGAGAGAGGAGAAAAGAGAGAGAGAGGAAGGGGAGAGGAGAGAAAGGAAAGGGGGAGAGGAGGAGAGAGAGGAGAAGAAAGAGAGAGAGGAAGGGGAGAGGAGAGAAAGGAAAGGTGGAGAGGAGGAGAGAGAGGAGAATAAAGAGAGAGAGGAAGGGGAGAGGAGAGAAAGGAAAGGAGGAGAGGAGGAGAGAGAGGAGAAAAAAGAGAGAGAGAGGAAGGGGAGAGGAGAGAAAGGAAAGGGGGAGAGGAGGAGAGAGGAGATAGAGAGAGGATAGAGGGAGAGAGGGAAGAGAGAGGAGAAAAAGAGAGATAGTAGAGGGGGACAGTGGAGAGAGGAAGGAGAGGAGGGAGAGGGGGAGAAGGGACAGGGGAGAGGAGGGAAACCTAAAAATATCTTGTGCTCTTCACGTCTCACACGAGCTCTGCTGATACGACCACAGCCACAGTGTCCTGAAACCAAAAATCCACCACCGCAAAAACAAACCTTCACCAGAAAATGAAGAGAAGTGAACGAAGGGTGAGTCCTGCATCGAGACAACACAACCAATGATTAAAATAAGACAAAACTGACATACTAACACAAATAAAGCTCATTTTGACTCTTCAATAACTATAAAACTACGTAGGAAATGTGTGGTTGTATCTTGAGCTGTAAAGGACTTTTAACCTATAACAGTGTCTTGGATTCTTTACCCTCACCCCAGGTCCCGTCAGCAGAAATTTGGGGGCCGGGGGTAAGAAACCACACTTGGATCACCTTTTAAAAATGTAAATGAATAAAAAGAGGGTTAAATTTTGTGCCCTAAAACCTTGCGTACAAACAACAGACCCCAATTCCTGCTCACCCATTCGATATTGAAGCGTATTTTTGGTATTTTCGTGCCCTATTTGTGTATTGTCTTTAGTATTATCTGCTCAAATGGATCTAGTTTCAATTCTAATTTTAGTATGGATTAATGTCTGTGGAATTCAAACAGCAGATCCCACAAAACTTTATGTTGAAATAGAAAATACATGGGTATAATATGAGCATACGCCACGTACCAAACAGGAAGTGCTCCAGGAGGCTCTTCCGGCTCCTTCTCTCTGTTTTTTCCCATTAATTTACATTAGGATCTTATCTCTCCTCTCTCCGTACCTGCTGCTGTGGCCTCATCATTTTGGTCTTAAAATGTTCATATGAACCCGTGACACATGATCCTGAATTTCTCATTTTGCTCTTTTGTTCCTAAATCAAGATATGAACATAAATAACGGACCAATCAGACGCCTTCATTCCCTGAGGTTCCTCCCCCTAACCTTAGCAACAGGTTTGATTGACAGCTAGTTTCACTGCTAAGTAAGTTCCCTTCCCGCTTTCCTGCCCCGACTGACTATTTTTTAAATAAAATGACAAAATAAATCAAACAGTTACAATAGCTAATGTTACTAGAATCTTAACTAGCATAACTTAACTAGCATAAAGTAAAGTGAATTTCATTAAATTGCGACTCTATTGTTGTTCGCACGTAACAGAACATAGAACATAAATCAATGACTTAAACTTACTATTTAAAGTTTGATGATAAAAGCTAAAAGTTTCCTTATTATTCTCAAGAATCACCGAAATACAGCGGTCTGTGCAGAATGGTGCAGAGTATCGCATCTCTGCCATGAGGAGGGGGGCGACACATTTAACGACCTCAGTCATGATTGGCTCTTGTGGTTGCTATGATACTCAGTTGGATTTCCAAATATGGACCTGGCTCCAGATTCGCTCCTGTAGCCGTGGCATCAGGAGCCTCATTTGAGCGACGCTGACGCTGTGGAGACGTCAAACTCACTCAGTCCACTCAGATATACGGACTATGAATATGAGATAAACATGTATTATTACAGTGTATGAATCATAGATCATGTTAAAAGTGCAGTTTAATGGTACGGGGTCTGTCATTTTTGGTCTTTATGGAGATAGATAAATTTAATCTCATACTGCGGAACATCTGGATGAAGATAAATACTGTATGTGACCGCGCCAGGCCAATTTAGAGGTCAGATCTGTGGAGAGGCAAGCTCGCTCTCAGTACAGTACAGATACATGTTTTTCAAGGTATTACTGAACAATAAAAACATCTGTAATTGAATCAATGCAGGGGATAAAGGACTTTAATGCCACACTCTGGAACATTTAGAGCAAAACTGTAACATCAGGAGTCAAACAGCTGGCGAACCTCCACCAGAAAAGTGACACATTGCCCCTTTAACAGCAGAAAGGCGTCTGAACTAACCTCTTTTTGCTCTTCCAGGAAACGCTCTCTGACTGAAGGGTTGTGGTGATGTCGTGGTGATAAAATGTCTTGTAAAAAGTCAAAGTTCGGTTTGAAGTCGCCCCCGGAGGAGGAAGAGGAGGAATATGTCACCCCCGGAGGATACGAGCTGGAGAAGATCTTAAACCGCGGCTCTGTGGCCTACACCCACGTCAACGAAGTCTGGGACAATGTTTATATAGGAGACGAGTGAGTGTGCAGAAAACTGTAGACTAAGATTAGAAGAAAATAAATCCATAGCAGAAAAACCTCTGCCTTACCTGTTTGTCTTCTTGGAGATGTTATTACTTTGTCTAGAATGTTCCACGGTGCAGATTAAACCCGTCTGTCACAAGGGAGTCAACTATGGGCTACATTATAGGTCAGATCTGTGGAGAGTCGCCCCTATTCACAGAGAAAATTACTGTATTTTTGAGCAATAGAAACCCCCGTAATGGATAAATGCTTGATGGATGTGTTTAATGTCATACTATGGAACATTTCAGACAAAGAAATAACATCTCCATAGAGACAAACAGGTGCGCAATGTACGTTATTGAGTGAAACTATTTCTAAAATGTTTTAAAATAGCAAAATAATCGTGGTTGTTAAGGAGTCGTAGGTGATGAAAGTGCATTTGTCATAAAAAAAATAAAATAACATAAATAAAAATTGTAATAAAAAAATAAAATAAATAAAAATAATAATAATTCTAAATTGTTTTAAAATAGCAAAATAATGGTGGTTGTTAAGGAGTTATGAAAGTGTATTTGTCATAAAAAAACTAAAAATAATATAAATAAAAATAAATTGTAAGCAAATGATACTACTACTACTACTACTACTACTACTACTACTACTACTAATAATAATAATAATAATAATAATGTATAAAACGGATTTAAGTTCATATTATTAAAGAATTTTCACATGTTCAGTAGGTCAGTTTGTTTTAGCAGATAGGCTGATGGTTCAGTTCCCACTACAAATACATGCTGAAATACAAATACATTGTGCCATTGAGCAGGACACTAATGGCCTTACAGAAAAACATTGTAACAGGCCATAAAACTATTACTAATCCCTAACAGATACATGTTTTTTCAGGGACACTGCCAGGGACAAGTACAAGCTGAAGGAGCTCGGGATCACTCACATCCTGAACGCCGCCGAGGGGACGTGGAACAACGTGGACACGGGACCCGGTTACTATAGCGACATGGACATCGTTTATTATGGTGTGGTCGCCGAGGACACCACGACCTTTGACCTGAGCCAGTACTTCCACTCGGCGGCTAATTTCATCGACAAGACTCTGAGTGACCCGCAAAGTAAGAAGGCGTATGATCTTATCTGGACCAAATCAAACTTAGGACTAAACTGGGACTAAACCGGGACTAGACCAGGACCGAACCAAGTTTACATCAGAGCGAAACTGGACTAAAGTGTAACAGAAGCCATTTAGAGTTGAATCATTTACTTTTAGTTTGATATTTGATGTATTTTTTGAGACATTTTGGCACCAAAACATATAAAACACAATACATATTTTAACTTAAGTTATTCATATGGGCCAAGTACATCCAGGCTTTTAAAAAAATATGATTTATCGAGAAAATGTTAAATAATAATAATAAAAAAAGTCTTTATATTTCTATGATTGCAACACCGTAATTTCCCCCATTATAACTCCAGAATGAACTGACTTGGAGTTCTGTAGATCTGGGACTATTTGTCCAAAAAGGGAACAATAAAGGACCTAGTATCTTATTTTATCTCATTTCTTTGTCTCTTAACGACCCTTTACATAGTTTATTTGGATATTTGATCAATTATAAATTACGCAATGTTCAAACAATAATCAACAGATACGTAAAGGCAATTATTTTAAATTTCCGATCATGAATTCCATCTGCAAATTGCCGTAATGTAATTTTTCTGTGCAGATAAGCTGCTGGTGCACTGCGTGATGGGCCGGAGCAGGTCGGCCACGCTGTTTCTGGCGTACCTCATGATCTGCAGACACATGACGGTGGTGGACGCCGTCGAAACGGTGAAAAAACGCAGACGCATCATCCCCAACTGGGGCTTCCTCAGACAGCTGAGAGAACTGGACATGCGGCTACAGGAGGAGAGGCTGGAGCAAACTGAAAAACCACAACAAACCACGGCTCAAGAGACTGAATAGTAGATTATCTGTTGATTATAGTGGGTGTAATATAGTAGATATAAGTAGAAAAAGGGTTAAACGAGATGCCAAAAAAGTTTATATCATCACAATTTCAATTTAATCACAATTTATGGAAACTTTGAAACGGTAACAAACGTAATCTGCTTCTTCCTTGGTTAAATCCACCTGTCAATCACTCAAAATATTGCTGAGATGAGTGCGAAAAAGCGCCTTTGTTTGCTCAGTAAGTAGCCTGAAATGTTCTACAGTGCGGCATTAAACTTAATCTCCACGGAGACAAGCGGGCGATGCCACCAGGTCAGATCTGTGCAGAGGAGACCTTGATCACGTGTGTTTTTCAAGGTATTTTTGAGCTATAAAACACATTTCGGGCAAAATTATAACATTTCCAAGGAGACAAGCACCTTAAAGTCTTGAGAAATGATTGTCTTGCATAAATATTTTGAATTTTTCCACGGTATATTTGCATCTCGTGTCGGATTTGTGCGTGTTTCACCGTCAACGTCGTATTCAAAGAAGAGGAATCAGGTACATGGTCAATCATAATTTATTCTTATGCTAAAATGTACAGCATTTATGTGACTGACAAAAGGAGAAAAGTCATAAATACAAGTCCATTCTGCGTGTGCACAAACCCAGGTTGTTCCGGCCTCCTGTCCTCCGCTCTCTGTACAGTACAAAGGCTACAAAAGAGCAGGATTCTTATTAGAAACAGAAACACAGGGACAAGCTGCGTTTTACATGCAAATCCGTTAGCTTAATTTGGTCTATTCACAGGCCTCTACTCTTCGGTAAAATATAAACATTTTATAAAGATAGAAAACAAATCTACAGATGGAATGAAAACGTAGCTTTGAAGGCATTATGTAAAATATCGACTTTGGGCTAAATATTATATACTTTTAAATTCTGCCACACGTTTTTAAGAGTACAAACACTGCGATATGCTTTTGACATATTTATTTAACAGGAAGCTGCCTCTGTTACAAAAAGACTTCAGTTTTATACACATAGCGATAAAACTTCTCCAACTGAACAAAACAGGACTAAGTTTACATTTTATACATTATTAGAATTAACAAAATATAGTTTAATCTTTCATCCCTGTGATAGGGAAAACCTAATAAAGGCCAGATACTCTTTAAAATGGCTTGCTATTAGCACAACACTTGTACAGTACTACTCAATGCACTGCCACTAACATAGACCGAAGCATGCTAGTCGTCACTTTACAAAATAGGTACAATAATTTAAATATACAAAGGCAATGAGTATAGTACAAACTGTCAGACAGAGGACACGGGGCACACAGCCATTGGACCAGGCACATTTCATGGCTTCTTCATAGGCTGCTACCGAACCCCCTATGGCTATGTCCACACTAATGAACTTTAACATTTACAAAAATAAACTTTTCTTCTTCTTCTTCTTTTTTTTTTTTTTCCATTTTGATTTGAAAAATTCTGGGTTGTCATATTGCACTTTGATCACATGATTGCAGATTAAAGTGATTGATAAAGCTCGCGGCTGAGACATGTGTGTGTGTTGGCAATTTCCATGAATGAAATGAAAAAGAAACAAAGAGAATACTTAATTTCAGACTACACTTCCTACGTTACTGTGTTAAATGTAATTACTATGTAACAACGAGCTTAACCGACTGTAATAACATGTGAATTATTAAAAGTGGGATTTGTTTAGGCCTATTTAATGATTTCTGGGGACAAATGAAACAAAAAAAAACTGCTGGATGAGTGAAAAGAATCAAAGAAAATACTCAGTTTCATACTACACTTCCTACTTTGTTGTTTTCAATGTAATTGCTATGTTATAACTATCTTAACCACCTCTAATAACATGTGAATTATTACAAAAGGGAAGTCGCGTAGGCCTATTTAATGATGATTTCTGGGGACAAATGAAACAAAACAAAAAAAAACTGCTGGATGAGTGAAAAGAATCAAAGAAAAATACTCAGTTTCATACTACACTTCATACATTGTTGTTTTCAATGTAATTACTGTGTTATAAGTATCTTAACAAACTATAATAAGGTGAATTATTACAAAGGGAGATTAGTGTAGGCCTATTTATTGATTTCTGGGGACAAGTGAAATAAAAAACCTATTGGATGAATGAAAAGAATCAAAGAGAATACTTAATTTCATACTACACTTCATACATTACTGTGTTCAATGTAATTACTATGTAACAACGAGCTTAACCGACTGTAATAACATGTGACTTATTACAAAGGATTTGTGTAGGCTTATTTTTGATTATTTTTAGGGACAGGTGCAATAGAAGAACATATTGGGTGAACGAAAAAGACTGAGAGAATCCTTAATTTAATATGTTATTGTGTTCAATGTAATTACTATTTAACAACCAACTGTAATAACATGTGAATTGTTACAAAGGGCGATTTGTTTAGGCCTATTTAATGATTTCTGGGGACAAATGAAACAAAAAAAACCTATTGAATGAGTGAAAAGAATAAAAGAAAATCCTTAATTTCATCCTACACTTCATACATTGTTATTTCAATGTAATTACTATGTTATAAGTATCTTGGCAACTGTAATAACGTGAATTATCACAAAAGGGTGATTTAATGATTTCTGGGGACAGGTGTAAGCGAAAAACATATGGATGAATGAAAAAGAATCAAAGAGAAGACACTTAGATTGTTGTGTAATTACTATGTAACAACCTAATTAACCAATTGTAATAACACACTTATTAATAATAAATATTGAATTTCACTAAATTATTACAAAGTGGGATTTGTATAGACCTACTTAGTGATGATTTGTAGAAACGGGTGCAATAGGAAAACATCGAGTGAAAAAGAATAAAAGAACACTTTCTATACTTCATACATTGTTGTGTTCAATGCAACTACTATGTAACAATCATCTTAATTAACTGTAATAACAAGTACATTATTATTACAAAGTAGGATTTGTTACTATGGTTTCCAGGGACAATAATAATAGAAAAAACTACATATTGGATGAATGAGTAGAATCTAAAAATACTTCAATTCATACTTCATGTTATGGTCAATATAACCAGTTGTTGTAATAACATCTTTTAAGTTAATAACTATTGTAATAACATGTTTTGTGTACTGCAGGATGACTTCCAGTTACCTGTGTGATGATATTAGTCTGTAAGTAGAAGAGGCCGTCACAGAGTAGTTAAATTAAATGAATAAAGTCTTATTAAGTTTCAATGTGTAAAGCGATTGTAAAAACAGAAATTGATACAAACCCCTCACTTCCTATTATGGCGCCTATAAGCAAGACACCTTTTTTTGTGAGAGTTTTGCCAAAAATGTGCATCTCCACTTGGGGAAAGGGCAATTTTTTTTAAATAAAACAAAATATGTATGAGTCAATACAGTCTCTCAGTACAAAGATATGTTTTCCTTCATTCTTTGATTAAGAACGATTAGCATGGGCTGCCTAATGTGGTGCTTAGGCAAAAACTACAACACTGCAGACAAAACCGCGATAGGTACAATATAAAGCTATGGTCTAAGCTAACACTATTGGTTACATTCCTTTAATTTCCTTTCCATCAGAATTGTACATCAGGATTGTAGAATAGTAATAAACAACATTAGTGTGGACATACCCTAAAACACTAACGCTATTTAAATAGATTCTCGTCGTAATGAAGTAAGGCTTCCCATCTGCGCAACAAAAATATCTTCAATATTAGATTCAAAGTTTAACTCTGATGAACATTTTTGCATCTTTCCAAGTGCTGCTGGTTTTAGGTAACAAAAAGACACAGAGAAAGAAACAAGGCCAAATTAGTGCATTTCGTAAAGTCACGGGACCTCCACGCGCCCAACGTTACCGCCGCATAAACCCCGCCCCTTTCAACGGCGGCTTGGACATCCCGGCGTTAACGTACGTGTGGTGTCCCGCGGGGGAGTACACGATGTTGCCGTGGGGCGGGGCCTGCATGGGCTGCTGGGCGTACGGTTGAGTTCCCATCATGCCCATCTGCATAGAGTACTGGGGCGACTGGTTCATGTATCCGTGGTTACCGTGATAACCGCTGTTCATGGTGGGGTGGCTCATGCCGTAGCCGTTCAGCGACGGCATGTTCATGGAGTTGTAGGCGGGCGTGGCGGGCATCAGACTGACCCTCGACACGGTGCGCGGGGCGTACATCTGCTGCTGGTGGGCGTGGAGGGACTTGGAGCGTGACGCCGCGTGGTTCTTGGAGGTCATCTGCGACTGGACACACTGCGACTGGAGGTCCCGCTGGAGCATCATGTGGGAGGGCGCGGCGAGGGACGGGGGAGGCGGCGTCATGGTGGTCTGGGAGGCGGGGACCCGGTGCGGCGTCTGGGGTAGGTTCGGCGTGTTGGCGTAGGACGTGATGGGGTGCGAGGGGGTGTGGCTGAACGGGTCCATGAATGAGTTGGTGAACTGCTGGAGCTTCGCCAGGCTTAGCCCCGACGGTTGCGTATAGTGCGGTCCGTATTCGCCCTGCGGGTTTAAGCGCTCGTACAGGAAGTTGGTGCTCGATTCTGGCAGGTCAGGCAGCGGAACGCCCGGGGTGAAGCTGGGGGGCAGGGCACACTGGGGTACCCCGTGCTGCTGCCCGTGGAGGCTGTGCTGGGGCAGTTGATTGTGGTGCAGGCTGTGATTGTGGCTCATTTGGTTGTGATTGTGGGCGGAGTTATGCGTGTGGGAGGAGCTATGGATATGGGCCTGGGTATGGGCGGGGTTCTGTTGGCTGTGGGCGGGGTTATGTTGCGAGTGGGCGGAGTTATGTTGTGCGTGGGTGGAGTTGTGACGCCCGTGCGACGTGTGGTGCGGAGTGTGGTTATGCGACAAGGGCTGATTGTGCACAGCGTGTTGGGCGTGAGGTGCATTATGGGAGTGGGGCGGGAGAGGTGCATTATGGGAGTGTGGTGCATTATGGGAGTGCGCATGTGGCGGGTGAGGTACATTATGGGAGTGTGAAAGTGCGGGATGCGGTGCGTTATGGGAGTGCGGCGCGTTATGGGAGTGCGAATGCGAAGGGTGCGGTGCATTATGGGAGTGCGAATGAGGAGGGTGAGGTGCGTTATGGGAGTGCGGTGGGTGAGGTGCATTGTGGGAGTGGGGCTGATTGTGCGGCTGGTTCAGATTGTGAGGCCCGTGTTGGTGCTGATTGTGGCTGATTTGATTGTGCTGATTGTGTTGCCCGTGGCGCCCGTTGCTGGGAGACCGCTCGACCACACAGCCCTGGGGAGACTTGACATTGCAGTGCTGAGGCGAGCTCAGACTTTGGGCCATCAGGGTGCAGCCGGGCACCATGGGCGGCCCCACGGCACAACTGCCCTGCGACAGAGCGCTGCCGTAGCCCAGAGACGAGTCGTAGCTGCTGGGGTTCTCGTAGGGCTCCGTGGTGCTCTCGATGCTGCCCAGGTCGCTGAAGCCGCTGTCCACCACCTGCTGCCCGTGGTCGGACACCGAGGGCACGTCCATCACCGGGCTGGTCTCCAGGTTGTTGTGCAGCACCATGGCTCCGTGCTCGGGGCTGATCTGGGTGTAGCCGCTCTCCAGCAGGGACACGGCAGGACTGTTCACAGAGCGCACGGATTGGCTGGGATGGGAGGGGGCGGAGGAGAGGGGGCTGCTGTGGTCGGATTGGGGGCAGTCCTCGGGCACAGGGGCAGGGCTGGGGGGCACGGGGGCGTAGGGCTGCACTGGGGGGCAGGGCTCCACAGGCTCCACACACTCCTGGAACACAGTGTCCTGTGTGAGCGACTGCACGGCCTGCACCGTCTCAGAGTCCAGCTCCACGCACACGGGCTCTTCTCTGGGGGCGGGGCTTAGCGGCTTCTGTGGAGGTGCAGACGGGGGCCGGTCCTGACAGGGACTGGGGTGGGCCTGACAGGGGCGGTCCTGACTGGTGTGGTCTTGACAGGGACTGGGGAGGTCCTGACAGGGGCGGTCCTGACAGGGACTGGGGGCGGCCTCTTCCTCTGAAGCGTTCCCAGAATCCACTGCAGCCTCAGGCACAGGGCCCTGCTCTGGTTCCGTTAAAGCCTGAGCCTCCACCACTGCCTCAGCCCGGTCCTCACGCTCATCTGTCGCCATGGTCAGCTGCAGCCCCGCCTCCTCACCCTCGTCTGGACCCGAATACTCTGTGGTGCATTCAGGGACGTCCGGCACATCCGGCTCTGGCTCCTCTTTCGTGGCCTCGGGCTCCGCTGACGTCTGCTCCTCTTCCTCCTCCTCCTCGCCCTGCCCCTCCACCTGGCTGGGCTCCTCCTCCTCTTCTACATCGCGGGCGGTCTCAGCTCTGGGCTCTTCGGGGTCGGGGTCTTTGGGGGAGTCGGGCTCACTGTCCTGGGGCTCTGGGGGAGCTTCGGGGGAGGAGCGGTAGGGGGCGGGGGAGCAGACCGGAGAGTCCTCTGCGGAGCTGGACTTGTGGGACTGGGGCTGACTGGGGCTGTGGGGCTGGGACTGAGGCTCTGTTACATCAGGACTGTCGGGCCCCGGATCCGCTCGGCTGCCCTCGTCGCCGCTGGCAACGCCCCGCTCCGCCTCCTCCGTGTGGTGCTCAGCCTCCAGGGGGGTCTCGGGGGGCGTGTACAGGTTCAGTTTGAAGCCCATCTTTCTCTCATTCTTGGTTCTCCATTTGGGCGGGCCGCGCTTCACGCCTTTGGGCCAGCCTTTCTTCCGTTTCAGTGGACGAGTAGTGGGTCTTTTGCAGAGAAAATCTGCTCCTGTAAAAGAGAAAACAGTCGTATGGTCAGGGGAGAACAGAGGAAAAACATCACATTAACCTCCATTAAATGTCGTCAATCAGTTGTTACTTTTCGTCCCCAAAACGAGACCCAAAGTCGGGGTGACTGTGCTTTTTCTGTGGTTGGCCCAAAACTTTGGAATGCTCTCCCCCTCACATTAAGAGCGCCCCCTTCAGTCTCGTTAAAAAACACCCTTTTACTCACCGGCTTTTAACACGGCATGAGAATTGTGTGCTCCTCTGACTGTCTTTTATTGATTTTATTTGCTAGTTTTTTATCGCTAATTTAGTATTTTAAGGTTTTTTATTGACTTGCTTTTTATTTATGTTATGCTTTATATTAATTAATGTGTTAATTTATATTGTGCCTACTCTGTGCAGCACTTTGGAGACTTTGTGTCGGTAAAATGTGCCATACAAGTAAAATTGGATTGGATGGATTTCATATTAATACTATTTCATTAATAACAGATTTCCTACTCATGGATTTCAGCTTCCTGGTAGGAGTGACATTTTGAGGACCAAAAATTATTATTATTGAAATAATTAACTTCTACGGCAACTGTATTCTGAAACGCACGAATACCTTATTTGCTTCATAGTATTTCTATTAGTATTCTAACTTATTTACCTTGGATTTCACCTGATGACTAAAGCAGATTTTAATTTTATCATGAGTGTTTTTAATATAATCAAAGTGTCAACTGAAATTACTGTACAACAAATTACATAACAATATTCTAAAAGGTAAGGTAAGGTTTATTTATATAGCACTTTACACAGACACATGTCCCCAAAGTGCTTTACACAGCATTTTACAGAGCATTCTTCATTCACTCCATACCCGGTGGTGCGACTGCCAAGCCAAGCGGCGCCAACGGTCCCTCCGACCACCACCAACACTCACTCACACAACTTTCACACCTACAGTGCATGTTTTGGGTTGATGGGGGAAACCGGAGTGCCCGGAGAAAACCGGGGAGAACATGCAAACTCCACACAAAAAGGCCCGGGGATCGAACCCGCAACCTTCTTGCTGTGAGGCATGAGTGCTAGCCACTCAGCCACCGTGCCGCCATATAGTCCCGTCATGTTTTAAATAGGGCCACAGAAACTTTATATTATTGTAAAAAATATATATTAATGTAAAATATTTGACATACTACAGACACATCAGGACCTACCGTCGCTCCAGAGTTCACGATTGTCTTTCTGAATGTTTTTCTCAAGTCGTGGTCTTCCTCTCCTCCTCTTCATCGGTGTGATATGTCTCTTCTCCCTCCCCTCCTCTTCCTCATCCTCCTCCTCCTCGTCGTCCATCTCTCCGACCCGGGACGTCCGCTCCAGGTGGGGCATGGGCCTCTCGTCATCGGAGTGATCGAAGGGCTCGTTTAACACCTCCGTCGTCTCGGAGATGGTTTCCGTGGTGACGCTGCTGTTTACTCTCTTCCTCTTTCGGCCGCGCTTCTTCAGCACCACAGACCTCTGCAAAAACGACAAGGAAACACAAAATACAAGTTAGTGATCTGGCATAATTAAAGGTGCACAGTGTAACTTTTCTGGTGGAGGATCCGCCTCCTGCCTCTGCATCATAATGTGGCTGCTTTGCCGGGAATGTTCCAGGTTGCTCCACTAAACCGAGTTACAACTATCGGATCTGACTTACCCAAAGTAAGAATGTACGGGTTACAATATATACCTGGTGTAGACCTGGTTTCGTCCTGGTTTAGACCTAGTGTAGACCTGATGTAGACCTGGTGTAGACCTGGTGTAGACCTGGTTTAGTCCTGGTTTAGACCTGGTTTGGTCCTGGTGTAGACCTGGTGTAGACCTGGTGTAGACCTCGTTTAGTCCTGGTGTAGACCTGGTTTAGTCCTGCTTTAGACCTGGTTTAGTCTTGTGGTAGACCTGGTTTAGACCCGATTTAGACCTGATTTAGACCTGGTTTAGACCTGCTTTAAACCTGATTTAGACCTGATTTAGTCTTGTGGTAGTCCTGATTTAGGCCCTGGTTTAGCCCTGATTTAGTCTGGGTTTAGACCTAGTTTAGTCTTGTGGTATTGCTGGTTTACATCTGGTTTAATCCGGGTTTAGACCTGGTTTAGTCTAGTATTAGACCTGGTTTAATCTTGTGGTAATCCTGGTTTAGTTTTATGGTAGTCCTAATTTAGACCTGATTTAGACCTGGTTTAGTGTTGCGGTAGTGCTGGTTTAGACCTGGTTTAGACCTGGTTTAGTTTTGTTGTAGTCCTTGTTTAGACTTCAGACCAATGCCATATGACTGAACATTTTAGACGAAACATATATATCTCCATGGAAACCACCTAATTGTACATATATGTTGTCAGGAAAATATGACCTCTTTTTCTGTCTCTTTTTAATTCCTACCAACACGTAAAACTGAAATCACTGTAAAATATATAGTTTAAAATACCTTAACAGTTTTTATGTAACAGCTCGTCCGTAGAAAACAGTGATCTGAGCTAATTTGATAAGAAGCTCAGTGTTTTTATCTTTATGTCCACAAGAGGGCAGCAGTGTCCCATTAAAGAGACCAGTACATGAACCAAACCGCTGACAATGGTACAAGGTTTAAACAGAGGCCCTAAAACACATCTATTATCCACAGCTGCGAGCTCCACGCCGCTTCCACCCGCTCACTGAATATTTATCAAAGTTCCCACCGCACACGAACGCAACACAGACGCTAATGAAGGGAAACAAATAATGATAAACACTCAGCTGTGCTTTGAGCCCAGAGAAAACCAAACAAGAGAGACAGAAACGAAGCAGCAGTCGATAATGATCTCCTCAATTAAAGGGACCACCATTCTAAAACTACTACTAATACTGGTACTATTACTACTGCTACTACTACTATTGTGACTATTACTACTACTACTGGTACTTACTACTACTACTACTACTGCTGCTACTTAAAATGCAGCTGGACGACCGGTCAGAATTCTATAGTTGAATTTGTTAAACCGTCAGATTGCAGATTTATTGACCTGGTTTATGGTTTATATCTTTGTCATTACTGGACCTGGATCTGTGTTTATAAAGATAAAAGTTAAATAGTTTTTACACAGTCACCTCAGAAAAAGTGGGATCATTATTCAGCCCCAAAGACCTGATTGTTGTCAGTTGAAACGTCTTAAAACCATCAGATTAAGATTGCAGGTTTGTGGATCCAATCCCAGACAAATAATAAATTTCAACATTTGTGGATTTCTATTTTGTATTTTTCTTCCCATAGAGTTAAAATGATCCTCTGATATCATTGTGTGATGCTAACTGTAGGAACTGCTCAGTCTGAAGCTGTGCTACTCAAATTAGACTTTAATCTGAGCTTTGTTTTAACAGTCTGACCATGAACAGTTGAGCTGGAACAGGTGATCTGATCTGTGCTGTTAAACAAGTCCCTCAGCAGTTTTTTAGTTAGTCATTTTCACATTTTTGTCGAAAATCAAACACCTAAAAAGGACCATGAACACTCGTATTCATCACAGGCTCCTGAAAATGTGCTGTTCACATCTATTTTGTATTTTTTCTTGAGTTTTTAGACGAGCTAAAGACTTTGTCAGTGTTTGCTGATGTGTGCATTGCATCACCATGGTAACTCTTAAACATGGTGCTGATCTGATGAAGGCGTTTGTGCCCAAACGTTATTCAAAAATAAAATAAAAAAGCTTTTGGACATCGGCCATCTGAGTGTACTATGCATTTTTTCACTTTCAACTCCAAAATACTCCCCCCCCCCCCCCCTTTTTTTGACGTCACTGCAGAGCATCAATAGGCCAAACCCTCCATCTGAAATTACGACATAATCAAATTCTAGAAACCTATAAAAGGTGAATTCTGTATATGTGGCACTCAGCTGCTTCCTGTTATAGTCCTGTTCTGGGAAGTACAATAAAATGTCTTTTCTTGGAGGCAGTTTTTCAATAGGGACTTGCTCAGGGCTTCAATACACTCAGTGCAGTGGCTTTTTACACTGTTATCTATTCAGAGACAAGTGGAGCAAAGACCAATTACCTTAACAAGAATGTACTTCCTGCTATTCCAAAATACATTAAAGGTGCACTGTGTAACTTTTCTGGAGGTGGGTTCATCAAATGCTTCATGGAGACTAAACCAGACCAAGTTACAGGTCAGATCTGTGGAGAGGCGACCCCGCTTACAGTCACAATGTTTGTTTTTCTAGGTATTTTTGAGCTATAAAACCATCTGTAATTGAATAAATGTAAAGGCAGAACTGTTTAATGCCATACTATGGAACATTCCAGACAGAGCAATGACTTCTCCATAGAAACAAGGTAACGGACACCCCACTAAAAAGTTACACAGTGCACCTTTAAACTAAACCAGTTCTAAACACAATTTATTTTGACAAAAAAACAAGCCTAACTCTTAATAAATTCACCTTTCTTTTGGTGGAGAGCATGACGTGGGCTTTGGTGAGGACGGGCGGCGAGCTGTCTGATTCGTCGTCGTCGTCGTCGGCTTCCTCGTCGTCATGGCTACGCTCCTCCACTTCCTGGATACGGCGGCTCCACGACGACATAGCGCGGCGCTCGTAGGTCCGGTATGGGACCTTGCAGTGGACTTTGGTGAGGGTGGGACGGCCGCTGTGGGACGGGGAGAACAGGTCGTCTTTGTCCCAGCGACTGGACTGATCCTTCAGCCTCTCCATCTGAAATCACAAATAATAAAGATTAAAATAAGACTGGGAGATATAACAAAATATATGTCATTTTTGGTCTGGTATTTCTTATTAAAAACTAATAAACATGGCTTGAACATGAATATTCATTTTGGTAAATATAAACAACAGAGACATTTAATTATTACCATTTTGCACAAAAAAATTTGATTAGACTCAATTCAATTCATTGCCCAACCTAAAAGTATCTATGGATTGTTCAAAGTCAAGATTTAACAATAAAAACAACTTTTAAAAATCCAAATTATTGAGAAATTCACCAGTTTTGGCAGTTCTTAACCACAAAAAAGAAATTATTTACAAAAAAGTTTAAGATGTTTACTTTTTTGGTATTTTTTATAAAGCTGTGTATTATTTATTCAATTAACTTAATAGTTTAAACAACATAATCAAAATAAATATGATACAGTTGGCCAGATTATATAAAAGTGCGAGTTATAACCAGCAGTAGCAGTTGTAGTAAAAAGTTAGAAAGTACAATTCACTTTGCATAAACTACTTTTTACTTGTGATATTCCAACTTCTTTTCTTTTTTTTTTAGTCCCACAGATCACATGCCTATAAAAACACAATAATTTCACTTTTACCATGTGAATACGACATTTACACATTGTTTTATGAGAACAGTAATGAGGTGACAGTAAAATGTTCACTGCTAATTTGCCATGAGTCAGGGCTTTGCAAAGGACAGCTGAAGTCACCAAACCCCATTGAGAAATACACTCGTTTTAGCTCCGAGGACAGACTGTACCAGGACTATTACTGTTTATGCAATCGTGTCACTTTGAAGCTTGAGATGAAAGCGAGAAAGATGTTTCAGGACAAATGTAAAAGAAAAAACCAGACATGAGTTAAATTAGACAAGACTTAAGGAGCTAAGGCTGGAATTATTATAACATTAAATCAATCTTGAGGTTAGATTTGCAAATTATCTTTCAAAAATTGCAAAATCAATACAAAAATCACAAATATTTTAGAACATGTTTACAAATGTCTAAACTACAAGGTTAGCAGGGTTGCAGACTAAAATATTTCACTGTATGGAATTAAAACACGTCTATCTTCATGGAGACAGAAGGTAGCGCTAACTTGCAAATTTGTTGATTAATTTCACACATTTTGATTTAAAAAATATCTTTAAATCATCTTATAACCCCCACTTTCGACTCCAAAAATGGACATTTACAAACGTTCTGATATTCATGCAATTCTTTTATTATAGATTGGTTGTTTTTGCTACTAAACAGTGTATATGGTGCGTTTTAATAACATTGTGTTCTGTTTCGAGTCATTTTTTGGGGCAGTTTCAAGTATTTTGTGACATCGGAGAAGACTGTCTGATTACAGTCTTGTGTTTTCGATCACAAACACCAGCAGGAGCGGAGTTTGAAGTGTGGATTCCTGTTCGAACATTCACACTGCTCCTTAAACCCCCAAACTCCGCCCCAAAGGTGTTTCTGGGCGGAGTTCAGGTGTTTAATCCCACTTTAATATCTTCTACCGCTAAGGACAGTTTACCTCCATCTCCTCCTCCTCCTCCTCCTCTTCCTCGTCGGAGGTGGTGGGTGCGTTGTGGTTTTTCGGGGGGGTCCACCGTAAGGCGCTGGGGTCCACCTCGTACGGTCTGGGCCGCTCCCTCAGACGCTCCATGTGCCGCTGGATCACGGCCTCCCTACGAACCAGCACCACTCTGCAGGGGGAACACAGGGGCTTTAAACACGTGCAAGTAACTGAAGTAGTAGTAGTAGTAATAGTAGTAGTGGCAGTAGCAGTAGTAGTAGTAGTGGTAATAGTAGTAATAGTAATAATAGTAGTAGTAGTAGTAGTAGTAGTAGTAGTAGTAGTAGTAGTAGTAGTAGTAGTAATAATAGTAGTAGTAGTAGTAATAATAATAGTAGTAGTAGCAGTAGCAGTAGTAGTAGTAGTAATAATAGTAGTAGTAATAATAGTAGTAGTAGCAGTAGTAGTAGTAGTAGTAGTGGTAATAGTAGTAATAGTAATAATAGTAGTAGTAGTAGTAGTAGTCACAGTAGTAGTAATAATAATAGTAGTAGTAGCAGTAGCAGTAGTAGTAGTAGTGGTAATAATAGTAGTAGTAATAATAGTAGCAGTAGCAGTAGCAGTAGTAGTAGTAGTGGTAATAGTAGTAATAGTAGTAGTAATAACAGCAGTAGTAGCAGTAATAGTGGTAATAATAATAGTAGTAATAATAGTAGTAGTAGCAGCAGTAGCAGTAGTAGTAGTAGTAGTAGTAGTAGTAGTGGTAATAGTAGTAATAGTAGTAGTAATAACAGCAGTAGTAGTAGTAATAACAGCAGTAGAAGTAGTAGTAGTAGTAGTAGTAGTAGTAATAGTAGTAGTAGTAGTAGTAGTAGTAGTAATAGTAGTAGTAGTAGCAGCAGTAGCAGTAGCAGTAGTAGTAGCAGTAGTAGTAGTAGTAGTAGGAGTAGTAGTAATAGTAGTAGTAGTAGTAGTAGTAGTAGTAGTAGTAGTAGTAGTAGTAGTAGTAGTAGTAGTAGTAGTAGTAGTAGTAGTAGTAGTAGTAGTAGTAGTAGTAGTAATAGTAGTGGTAATAGTAGTAGTAGCAGTAGTAGTAGTAGTAGTAGGAGTAGGAGTAGTAGTAGTAGTAGTAATAGTAGTAGTAGTAGTAGTAGTAGTAGTGGTAATAGTAGCAGTAGCAGTAGTAGTAGTAGAAGTAGTAGTAGTAGTAGTAGTAGTAGTAGTAGTAGTAGTAGTAGTAGTGGTAATAGTAGTAGTAGCAGTAGTAGCAGTAGTAGTAGTAGTAGTAGTAGTAGTAGTAGTAGTAGTAGTAGTAGTAGTAGTAGTAGTAGTAGTAGTAATTTAGTTTACTTTAGGCCACTGTCAAATCAAATTAAAATTACATGATAATAACTTGAGTAGTTTTAGTATCAAAGGAGTAATTAGCATGAATAGTTTAAGTTAAAGTATATCACATTTGCAGTAGTAGTAGTAGTATTTTTATTATAGCAGTTAAACTGCAGTAGTGGCAGGAGCACTGCAGTCGTAGTGTAATAGTACAGAGCACAGGTGGGCTGCCAGGTGTACACAGACACACGAGTCCTTGGGGGGCTTAACCTGACTTACTTCTGTCAATATTGGGCCGTGTTAAATGGATATGATGTTAAAAATACACAGTGTCCTGGATAAGTCACAGAGCCCGAGTGGAGGAGGCGGGCTGACCTGCCACACCTGTCAATCATCTGCAGTAGAGCTGCAACTATCGAATATTTTTGGAATCGAGTATTCAAAAACAAAAAAGTGTGATTTATCCGATTACTCGATTAATCGATGATATAATCGAGTAATCGGATAAATCACACTTTTTTGTTTTTATACAACTATATCAATAGTGTGTAACGCAACATGAAAGGCCTCTTAAAATGAGCAAGCAATTGCTGTTATTCCTCACAAAAAAGGTTTTTATTTAAAGTCAACATTTTTTTTAAACAAGTGTAAAACCTTTGGCTTATTGGCTTATAAGACAGGAGTTTTCTAAGTGACAACGTTAATCCTTTAACTAGCCTAATTAATAAGCTAAATATAGAACTAGCGAACACATAAGTGTTCGTAAACGTCGGTAAAATATTTCCTTTCTCTGATATTGGAATTGATGCCAGCGGTTCTAGATTAAATCAGATTTTTGGTAAAAGTAGAACAACGAACTAGACGTTTCTGATGTGGGAAACACCGAGTGTGTGCGTGTGTCTGTGTATACGTGAGGAAGGAGCGATTTGAGTGAGATCATTTGCTCTCTTGCTGCTCATTATGCCTCGTTACTATCGACTCATAACACAGGTTACAAATAATTACAAATACTGTACATTCTAATAGGCGTTACTTTTCATTTCAGTTAGCAATCGTAAAAGTATATTACCTCGTAGATTCTCCGACTCCGCTTAGAGAAGTACAGTTCACGCTTTAAGTTTCGCTTTAAGTGCTGCAGCATTGAAGACGTACTGTTGTGGTACATCAGGTTGGCTTTGCCAGTGCACACTGGCAGCGGCCACATCATTATCTGCCATTTCCACACCGTGGAATAAATCGCGCCGCTTCAAATCTTTGAAATGTACGTCATTGATAACTGTCCGTGTGAAACAGTGATCCCAGACTGGCGCAGCAGTCTACAAAGGAGGAGTGATACGATAGCAGAGACATTTTAAATAAATTGACTTTGGTGACATGAATTAAACGAAGCCTCGAGGCAAAGAATTTGCCCCGAATATTTTTTGTAATCGAATTATCCGAGTTACTCGAGTAATCGTTTCAGCCCTAATCTGCAGCACACTGTGTGGACTCCACCAGGACTAAGAAAGGACTAAACCAGGAGTAAATCAGGTTTTTATCAGGACTGAAGAGGTCTGAGACAGTTTCAAATCTCTAGTAGAATCACGTTTAACAGTCACTACTCGAGCATGTGGAAACCGAACCTGGCCCATGTCAGACTGGTATGTTCTACACATGATCAGTCTGGCTCTCGTTGAAAGCGATCAGGATTTATTGGGGCGAGTAGTCCAAGAAGGAGCTTGTGGGTGGGAGTTTGCCAAGACGGATTCTCGTGAGCTTGTGAACTCAAATATTGTAAAAATCCACGTTGCCGCACAGGGTTAGTCTAAACCAGAACAGAACGGGATCTAAACCAGGTCTAAACCACGACTAAACGAGGTCTACCCCGTCACGCTCACCTCCCGTCCCTGGTGTCGATCATGCCCAGCTGCTGCAGGGTGGCGGCGACGTCGTGTGGGCACATCCCCGTGGCTCTGCTGATGCCCCTCACATTGATGTGCTTGTGGCGATGCTTCGAGAGGTGCTCCAGAATCACACTTTTCCAGAATGCCGAGTACGACAGGCGGCCCAGGTCGGACAGAGGCTTCTCCGGGGACCCGGCCTGACCCTCGCGCCGGGTCAGCAGGTAACCTACAAAATAAAAACACTTCAGTTAAAACGACAGTGGAGATTTAACTGCGACTGGTCATGAACAAAAGACTGAAATATGAAATACAATAAAATACAAGAATCAAAAGAGAAGAGAATGTGAGAACATGTCTGTAAATGTTAAACTACAGAGAGAGCAGAGGGTCAATTCAAACAGCAATTTTGCTTTAGGTCTTATTAATCTGGCAGCTCCAACACCAGGTCTTGAACTGTTCTGTAAAAAAGAATATAGAGCTGCAATGAAATTAAATTACTGCACTTCAAAAATAGCAAAGAAATGATTTGAGTAACATCATTTCCTTTACAGGCAACAGAATATTTAGAGTACAAACATGTTTTTTTCTTTTTTAATTTCATTCATTATAAAAGAAAAGGTTTTTTTGTTTTGTTTTACATGACAGTACAATATCAGAATGAAAAGGAGCAGAGAAAAGAATACATCTTATATTTTCTGCCCCTTTTTACAAAAATATATTTACTTTTCACAATTGATTTCCATTTTATCATCTTAATTGAACTAAAATTAAATCATAAATGTTTTCATCTAATTTTTAACCACAGACCACTATCTCAGTTTACGGTTTCATAATGCAAACACACATAGTACAAATACAAACATGTTCTGAAATGCATTTGATTCTTCTATTATTTTAGCAGTTCATATTTTAGTTTTCTCTTATTTTTCATGCTCCTCGCTGTGCTTAAAATGATACAGAATTCCAAAAAATAAAAATAAAATCTAAAATCTGACCACAATTGTGACGCTTATCGGAAATATTTTCGCAAAACAAGTTCAGCCCTGATAACTACTATTAGAATTTAACTACTAAAACTGTATTTTCTGAGCTACTACTTTTTAAAATTTATGTCTGTGACAAACCAACAGTCGTACTAGACATACATCAACAAAACAAATAAAAAGAGGCATAATAATATAAAAAAAAACTAAAAAACAATACAAGTGACAACAAACCAAGACAAAAATAAATCACTAAAAGAACAGGGAGAGCGAATATTACTTTTCAGAATCAATACCTGCTTAAATGAGTATCTAGTTTCAATAGCAGCTTAGGTATTATTAGTATCTGGGTATAATTCTTCGTGTCACAGATAGCAGTTAATAGAAAAATTGATTTCACTTCTCACCGGGGACCGTACTTAGCCGAGATCACAAGGCAAGAAAAAAAAAACACCTAAATCTAATGTGTGTAATTCATTTCACGAGCTGCTTTGTCAAGGGTCATCCATTACGAGACTGTGTGAAATTAATTAATGGTTTTTAATGTGCACCCGCAAAACTGATGTGCCCAAACAAGCAAGTCTAATCACCAAACACGGCGCGCTAATGTTACAGTAATCACCGCATATTCATTTAACCGCGAGGAGAGGAGCGGTCGCCGTTGACAACACTTAACGCTGAATATTCAAATAAATTAATTGGGGGAAAGTCGTAATTTATTTTGTCGTTTTACAAGTGAGTTAGCATTAATAAAAGGGAAACAAAGGAGCGGAGACGCGAGCTTTGAAAAATGATCTGAAAGAGGGTTTTTCACGAGTCCTTCTCTCTACTGCACTTCAGAAGTATTAGCAGCACTTAAAGAGGTACTATGGGTAATTGTAGGGTGAAAACAATATAGAGACGGGCTAAAGCTGGCAACAATATTTGACAAAATTAAATAAAAAATGTTTTGTAGTATTTTTCTTACAAAAGTTAAAGTGTGAACAACAGTACAACTTGGTCCTATATTTTTTTTCTTTATTGTAAAATAAACTTTTACGCTCAGACTGACTGCCGTGTTCTGTCTGCATCTAACTGTAAAGCTTTTTTATCATCCGCGAACCAGGAAGTAGGGTTGATGTGCTGTTAGCATGCTAGTAGTTTTTTTTTTTTTTTTTTACAAAAGTTAATGTGTGAACAACAGTACTACAACTTGTGGTCCTATATTTTTTTCTTGTTATAAAATTTTGGCCTATGCATATAAATTATAAAATAAACTTTTACGCTCAGACTGACTGCCGTGTTCTGTCTGCATCTAACTGTAAAGCTTTTTTATCATCCGCGAACCAGGAAGTAGGGTTGATGTGCTGTTAGCATGCTAGTAGTTGTTGTTAGAATTATTATGAGGCACTATGGACAATTGTTGGGTGAAAAAATAAAGAAAATTTAACAAAAAATGCTGAAATTTCACATACACAAATAACATAATAATAAATTGTATAATACTCTGAATAAATACGTTTTGTATTATTTTTTTTTTTTTTTACAAAAGTCTGTATAAACAACAGTACTTCAGCTTCCTGTATTTGGTCCTATATTATTTTTATTGGTATAAAGTTTTGGCCTGTATATAGAAATTATAAAATCAACTTTTCCGCTCAGACTGACTGCTGTGTTGTGTCTGCATCTAACTGTAAAGCCTTTTTATCATCCGCGAACCAGGAAGTAGTTGTTTTTAGAATTATTATGACGGCAAAGAAGGAAACGTATTGAACGGCCGTCGCTAAACAAAGTCCTCAAGCTCCAAAAGTGCATTTCCGACAGAGGCTTGAAGGAGCTCAGTGTTCAATCGGCCTAATCCTCCTCTTTGTTATCAGACACTCTCAATATCTCCACCCGTCTGAGCAGCCCCAGAGTGAAGAGGAAATCAAACGCTCCATTACCACACGCCCTTCCTCCACTCGCACTCGCTCTCTGCTTCCTTCTCACGCTCTCCTATTCTCTCTCTCTTTCTCTTCCCTCTCCTGTCTCTCCATCTCCTCCTTCTCTCCTTATACTCTCTCTCCTCCCCTTCTCTCTCGCTTTTTCTCTTCCCCGTCTTCTCTCCCGCTACCTCTCTCCTACTCTCTCTCCTCCATCTCCTCCCTCTCCTCCATCTCTCGCTTTCTATGCCCTCTCTTCCATGTCCTCTCTCTACTCTCTCTCTCCTCCATCTCTTTTTTCTCTTCCCTCTCCTCTCTCTCTCTCATACCTCTCGCTCTCCTCCTTCTCTCGCTCTCCTCCCTCTCTCTTTCTATTTCCACTCCTCTCTCTCCCTCTCCTCCTTCTTTCGTTCTACTCTTTCCCTCCCCCCTCGCTTTTTCTCTTCCCTCCTGCTACCTCTCTCTTCCATCTCCTCTTTCTGCTCCTCCTCCTTCATCTCTCTCTCTTTCTCTTCCTCTTTCCCTCCCTCTATCCTCCATCTCGGTCCTCTCTCTCCCCCTCTCTTTCATCTCTTCTCTCTACTCCCTCTCCTCCATCTCTGTCCTTTTCTCTTCCCTCTCCTTTATCTTCCGCTACCTCTCTCCTACTCTCTCCCCTCCCTTTCCTTCTCTCTCTCTCCTTCTCCTCTCCCTCTCCTCTCTTCCTCTCTGTCCTCCTTCATTGTCACTGAACTCTTCACAATAATAAAACTGCTCCAATGACAAAAACGCCTGAACAGAGAAAGAGGAAGAAAAAAACTTGACACTTGAAATTCATCGTAGCATTTTCTGTTCCCCAAGACTCCGGCTACACCAGGAAATGACCTGTATCTGAATTTGACTTTATTAAAAACGGAAAAACAGAACAATTTATATACTATTTATACTATTAAATTTATATACTATTTATACTATTAAATTTATATACTATTTATACTATTAAATTTATATACTATACTGCACTATTTAATGATTTATATTCATTCTAATTATTCAACAAGATTTTATAGGAGTTTTTATAAGAGTTTATGAGCACTTTTCACAACTCTCTTTTAAAGTAGCGTTTTGCCGTAATAGTAAAGTTAACAACTGGCATGCTAACACGCACTTCCTGATTATTGGACAATGGTGACTTATTTAACCTCAAGAGCTGCTTATACACTATATCTGCCCTGGAGCAAGACATTTTTGACTCAGATACATGGGGAAAACTGGGTACAGCTTTAGTCGCTTTAAGAGGGGCATTAAAGCCACATTGTGGAACTTACTGAAATCGATGAGGAAGCGTCCGAAGCCTTTGCGCTGGTGCTGAGGCAGGATCATGATGCACGACACGTTGTATTTCTGCTGACAGAGCTTCTCCTGAGGGACGCACAAGGAGAGTGGGTCAGAGCTACAACTGCCTCCACCTGCCTCTACTGTCCTTCACTTGCCTCCACCGTCCTCCATCGTCCTGCAACTGCCTCCACCTGCCTCTACTGTCCTCCACCTGCCGACAACTGCCTCCACGGTCCTCCATCATCCTGCCTCTACCTGCCTCCACCTGCCTCCAACTGCCTCTATTGTCCTGCAACTGCCTCCACCTGCTTCTACCTGCCTTCACCTGCCTCTACTGTCCTCCACCTGCCTCCGCTGTCCTCCACCTGCCTCTATTATCCTCCACCTGCTTCTACTGTCCTCCACCTGCCTCCAACTGCCTCTATTGTCCTCCACCTGCCTCCAACTGCCTCTACTGTCCTCCACCTGCCTCCAACTGCCTCTACTGTCCTCCACCTGCCTCCAACTGCCGCTGCTGTCCTCCACCTGACTCCACTGTCTTCCACCTGCGTCCAACTGCCTCTGCTGTCCTCCACCTGCCGACAACTGCCTCCACGGTCCTCCATCATCCTGCAACTGCCTCCACCTGCCTCTACCTGCCTTCACCTGCCTCTACTGTCCTCCACCTGCCTCCGCTGTCCTCCACCTGCCTCCACCTGCTTCTACTGTCCTCCACCTGCCTCCGCTGTCCTCCACCTGCCTCCAACTGCCTCTACTGTCCTCCACCTGCCTCCAACTGCCTCTGCTGTCCTCCACCTGCCTCCAACTGCCTCTACTGTCCTCCACCTGCCTCTACTTGCCTCCGCTGTCCTCCACCTGCCTCTACTGTCCTCCACCTGCCTCTACTTGCCTCCACCTGCCTCTGTTGTCCTCCACCTGCCTCCAACTGCCTCTACTGTCCTCCACCTGCCTCCGCTGTCCTCCACTTGCCTCCAACTGCCTCTGTTGTCCTCCACCTGCCTCCAACTGCCTCTGTTGTCCTCCACCTGCCTCCAACTGCCTCTACTGTCCTCCACCTGCCTCCAACTGCCTCTGCTGTCCTCCACCTGCCTCCAACTACGTCTACTGTCCTCCACCTGCCTCCAACTGCCTCTACTGTCCTCCACCTGCCTCTACTTGCCTCCACCTGCCTCCACTGTCCTCCACCTGCCTCCAACTGCCTCTACTGTCCTCCACCTGCCTCTACTTGCCTCCACCTGCCTCTGTTATCCTCCACCTGCCTCCAACTGCCTCTGTTGCCAATCACGTGCTCACAGTGTTAGTTGTAAGTTTCTCTGTGCACAGCTCACGTCATTCATTGGAAACACAAAGTTAAAACGATACTTTGGAACATTCTCCATGAAGATTTGACACTAGACTGGAATATTATAGCCAAAGGAGAATTTCTATTTGGCCCGGAGTAAACCTTCCTCCAGGCCAAATAAGAGTCAGTGCAATTAAAAACATTCATAATCAATAAACATTCTTTTTTAGTTTTTAGCTTATTTTCTGGCCAAAGTGATACAGTATGGGCTTGAATCTTACATGTTTAATGCTGTTAAAATGCAGCTTTTTTTACATTGAGTTTGAGGGTTTGGTCAGTCATAAAAATAATCAAATTGGACATGGGTAATTTTACCTTTTGGATGTCTCATTGCGATGGAAAAAGTACAATGTAATCAACAGGAAAATCAGCCTCTTGCCCAGTGTCTGAGTGTGACATCATCCCAATACTCAGGGCTGATGTAATGTAACAGTTACCTTGGAGAAGTACCCGACCAGATGACAGCCTTTCTGGTCGTTCTGGGTGAGGATGTAGAAGAGAAAAGGCTCCACGTCGTAATACAGCGTTTTGTGATCCAGGAACAGTTTGGCCAAAAGGCAGAGGTTTTGGCAGAAAAGTTTACTGACATTTCCATCAACCTAAAAAAAAAAACAGGAGAGGAACAGCGTTTGAAACCAGATCTGGAAAAACAAGAGATCACAGCTAAAAAGGCCAGTTTGATTTTATGCGATGAACAAATGGTTTATTTAAGTTGAATCCGGCGTATGCACATGATTTTTAAAGGTACAGTATGTAACCTTTTGGTGATTCCATGGAGATAAGAGGTTTTATGCCGTAATGTGGAATATTGTAGCCAAATAAAAACCATTTCCATGGAAACAAGCAGGAGTGTCAGGTTTATGGAGATGCAAGCTCGCTCAGAGTAAGGCTTTTATTTTGGTCTATTTTGGCTAAAGTTTCCTAGTGTAATGTTTATTTCCATGGAAACACGCTGGTAACATGCCATCTTCAGAAAGTTACACAGCCACCACCTGCCTCCACCTGCCTCCACCTGCCTCCACCTGCCTCTGCTGTCCTCCACCTGCATCCAATTGCCTTTACTCTCCTCCACCTTTCTTCAACTGCCTCTACTGTCCTCCACCTTTCTTCAACTGCCTCTACTGTCCTCCACCTTCCTCCACCTGCCTTTGCTGTCCTCCACCTTCCTCCACCTGCCTCCATTTTCCTCCACCTGCCTCCAACTGCCACTACTCTCCTCCACCTCCCTCCATCTGCCTCCAAGGTCCTCCACCTGCCTCTACTGTCCTCCACCTGCCTCCAACTGCCCCTACTGTCCTTCACCTGCCTCCAATTGCCTTTACTGTCCTCCACCTTCCTCCACCTGCTTCCACTTTCCTCCATCTGCCTCCAACTGCCTCTACTCTCCTCCACCTGCCTCCAATTGCTTCTGCTGTCCTCCACCTTTCTTCAACTGCCTCTAGTGTCCTCCACTTTCTTCTAACTGTCTCTACTGCCCTCCACCTGCCTCAGCTGTCTTCCACCTGCCTCCAACTGCCTCCACCTGCCCTGTGCTACGGTTACAGTGTTGCTTTCACTAAAATATTACAATCTAATGAGTAAAAGTCAAGTCAAGTATTTGGGACGATTTGAACTGAACAGGACAGAACCAGGACTAAACTAGTGCTCAACACACAGCTCCAACTGAGACTCCTACGAAACCAAGAGAAATGTCCAAAAATATACATGAAAAAGTGAATATATTTGATTCAAAGCCCCAGTCCTTCAGCGTGTGCCCACCTCAAACACCGAGAGGTCGTCCTTGCGGTAGATCTCGTTGGCAGGAGGGTGGAACCAGCCGCATTTCTTCGTGTGTCTCTGGAGGATGTTTTTGCTTCTCATGTACTTCAGACAAAACTCGCACAGATAAAGCTTTTGTAGTCTGGAAATGAGACAAAAAGAAGAGAAAGGAGCTATTTTTATCAAGGACCTTTAAAACATAAAACAGTTTTGGTAAATAAACAGTCTTTGAATCTTCTGTAAAGTTAGTGCATCTTTAAACAGAAAGTATATTATTCTTTTTACTTAGGAACTTAAGATTGACTTAGACTATAAATGCATCATTACTGTATAATTTCTGATAAATAAATATTCGCTCAATATTTATCTAAAACAGCTCAATAATAGAAAACCCCCCGAACCCTTTTCAAAACTGCAGACCTCGATAACGGCATTTCATTATAGCGAGCTGCTGATTTTAAAACACGCACGATTCTTATTTTTGCAGATTGTTCCAACTACATACAGAGAAGTGGATAGAGGTAGGGGATAGGTGAAAACAGGAAATTTCTGTGCAGTCAAGCCTCAAATGAAGAGCAGGATTACTCAAACGTGAATGAATGAATAGATAAATATACTGTAGCTCCTTTAAACCCAAATCTAAACTCTTGAAACTTTGAAATTTGTAGTTGTTTTACCTTGAATATTCAGGAGGATAAGGCGATGAATACCACGTCTGGATCTCGTACTTTCCAAATTCGATGACGGAGGGAAATCGCATCGAGTCGCTGTTCAGAGCACCGGTTCTCTGTCAAACACAATATTAACGAAGTGATTTAGTTCATTTATTTAACCCTTATTTACCAGAACAACAACACCAGAAGGAGTATATCACAGTTTGAGAAACACTGACCTATTTGTCATGCCAAATTAAAGGTGCGCTATGTCATTTTTCTGGACCAGGGTCTCCACTGACATGTTATTGCTTTGTATGATCCATAGTTTCACATTAAATTGATCTATCTCCTTTTAGACAAGCACAAGGCTAAGTTACAGGTCAGATCAGTGGAGAGATCAACCCACTCACTGTAAGAAGACATGTTTTTCAAGGTATTTCTGAGCAATATATTGAAAAAAATAAACAATGAAATAAATGCGAGATAGACATCTTTAATGCCAGACTGTTGATCTCTCAGACAAAGCAATAACATCTCCGTGCAGAGATGGGCAGTGTAGTAGGAGGTGGAAAAGTTGCACCTTTATATTGTATTATTTTGCTTTCAGACCAAGGTTTAGTTTGTTTTCAGACCTGGCCATTTTTATCTGACACAGCAACAAGGGTCAGACATGAAAAACAAACAAAACTCTGGTCTGAAATAAAGAATCTATTCAAATAAATGATCGGAAGACCAGATGAGCCGCGTTTGACTGTTTATCTTGTATTATTCCTCACCTGTGCAGCGAGCTCTTGTACTCGGCTAAAAGCCTCAATGTCCTCTTCGCTGACGTGGTCTCTGGACATGGCGGCCATCTGAGTCTCCTTCTTCACCCTCAGCTCTCCGTTCAGTCCTGTTCGACCACAATAACACAACATCATAATATAACACAGCAATAACACGTACAATTCTGTGTGTTTGTTAATAGGGGTGGGCAATACTGACAGAAGATGTGTCTCTGTATATATTTTTATGTTGGATCGTGCTGGTAGTAAAGATTTTGTAATTAATCAAAAATGTGTCAAAATGTCCATGTGTGAATTGTACTGGTTTAAGTAAGCACAATATACAGATAAGATAAAGCTTTTGGAGTCTGGAAATGAGACAAAAAGAAGAGAAAGGAGCTACTTTTATCAAGGACTTTTTAAACATAAAACAGTTTTAATAAATAAACCGTCTTTGAATCTTAGTTAACTAATTTCTTGTCCTCTTTAAAAGGTACATTGTGTTGTATAGGGTCTATCAAATGCTTTTCTCCATACAGATGTTATTGCTTTGCCTGAAATGTCTCACAGTACGGCATTAAACCTTTCTATCTTCATGGAGACCAAGCTAGACCAAGTTAAAGGTCAGATCTGTGGAGAGGCGACCGCACTCACAGTCAGAATGCCTGTTTTTCTAGGTAAATGTGAGCTATAAAACCAGCTGTTGTCTAAGGTAGAGCTGTTTAATGTCATACTGTGGAACATTCCAGGCAGAGCAGTGACATATCCATAGAAACGAGCAGGTGACGGACCCCCAAACAAAAAGTTACACAGCGCACCTTTAAGACTGGTTTATTTCTTCATTAATTTATTTAGTTAGTTACATCTACAGCACAATGTAATCAATAGAAAAACTGATTCTTTCTATGTGTAAATAAGGTTAAAATAGTAGCTGCAGTTTGAGCACTTCCTGATTCACCACCTAATGACATCATGCAGTGGGACCTAGTGTTTTTGAGCTTTGTTTTGCCAAAATGTGCATGTCTAAAGTGCAGTGGTTTATTACCCTAATAAGATACAGTATAAGTATGCTCAATATCGGGGTGGGTGATACTGACACAAATTTATATCAAAATAATTATTGGATTATTGTAATAAAGATAATCTGATTATATTTTTGCAATTCATCAGATAAATGCTAAAATGTGTCTGTAAATGTCTTGGTTTAGGTTCAAGTACTACACAAAAATACACCATGTACAGTGAAATTAAATACTATAGGAATTATCTACGAATTTTCGCTTTAGTGTAGTTTGAAAAAAATGCTACGTCTATTTCCTTATCATTTTTAATTAGCTCTTCTTTCATTTTTTCTTATTATAGTTTATATGATAATTAAAATATAGTGTTTATCTTCAAAACACAAATTTCAATATTATCTAATAAACCTTGTATATTACGCACCTCAACCACAAAACTTGAACTTTCTTCATCAAAAACCGACCTGGAGTTGTGTTTCGTTTCATTCACACGTTTAACACACAAACCCTGCATATTTAGACTGAGTTCTCCTCTCAAACTGAAAACATTCTGTTCTACCTTGTGATGTCATGTGGTAAAACAGGAAGTGCTCCATACGTCTTCACTAGAATCATTTGGAAGCCCTGGAATTGCCTGTCTCTACTAAACAAAAGGTAAAAGGAGCTGTTAACTACCCCATAGTGACATCACAAGGTGGAACAGAGCATTTTAAGCTTTGGAGATGTAAACAGACTAATAATAATAATAATAAAGGAAATATGTGTGAATGAAACAAAACACAACTCCAGGTATGTTTTTGATGAGGAAACATTATAACATGGATTAAAGCTCACAAGTGTCAATTCTGTGTAATATAGGACCTTTAAAAATGGTCAAATTTCACTAATTTTGGCTGCTCTTTTTGCTGCTAGAATAAAAGATAATAACATGCACAATATTCCTATTTTCTATATACTCACTACTGCCATAATGTCAATGTTTTGTATATAATCCATGCTGTCTATTGCCTACATTTATTCAAAAACCCTAAGCATACACTTTACACAATGCAAAAAGTGTATGCGGCAACATCTCAGTGGACTTTGTTAATGTCTCCTCTTTGTACGTTTGTGTGAAAATCCTAATCGGAATGAACAGAGACTAATTGTGTAACTGTTGAGGTCTAATTGTGTAACTGTTTTGAAGAACTTAGTCATCCAGAGAGACAGTTTGCAGAGGCAGAGGCAGAGCTACAGAAGCAGGAAGTGAAAGATCTCCGAGCAGCAGGCAGTAATTTAAGTCCACACACACATGCCTGGTCTATTTTAAGATGGGGCGAGAGAAAAACTCAAACAAAATCTGTCATCAGCTTGAGTACTTTTAGTTCGAGGTGGAATTACTTGGCGCATTGTGTATTTATTGGTCCACTACTGCAGTACTAAAAGCCCTATACCTGTTACAAACTACTACTAATACTGAAATTATAACTGTTTACTATGGGGAAAATTAATGCTAGTACTTAGGGTTGTCAAAAGTATCTTAAATCAGATACTACTTGATATTAAAACTGATAAGGAAGTAGAAGTGGTAGAAAAATCACATAATTGGACCTTTCCTGAACAGATTTTTAATGATCTTGAGTTTTATCAGAGCTAGTACAAGACAAAATGTTAAAAAAAAGTATTATTTTGGATTGAAAATGTCTATTGTTGCTTTAAAAATATCCTTATCACTGAGCAAAGGTATAATAAAAAGAACTTACTGCTAATACTACATTGAGAATTATAGTTTAACTGTGCTACTTTGCTTCTGCCATCTGTACAGGCTCTGCTACAACTTTCACTACTATTTGTAAACTGCTACTGTCACAGCTCCAATTAATTTATAGAAATATAGCCCTATTATAAGGCCCTGATATATTAGGGCTCACTAATCACTGCATAAAGTTTTATTTTAATACTTTAATGCAATAGAAACAGCAAAATACGTAGATTAAACTGCTCTATTAAGGGGTTAGTAGTAAAAACAGGGTTGTGGGTGTCTAAAAATGATTTCTATGTAGATTATCTTTCCTTACTATAGTGTAATCATGCAGAGTAGTAAAAAGTTTAGGCGATAAATATAGAAAAAACTTCCTAAACATTTCAGTACACAGGCACAGTGGATCTATAGTGCACCATTACATGTTACGATGTTTTGCAACTGAGGAATGCCACTTGCCCCCAAAACAACTGCTTTAAAACTATATATATATACTAATTATACGTTTACTTATATAAAACAGGCTAGTATTCTTTTATTTTCTCCTCAAAGTGTGACAGAGGCCATTTTGAAGCTTTTACAGTTACAGTTTTATGTGGCTCGGGTGGACTGGTGTGGACAGTGGCTGAATCGTGGGTGCAGTGGTCGTGTTGTGGAGTGATGGAGCGTCGAGGAGAGGGGAGAGAGAGGGAAAGAGGGGGGGATAATGCTGTCCCACCCGCAAGCAGGGTCAAAGGTCAAGGAGAGGGCGAAGGGAGGGGCCAAAGACAGGAACCAAGTGGACCCAGGAACCAGAGGCCAGTCGCGGTCACTAGACGTACTCATTACCTAATATTGCGATTTGCTAGTACACAGTTTGGAGCAATAATTTTGTAATTTTGTCACATACCTCTCAGTACCTCTAATGTTTAACTTGCCACATTATCTCTTAATCCTTCTTAATGCTCTTATTTGTTTTCACCAGGGTTTATAATATTATAAACCTGGGTAAATGTTTAATGACAAATTTGCATCTTAAAGGGAAACTCTGGCACATTTGAAGCTAAAGTCCATTGCTGGAGGTGGTCGAATACTGTCAGAAGCCAAAAAAACGGCACATATCAGTGTTGCCTCGGTGGAGATCTCGTCGTGGTAGTGAGTCTGTCAAGGTGACAAACTAGTGTAGTGATGGAGGCAAGTTCTTAGCTTCCACGTAAAACGCCAATTTGCACAAAAGAGGCTTAACACCACTTTAACCCATCTTACAACAGCCACGAGTCTAACCAACAAAACGCTCTGCCTGGCTCACTCATTAGTGTCTGGAAAAGTTATAAAACAACTTTATAAGCAGCCTTACACTTACCTCTGTCGATTTCCCACTGCACAGGCCAAAGCCCAAAAGACTCAATCGCCGATGTCGTTTCTAATCCCTTTTATTTACGAATGAATTATAGTTTTTGAAAACGCAAAAAAAATATATTCCCAAACCATTTTCTTTCAACAACTTTCAGATTCTCTTCTTCTTCACCATCAGTAGTCGATCCTCACTTGTTGGTTCTGGTGGCTCGAGCCTCTCGCCGCCGCTGGAGTCGACAGTCGAGTCTTTTGGGCTTTTGCATGCACAGTGGGAAATCAACAAAGGTAATGCTAAGGCTGCTTATAAAGTTATTTTATAACGTTTCCAGACACTAATGAGTGAACCAGACAGAGGGTTTTGATTTTTAGACTCGTGGCTGTTGTAAGATGGGTTAGAAAGTGGTGTTAAGCCTCTTCTGTGCAAATTGGTGTTTTAAGTGGAAGTTAAGAACTTGCCCCCATCACTACACTAGTTTGTTACCTTGACAGACTCACTGCCACAGCGAGATCTCCAACTTGAAAACACTGATCTGTGCCGTTGTTTTTTTTTTTACAGTATTTGACCACCTCTAGCAATGGACTTTAGCTTCAAACGTGCCAGAGTTCCCCTTTAATTTCCTTTGTTTTAATTATCTCTGTAAATTGACAATAGTATAATTTTAAATGGTTAAAAAATAAAAGTTTTGAAGTGCTTTTGGCAACAAATTAAAGCTACATTTGACAACCCCACATACGCTAATCACCATCTATTACAGAGGTTACAATGTCATCCTGGGTCCAGTGTATTTCCGGTCTTTTGGAGCCACATGAGGAGGTTAGAGGGGCCATGCAGAGGGACAGAAGCCATCGAGCGGCGAAGGAATGCCAAAGCTACGTGAAAAGATCGCAGCCAAAAAGTCCAAACGCAACGAAACTGGGTTAGGAAACTAAATGAAGGATTAGTATAAACTGGGTTAGCTCTAGTCTACGAAGAAATCAACCAAAACAAAAGAAAAAGAAGCTTAAGAGGGCAGGCCTGTCACGATAATTACTACATCAACTTATGGTTCAGTAAATGAAGCTTTGCTTGGTCTAAATATTTATCCTACGCATCTTAGAAAACTTAAAAGACTTAAAAAATGTAATTGAATAAGTTACACATCTATGATGCACTGTACAACTTAGTGCTTAAAGGTGCATTATGGAACTTTTTTTGGGGCTGGTGGGTTTTGCCCATGAAGATGTTATTGTTTGTCTGCAATATCCCACAGTATGGCATTAAAGATATCTACCATGCTTTTTTTAAATTATGTTTGTATTGGTCAGAAATACCATAAAAAGCCTCTACATAGATCTGACCTGTAACTTGTCCCCTGCTTATTTCCATGGAGACAGACAAGGTAAATGCTGTTCTACAGACATTGCAAGCAAAGCAATAACATCTCCATGGAGACGAGCAAGATCCCACAGTATGACATTAATGTTATCTACCCTGAATTTCTTAAATTATGTTTTATTGTTCAAAAATACCTTAAAAAACCTACATTCTTATTGGGAGTGGGCTTGTCTCCTCACAGATCTGACCTGTAACTTGTGCATGGTGGTGTCCCCTGCTTGTTTCCATGGAGACATACAAGGTAAATGCCGTTCTATGAATATTGCAAGCAAAGCAGTAACATCTCCATGGAGACAAGCAGACAAGAAAAGTTACATAGTGCACCTTTATGTGTTTAATTGTTATTGCAGTTAATGTTATATCAATACTGTGCATTTAGAAAAGGGTTTAGTGGGATTATTCTTATTGTCAATGGCATGAAGTAGTTTATATAATATTGTTTATAGTGATATTTTCAAATCACACATAAAAACGAGTTATCGTGACAGGCCGATAAGAGGGTATAAGGACTCGCGGTGCAGGTAACTCCTTGCTTACCATGGTTATTCTCTGCTTTATCTTGTCCGTCTTTCAAGTCTGCCTTTCCTGGAGACAGCGCCCCCTTCTGTGGACTCACCCTATAGCGCAGCCTGCCTAGAGTCCTGTGCTTTTTTAGGAAGGGGTTACGCTTGAAATGACTGACCATCTTAAATCCTCTGGGACATCCTGGCAGCCTGCTCTTGCTATTGTTATTACCACAGTCGGTCTTGGGGGGGCGCTGTGTCCCCGCTTTGGACTCGACTTGGGTTTTATGACGTCTGGGCGGAGCATAGCAAGGAAGCCTCTTTTTCCGTGACTGTCCCTGAGTGGTAAATATGTGAGAGAGTCCATCGAATAGGCCTTTAACGTGGCTGCTAGTGCACAAGCTATTTAGGGAGGGGACGCTAGACTGACTGGAAGAACTCTGGGGGGAGTTAGCCGAAGTGGAGCTGTTCGAGACTTGCACGTTTGGGCTAAGACCTGGCAGCGAAGGGGGCGGGGCTGGAAGAAGAGCCGGCGGGGTAGTTTGGGTCGAATCTGGGGTCGGAGCGGCTGTTTCTGCGGACAGTTTTGGGGGCTGGTCTACAGACACGGCTCGCGTGCGCCGTCCGATGGGAGAGGGGGTAAAAAATTTGGAAAGCCCGTCGATTAGCCCTTTGGTTTTCTTGTTTACGGTGAGTGTGGCTGAGGTGGAGGTGAGGGGGTGAGGGGTGGAGGAAGAGGAGGAGGAGGAGGAGGAAGAGGAAGAGGAGGAGGTGGTGATTTCGACTGCACAACGAGGCCCCCTGGTGTCCGTCACAGATGCAGCATGACCAGATGGATTTGTGGAACAGACGGAAATCTTTTGAGCCCTACCAGGTGCCCCCCGGCCCGCCAGTGCTGCCGAGCTGCTGCCACCGCCACTCACACACCTGCGAGAACAGAGGGAGGACCGAGTTAGAGGAGAACACAAGTTTAAGTACATCTAACACTACTAAACTTATACTGGGACACGGCATACAGACATATTTCAAACATTTGCTTATTTTGACAGTGCTGAGGGTAAGAGGTGGGGAAAAGGTGGAGGTGATAGGGGGATAGGGGCAGGGTGACCGGGTTTTCAAAATTAAAAACTAGGACACCCCCGGTTTTGTGAAACAAGTGTGTAATTAAGGAAAATTGCTCTACACTTGGCCCATTTATGACTAACTGTGTCAGTATAGTCACATTTTCTTTGTTCTTCTTCTTCTTTGTTTTCGACATTTTTAAGCAGCTTTTCAGTATTTTACCTAAACAAATGACAATTTATGCCTCTCTTTACTGTTGGCAGGGATCAAATTGAACTATTAACTACTTCTACTCCTTCTACTACTACTACCTACCTACTACTACAACTACTACTACATATTACCTACTACTACTATCACCACCTGCTACTAATTATTAACTACCAACTACTACTTCTACTACTAGTACTACTACTACTGCTACTACTACTGCTACTACCTACCTATCTACCTAGTACTACTACCTACCAAGTACTAGTATTACTACTACTACGTACTACATACTATTACTACCACCTACTAACACTATTTCTCCTACTCCCTCCTATCTACGTTACTCTTGTTTAAGAACAGTTTTACTCTACCCACCTCTGGAAATACGACTTTATTTCCGTTCTCTTTATTAACTTAAAACCATAATCTCGGTAAAGAAAAGAGTGAAGTGTTTGTCTCGCTCACATTCTCTGTTTGAGTTTGTTCCGGGGCCGTCCGATGGGCTTGGCGTATCGTCTCTTGATCTGATGAGCTTTCTGCTGGAGCAGCTTCTTCCCGTTCTCTTTGGGCCGGCACACCTGGCACATCCAAGTACCTGGAGGACGTCCAAAAACACAGGACACAGTCAAGAGAGGGACGCTGAGAGACAGAGGAGGGGGAGGGAGAGGGGAGGAGAGAGAGAAAGAGGGGGGTGAAGAGAGAGAGAAAGAGGCACTGAGAAGAGGGGAAGACAGAGAAATAGACTGAGAAGGGGGGAAGAGAGCAAGAGGAGGGGCGGGGAGAGAGAGAGAGAAAAAGATGGGGAGGAGAGGAGGGGAGAGAGAGACAAAGAGATGGGGAGGAGAGAAGGGGAGAATGAAGAGAGAGAAAGAGGGGAGGAGGAGGGGGAAGTGAAGAGAAAGAGACACTGAGAAGGGGGAGAAGAGAGAGAGAAAGAGACTGAGAAGGGGGGAGAAGAGAGAGAGAGGAGGGGGAAAGTGAAGAGAGAGGGGGAGGGGGGAGAGTGAGAGGAGGGGAACGAGAGAAAGAGATGGGGGAGGAGAGGAGGGGGCGAGAGAGAAAGAGATGGGGAGGAGAGGAGGGGAGACTGAAGAGAGAGAGAAAGGAGGGGGAGAGAGAAAGAGATGGGGGAGGAGAGGAGGGAGAAATAAAGAGATGGGGAGGAGAGGAGGAGGAACTGAAGAGAGAGGTGGAAGAGGAGAGGAGGGGGGAGGAGAAGAGAAGAAGGGGGAGAAAGGGGAGGAGAGGAGGGGGAAGTGAAGAGAGAGAGAAAGAGAGATAGAGGGGGGAGAAAGACGGGGGAGTGAAGAGAGAAAGAGAGATAGAGAAGGGGGGAACAGAGAGAGAGGGGAGGAGAGGAGGGGAGAGTGAAGAGAGAGATAGAGAAGAGGGGGAGAGAGAACGAGATGGGGGAGGAAAGGAGGGGAGAGTGAAGAGAGAGAAGAGAGACAGAGAGGAGAGGACATGAGAGGGAGAGAGAACGAGAGGGGAAAGAGCGGGGGAGTAGAGAGGGTGAGAGTAAGCGGAGAGAGAGGTGGAGAGAATAGAGGGAGAGAGAGAAAGATAAGGAGGAGAGAGGGTGGGAAATGGGCGAGAGGAGGGGACAGAGAGGCAAAGAGAAAGAGGGAGAGACAGATAAAGGAGGAGAGATGGTGGGAAATGGGCAAAAGCAGGAGACAGAGAAAAAAGAGAGAAAGAGAGAGAGAGAAAGACAGATAAAGGAGGAGAGATGGTGGGAAATGGGCAAGACCAGGGGACAGAGAGGAAAAGAAAGACAGAGACAGAGAAAGAAAGATAAGAAAGAGAGAGGGTGGGAAATGGGGGACAAGGGTAGAGGACAGAGAGGGAAAGAGAGAGAGAGAGAGAGAGAGTGGGAAAAGATAGATGAAATAGGGTGAGAGAGAGAGAAAGCAAGAGAAGGAAACACAGAGCGGGAATAATGGTAGAAAGAGAGGAAAGAGGGAGTGAGAAAGAGAAGGAGAGAGGAAGAAGAGTGGTACGGCCGAGGGTAGATAAAGAGAGACATAGACTTAGAGAGGAAAGAGAGGGGAAAGTAAGCGTATAGGAGTGAAAGAGTAGAGGAAGAAGAAAAAGACAAAAGAAAGAGGGAAAAAGAGAAAGAGAGAGAGAGGGGGGAGGCCCGTGCACATTCATCTGATACATCCCCTTTAACTGTGGCACAGACCGCTTCACAATGACAATCAATTACACTGCACAAAGTGAAAATCCATAAGAAAAACATGGGCTCGATGGACTTGTTTAGCAAAGCAATGTGACTTTTATGAGTGTGTGTGTGTGTAAGTGTGTGTGTGTGTGTGTGTGTGTGTGTGTGTCAAACCCCTGAGTAAAGCACCAGTGTAATCTGCAGACAGTGAACCCCACAGGGACACAGCAGCATCAGATACACAGGGAAAGCTCCTATAATAAGCCTCAATAGATTTAACTGACAGCTACAAATGGGGGTTGAATTGGAATCGTCGAGAGGGAGGAACGGTGTAATTGCAGCGATCAAAACGATGCTCTGAACATGTATTTCGTTACAGAATACCGATATAATATATTTTGCAACACATTTAGGCCCAGGGTCCAATCAGAACACTTTCACATTGAGTTGCAGTGTGAAAAAGTCAACAAAAGTTACTAAAAAATTTGCTGGATTGGATATTGCTAAATATTGGTTAAGCCGATATCCTGGTTGGACATAAGTGATGTGACGCGGTTGTTTTATGGTCATAATTGTCCCAGAAAGTCTCATAATGTTTTAGTTTTACTTTGAGAGATAAATAGCAGCTAAAGAACATATTTGGATCAGTTTTGTCCCTAAGTCTTACCCTTAAAAAGTCAATATTGGATCTGAAAATGCTGGATCAGTAGTAAACGCCACAAACTGTTACTAAAGTTACTAAAATACACCCTGTTCCTCATGAATAACAATGACAATCTAACTTGTTTGGACGACTGAGTGAGTTTGGTAACAGTGTAATAAACAGTGTAATAATCAGTGTAATACCGTGTTTACAGACAGGGGGCGCTCACCTTTTGGCATTCGAGAAAGAGGAGGGTCGCAGCACTCCATGTGGAACCCTCGGTCACACGAATCACAGAAAAGCATCTCGTCCTGAAATGATCAAAACAAACATCAATATAAGATAATAAAAATATAATGTACATAATATAATGTCACTACAGTTCAAAATAGTTTTACATTGTACAAAAGGCAGTGAGATTCTTGCACATTCCAGTAGACATAATAACATTAAACCTGTATTAACTGTGTTTTTTATGTTTTTTATGGTGTTTGTGGGATGGGCTCACATTTTATTTATAGCTTAGTTAATATTACGCAACATTAGCACTATGAACAGCTTGATTCTTGTAATTAAATTATGTTGTTTCATGAACAATACTGAATCTTCATCTTGAATCCATTAAACAACAGGGTGTTAAAGGCCTTCAGCTTGTATTAATCAACAGTTTGGACTGACTAAGAAGCCACAAATAGAGCTGTCATGATGATACTAAAATTTAAAACTCGATTTTGATACTAAGGAATGGAGTCAGTCCTACATCATGTTGATAAAAAAAAGTCTTTCTTTAGCCTATAGAATGTGATTTTCAGCATTTAATCATAGTATTTTCTTTTATATTCCCATGTGGTCTTAAATCTGTGTATTCCCTCAGTGGTCCATGGGCGTATACTAGCCTATGCGCTGTTATACTTGTTCTGATACAGCTCAAAATCATACTTTCAGACTATCAAACTATTCAGGAAAGGCACATTTCTGTCCTGTGAATGACTTTTTCAGTATCAAATGAGTATCTAGTTTCGATGCTAGTTTTTGTATCAATTAGTATCCGATTTTGAACATTATGGACCGTAGTAGTTACAACATGTGCAGTTTTTTAAATCAGGCACGGGATCCGAGTCCGTCAAGTACTTTTCTCCAAGTAGATGTTATTGCTTCATCTTGGATGTTTCACAATGTGGTATTAAACCTTTATATCTTCATAGAAACCAAACCAGACCAAGTTACAGGTCAGATCTGTGGAGAGGCAACCCCGCTCACAGTCAGAATGTCTGTTTTTCTAGGTATTTTTGAGCTATAAAACCACCTGTAATTGAATAAATGTAAGGTTTAAAGTGACATATTTACAGAAAGTATGGAATTAAACCTTTCTATTTTCATGGAGATCAAACCAGACCAAGTTACAGGTCAGATCTGTGGAGAGGCGACCCCGTTCACAGTCAGAATGTCTGTTTTTCTAGTTTTTTTTTGAGCTATAAAACCACCAGTAATTGAATAAATGTAAGGTTTAATGTGACATATTTACAGAAAGTAAGGTATTAAACCTTTCTATTTTCATGGAGATCAAACCAGACCAAGTTACAGGTCAGATCTGTGGAGAGGCGACCCCGTTCACAGTCAGAATGTCTGTTTTTCTAGTTTTTTTTTGAGCTATAAAACCACCAGTAATTGAATAAATGTAAGATAGAGATGTTTAGAGTAGTAAGTAGAATAGTTACATCCCCATAAGAAACAAGCAGACGACGGACTCCCATCCAAAAAGTCACGCAGTTCACCTTTAAGTCTTTATTCACGCTTTATTAAGGCTGTGAATAGGCTCTTTATGTAGTGTTACCAATGAACTTGTTAAAGGCTTTAATAGCAGCGTTTCTGACCTGTTTAAAGGAGGTTCTGTGGGCAGCCCTGAAGCCTACATATTCAAACAGGAGAGTGGGAGTCTCTGATGTACCGCGAGCTGAAAACTGTGCCTGAAAGCGCTATTTTACACACAGCGTTTTATGTGAAAGTAGGAACGCTGTCTAAAACCCACGGGCCACAAGTCTTTAGAAAAGTAAACCCCACTGTTCACTAGAGAGGAGTTAGAAACCAAAACTATTACAGAGTCTACAGAGGCCGATCTACCTCTCAGGCCGCAAAATCAAAACTTGGGCTGTCGCTACTGATTATAATAGAAGTCGACTAGACAAAGTATTAGTTTTACAGTTCACTGAGACTTTTTAAATACATTATCAATGAAATAAAGGCTGAAATATGGCGAATGAAGGCTTCTAAATAGAGAATATTTGCGAAAAAGGAAAGAAATCTGACAGTGTTTATTGTTTGTTTGAATTTTTTGATTTAATAATGCCACTGTTATTGTTATTAAAAGGTGTTTTCATGTGTTATGTTGACTTATTGTTCATTATATGAAAACTGGAACAATATTACATTATGCGTACTTTTTATTTGCAACAGAGGAAATGTTTGGTTATTTTCTGGCTATTCGATATATAAAAGATTGTATTCGTAACATCTATGACTCCTTACTGATGCAAACTAAGTACAAAAGTGTTTCATTCTGCCGTTTATTTTTTGTAGCTCGTGATTTTTTGAATAATTTTTGTGGTATAAATCTGCCCTTGGGTTATTGTATCAGTGGCATAAATAAGTTTCAACATTTTCGTGTATTGTCTATATTTAATTCAGCAACGTTTGTTATTGTGACAGGCCTATTCAGCCGGCTAAGTCTATTCACAGGCTGATTTTGACCTAGAATATTTCAGAACGTTTGAACTTTTACTCGTACAGCGCTGCTCAGCAATTACTTTCTGGATAAATGACACAACTGGATAAATTTTGTGGTAAGTGAACCGTGTTTTGACAGAAATAAAGTCCTTTTTCCAGCTAGTACCAATTAATATCATGTATCAACAGATTCTAAAAGTCAAAGTATCGGTATCACTGAAAAAGTTGGATGGTGCTTTCCTAGTTTTAGTCTGTAAAGTCCAAATAACAATCGCAATGATCAAAATATGACTACGATTATTACTTTTTATAGTCGACTAGTCACGATTACACAATATTTGCAGTTCACATTGTTCAGTCTGGCGTCCCCCCCTAAATTTTTCCAACGATTTCTACTAGAGACGGTACAAGACAGAAGATCTCGTGAGAAAAAATTGCCACATGATCTCATGAGATGTTTTTCCATGTGTTTATATTTGGATTGGACAAAAATGGTTACGGGTTGGTGGGTTACATCACTTACAGGTCCAGAAAGCGGTAGTAGGATGGAAATAAGAATATAAAATTAAACAGAAACTGAATCGTGAAATGTAAATATCAGAAATTATATGTATGGTTGGTTTATTTCAAGCATAGTACACAAAATCTAAACAAAATGAAAGAAAATTTAAACGAGGACGATCAAATCTGTTTACATGCCCGAAAAGGAGTGGGAGGAAGTAAAAAAATGTGTTAAAATCTCGTATTGTCTCGTTCTCGTGGACCCAATCTCGTATCTTATCTCGTCTTGTGTAAATTGTGCCTCTTCCCATCCCTATTTTCTATAATTTTTTTCCTGTTGCTTCCAATTTGTTTGTAAAGCGTCTTTGAGTGTCCAAAAAGCGCTATATGAGTCTGATGTATTATTATTATTATTATTCAAATCAAAACCATCAGTGTAAAGATTAAAACCATGAGTCTCACCGCGTTTTTGCCCTGGATTCGACACAAACTGCACGTTTTGCACTCGATGCACTGCCACCGGAGCCTCTTCACGTTACAGGTCAAATCTGGAGAGAACTTCAGACATGACGGGTGCCCTAAAGAGGAAGAAAGGAGTTAACAAAACAGGTTTATGCCAATGACAATACAAATAAATAGACAGACCAACTGGGAACAACAGGGCGGTGAAGTTAAATGAATTTTAAGTGAGATTCTAATTGTCTAATTCTAATTGTAGTGATCAGTTTGGGTTTTTTAATCTATAGGTCTGTAAAAGCTTTTGGTTATAAGAGCTGATACAGAAATTTTAGCAGGATCAGGCTCCATAATATTTGGGTTTCAGGCAAATGATTCCTTCTTGATTTTAAGCATTTTGTGAGGTCATTTTCCCTTTCAAACAATATATTGATTCGAATTGTGTTATTGCTATTTGCTACGGACTGTTTCTATGCCAAATCCTTCAAATCAGGGAGGAATCCTTCTGCCTAAAACCCATGGATCAGGATGTAATACGACTATTTAGTGGCTGATGTAGATTTAGAACGTCTTATAGGGTTTAAACTTTTATTCAAAGCTGTTCAGGAGTTACTTGCAGGAAAAATAACAGTTTAATATCAAGATTGGATTCATTTTGTCATGTGTCAACTGTGCTTTGTGGAAAAAAATGCTATTTTCACATTGATACTAGTTAAAGTACAGTGTGTAATTTTCTGGAGGTGCCATGTTAACCGCATGATTTCAGAAAATAGTTAAAACATTGTCCATGGAGATAGACACGGTGGAATATTATAGTCAAAGGAACATTTCCATGGAAACAAGCAGGAAGAAGCTCTCCTCTAGGCCGAATAAGTCAGGTTTGTGGAGAAGCAAGCCCATTCACACCAAGGACATGTTTTTTTTGTTTTTTCCAAGTTTTTAGTGCAATAAAAATGAAAAAAAAAATGAAAAAAAGAGTTATATTTTAGTCTATATTTTGGCTAAAAAGTTACATACAGTGGTTAAATATCTGGTTTTGGCAAATACCTAATACCCAAAGTATCATTATCAGTATTGAAATAGATCAGAAATTGAAAAAAAGGAAGAAAAAAAAAAATCCCTTGAACTCATCAGTGCTTCTTGAACTACAATCTAATACTTTGCTGCATTATGTGAATATGCAGTGTCCTGAACTAGACTTGTGTCCACACATCTCCCTGAGTCTAGGAGCAGAATGATCAAACATGTGAGCGGCTAATTGCAGATAATTTGATGCTAATGAGGCAGAAACAGCAGCTCCATGTTTGAGAGTCGTCACCCAAAGGACCCCGTGTGTAAAACAGCTGCGCGCCACCCACCGCTAATGAAAACCAGCGCCACGGCAGCGCTTTAGTCAAATATGAGCAGAAAAATGTCACCCGAACAAATCATCAAGGAATTTTAAACACTGAATAAACTGTCGCGTTAAAAGTTACACATGCATCACTTTCAAATAGGGACTAAACTGGGGTTAAAGCACCAGGACTAAACCAGGGCTAAACCATGGACTAAAATTAATGACTAAACCAGGAGGGGTAAATCCGGTCCAAATGAGACCTAAACCAGGACTAAACCAGGGATAAACCAGGACTAAAACGAATGGCTAAACCAGGAGGGGCAAATCTGGTCCAAATGAGGCCTCAACCAGGACAAAACCAGGGCTAAATATGGACTAAACCAGGACTAAACCAGAGCTAGATGAGGACTAACACAGGGCTAAACAAAGTAGAAACCAGGAGGACTAAACAAGACTAAATCAGAACAAAACCAGGACTAAACCAAGACTAAATGAGGACTAAACCAGGTTACATTAGGACAACAAGCAGTAAACAATACAGTTAATCCAGATTTACAGTTTAGACTTATAGTTTGTTGATGAAACTGAATTAAAATAAGCCTTAGAAATGTTCGTTAAGAATACACTATTTTATCTATGTTATAATGTTGTTTCCTCATTAAAAACACATATATTTAGGCTGAGTTCCTCTCTCAAACAGAAAACACTCCAAATCCACCTACTTTATGAGATCAAAGTGCATTTTGAGCTTTGGAGATGTAGACAGCCCAATACTGCAGCGTTACTCAAGCACGTGTGAATGAAACTTAACACAACTCCGGGTGAGCTTTTGATGAGGTAACAGCATTATAACATAGCCTGAAACTCCCAAGAGTCAATTTTGTGCAATCCAGAACCTTTAAACTCCATAAACAGTAGAGTTATTGACTGACCGCTGCTGCCACAGTCTGCACAGGACAGCAGCTCCTCGGGCCTCTTGTCCCGATTCGACTCCTTTGTCCCCAAACAGAAGCTGCATATGGGGATGGGATCCACTCGCATCTGCACAGAAACAAAGAAAGACAGATATGTTAAGATACGACCAAGACTTTAACACTTATATCAGGTTATTCAGCTTGTTTTCAGATTCATTATCTACTTACTAGTGCTGAGGCTGCTTCACTCTAGTCTAAAGTTGGTTTATTTTACGATAACTTGTCATGTAAAATTATCTGTCCATGTAGCAACATAATTTCACTACTTTTAAGTCATTTTCTGATTGATTCTTAAGCTTTTTTGCTGTGAGATGTTGTTTCTTTGTCTGGAATGTTCCATAGTACTGCATTAAAACGTCAATATTTCGTTCATTCAATTACAGGTGTTTTTATTGCTCAAAAATGCATTCTCACTCTGAGCAGGGTTACCTCTCCACAGATCTGATGTGTAATTTGGCCTGGTTCTGTCACATGCTTGTCATTTTTGAAATTGATATGTTTAAAGCTGTACTGTGGAACATTCCAGGCATAGAAATAACATCTTGATGACCCCACCGTGTCATTGGTTTTCCTGGAATGCTCTGACGTACGGCGCTCAACTTATCACTTTTCAGATCTATGGAGAAGTAAACACGCTCACAGTAGGAATGCATGGATAAATAAGTTAATGCTAGACTATGGAACATTCCTGGAATAACATCTCCTTAGAAACAAGCAGGTAGCAAACTCCTCAACAGGAAAGTTACATAGTCCACCCTTTTAACATTAAAGTACATTTTGTTGGACATAGTATCTGCTCTTAATGGTCATAAACTCGATCAGAAGTAGTGGAAGGTTCAGTTCCTCATTTCTACATCTACAGGTTGCCCGGGCAGCACTGAATGATGGGTAAAATACAAATAAAGAGAATAATTTCCAACAATAGACCCTTCATAGATGCATTGTGTAACTTTTCTAATGGAGTACCGTATTTTTCTGACTATAAGTCGCTCAGAAAAAAACATGTACAAGTCGCACTTTTGGGGGGAAATTTATTTTATAAAATCAGAGACCAAGAACTGACAATTCATCTTGAAAGGCAAGTTACAGAAGTCATAAAAACAACCCAATAAGAAGAATCTGCGTATCATTCGTTCATTCATTTTTCAATATAGAACCAAAAATAAGAAAACAAAAAACAACTCTTTTCTTTATTATTTGTCTCTAAAACCAAAATGAAAAAACGGATAAGGATTTGTTTTTCACTTTTGATTCATATATACGATTCATATATATGGTCTATGGACTGTCAGTGTGAAAAATGTAATATATAAGTCGCACCTGAGTATAAGTCGAACACCCAAACCCTGAAAAAAAAAAATACGGTATATATCATCCTCTCGCACACAGAATGCATATTTTTCTGTATTTTTTCTCAATAAAACACTTACTTTCTAATTAAATAAATGCTATTATGGATTACTCAGACAAAGCGATCACTTTAATTTCATCTCCATGGGAAAAAGATGTCAGACCACCCACCAGAAAAGTTACGCAGTGCACCTTAAACCTCCATGAAGTCAACATCATCTATCTGTGTGGTCTTACTGTTACGGTTGATCTCTGTTACTCCAAATATATATAAAAAACTGCTTTCTCTTTCAAATCCAATAGACGTGAATGGGTAAGTGATCTTAGCTAATCGCACTTTAATCCAATTCTTCCAGCGGGGTCCACATCTGAGAGGATTAAGCGGCGTGTAATCAAAGCAACCCTGTGTTAATAATGAAAAGCTCCGAGGATGTTCATGGAAGGAAATACAAGATCAGGGATAACAAGATTTCCACAATGACAGACAACAAATAAAGAGGTACAGGGAGACTACACCAGGGATCTCCAAACTACTGCAAATCTAACTATTTCTACTGCTACAACTTCAATAATATCACACTGCATTACGATAGAGGCTTAAAATGAATGTTTTAAGTATTATACGAGGGAGAGTGTGGCCTAAGGAGATCAACGCTCTATATCAAGGTGTGCAGGATTATTAAGCAGCTTCTTTTCCTCAGGTAAAATGAGCCAAAAAAGAAATTCAACTGACTCGGAAAAGTCAAAACTTGTAAAAAGTCTTTCAGGGGGATGCAGCGCTCTTGAAATTGCAAAGATACTGGAGTGTAAATAATGTTTTGTTGCAAATAGTCAACAGTGTTGCAAGAAAAAGATTATAAATACAAACAGGCTACTTATATTAGTGTTTCATTCGGCTATTTATTGATTTTTTTTTTGCAGTTTGTGTTTTATTTTTCATATTTCACTTCGTTTAGAATCATTTCTTGGGGATAATTTTGATTTATAGTTATTTTGTCAGTTGTAAACTTCAATATTTGTAATTGTGACAAGCCAAATAAAGACACAAGGTAACGGGTCATCTCTAAGAACTTTCTAATATTGTTGGAGATACAAAAATATAATATATAAATCAAACCACAGCTCCTATCGAGATACTCTTACCGCGTTATTCATTCACTCCATACTAAGTGATGGTACGCTACTATTTTTATACGCCCGTTCTAATACGGGACGTATTATGGTATGGCGCTGTCCGTCCGTCCGTCCGTCTGTCTGTCCGTCCGTCCATCCGTCTGTGGACACTTCAAAGCTTTGAAGTCTTTGAAGCTTTGTCTTCATGAAAGATCTGAACTCTCTTCTCAAATGTTCTGCTGCTGAAAGCGAGAACAACCCACATTCTCTGCTTCTTTGAGCTTTGACACATTAAAGCTTTGTAGTGTCTTTAAGTTCTGTTGCTGCGATCTGATTGGTGGAATTCCGATTCTAGAATTCTATATACAATAATTCAAAGTACGGGCGTATTTTGCCCCGCTGGCGGAGCTCTTGTTACTATAGCCGCAGCCATCCTGGGGCAGACTGAAGAAAGCGAGGCTGCTAATCTGCCCCATCGGCCCCTCTGACCACCACCAACATTCACACAGGACATTCAAAAACTGCTAAAGTTCCCCTTATCGACGCAATAAATATAAAACCTAATAATCTTCGCCATTGTGTTTAAAGTGCAAGAGTGAGACAGGTGAGACTGGTACCCTCACATACTGTTTTTGGTTTTGTCCAAAAGTGCAACAATTCTGGCAAATGATCGGGCAAGAAATACGAAAAATTCTGTCTGTAAATCTGACTAATAATCCTTTATTTCTGTTGCTTGGTTTAACTGACCCTGCTGTAAAGGACAAATACAATAGAAAATTGTACGGGACGTTGGCTTTTTGTGCTAGAAAATGTCACTAGTGAATTGGATATCTGACTCCCTCTCCCTCAGTGGAAGAAAATGGTTCTTTTGTCTCGATCACCTGACGTGTCGGCTTCATCATAAGGACAATATTTTTAAGAAGACATGGGAACCTTTTTTGCCATTATGAATATGGTATTTATATTTTGAAATGGGTGTATCCGTGTCTAATATATAAAAAGGCCAATGTTTGGTTTGTCTTGTATTGTTTTTGTTATTATGTTGTATTTATGTTATATTTTGTTTAAACTAAAAAAAAAAACTGCTAAAGTGACAAATACTGACACCTACTGGGCAGAAAGCGTAAAATTTCTATTATTTTGACATTTCCCAGGCTTCTCCAAGTTAAAATATATATAGTTCTGTATTCGTACCAAATATTAGCAATGTTCAGAAACCAAAATATCGCATGGGTAAGAAAAAAAAGCTGTAGCAATTAGCGATGGTATCTATGTTTCCCACAGCTTTACAGTAGATAAACATTATGTAAGATCTGAGAAATAATTTGACTGCGTGTTTCTTAATCTTATTCATGCCCGTGTCGTGTGGTCCCTCTAAAAATAAGTTGTGTCTGAGTCAATACAAAAGTACCTTTGAGATTAGGATCAACTTCTCAGAACAACATAACCAAAAGTCGTGGTTTCATAAGATGACACATAAGTTTCATTATTTTATGGAAACACGGATGGAAAAACAAGTATTGGCGAGAACTATCAAGCGTCTAAAAATAACTGCACTAACACATATTTTTATCCTCTCAGATGTTATCAAGATGTGCAGTTGTGAAGCTGGAAGATGCATGCCTACAGGGTGCGTGTTTGTGCAACAGTTTCGATGCCAAAATACATTCAGTTATGAGGTTATGGTTTGTAACGCAGTGGTTTCCAAGCAGTCATGACTCAAAAGTTGGTCTTGTGTTTACAGTTTATGTTATAATGCTGTTACATCCTCAAAAACATAGTTGGAGTTGTGTTTTGTTTCATTCACACATGTTTGAGTCTTTATTATTCGCCTGACTACATCTCCAAAGCTCAAAATGCTCTGATCCACCTTGTGATGTCATGTAGAGGTAGTTTTCGACAGCTCCTTTGACCTTTAGTTCAGTAAATATTGGTAAACTATGCAACTTTTCTTGTAGGAGGTCTGATATTGGCTTGATTTCAATAATATATAAAATTCAAGCCTAATTCTGATACCACTATGATAAAAAAAAATGTTTTTTTAGACAAAAGAATGTAATTTTCAACTTAAAATAATAGTAGTTTCTGCAATATTACAATATGTTATCTAGTTCTAGTCTAGGTCTAATATAGATCAAGTATATTCTAAAAATATACAGGAAAAGTCCAATATTTTTCACTATCAGTACCTTTTCAAATGACTAGTTTAGTTTTGACATTTGTTTTAGTATTGGTTAGATATATATATTTCTTATGGTTGGTTATTGGAAAACATCACAATATATCACAATTAAATTAAAGTAGCATTTGAGTTGGAGCTCTTTTCAAATCACAAAAGCTGCATTTTTTTTTTACATATTAAAATTTTCGCTATAAAGAACACAAAGTCCTGTCTTTTTATGGAACATTTTTGTACCTTGAGTTTAGATCTCTCCAAACATGCTCTGAAATGCGTGGGATTCTTGTGTCAGTTTCATATTTCAGTCTTTTCTCAAACCTTAATGGTCCCGAAATAGTTTTAAATTTGCTCTTTGAACAAAATACTACTTTTTAAAACATATGTCTCAAATTTAAACGCAATATTTATCAGAAAATAATAATTTATTCACCCCAAATCCTACAGCAATCCTATATTATCGCCAGGTTAAAGCTGCACTATGTAACTTTTAGGTTGGGGGTCCGTCACCCGCGTGTTTCTATGGATACGCCATTGCTCTACCTGACATATTCCACAGTATGACATTAAACAGCTCTACTTTACATTTATTCAATTACAGGTGGTTTTATTGCACAAAAATACCTAGAAAAACAGGCATTCTGACTGTGAGCGGGTGTCGCCTCTCCACAGATCTGGCGTGTAACTCGGTCTGTGTTTGACGGACCCTCCACGAGAAAAGTCCCACAATGCACCTTTAAATGATTTGCATGTTTTCCACTGACAAACAAAACAATAAAGGCGAAAATGAGATGTAAATGTAAATACAGGTTCATGATGAGTTTACAAAGCTCCTCTTCCTCTGATCGACTGGAGCTTTGAAAAGACTCCAGGGACGCACATAATTAGTCCTGTTTTTTTTTTTATTCTTCTGACGCACTTCGGCGGCATGACCTCACTCCAATTTAAACCTGCAAACACAACACGGCAAGTCCGGGCTCGCCTCTGCGACACGGGAGGGCATCTGGGACACTCGAGCTGTTTGCAAGCACAGTCTAAAAAATGTGGGAATAGAAATGATTGTATAGCGTTTAACGGGTTCAATATAAAGTCCAAGTAAGAAATATCAGCATTTTTTTCCACTTAAAAAATAAAAAAACACACAAAAAACAAAAACAGGACATAAAAAGCTAAATATGCACATGAATTGTTCCTTTAAACCTTTTTTTTGTACTATATGCCACAAAACCAGAGACTTTACTCAACCAAGACTAGATGTGACTAATCTTGGACTAAAGAAAGACTGAATCAGTAGGGTTGCATAATTTTAGACAAAAAAAAAAAAATCAAACTGCAATTTAAGTTAAAAAGTAGGATTTTGTTCAGAGTTAACACCTACTTTAGTTCAGTAAATATGGACAGTTCCAGGTCTGAAATAATCCCAATTATCCAAATGATTCTTGTGAAGGTGTGTGGGGTTTAAAAACACAGTGGAGCACTTCCTGTATCATCACATGACATCACAAGGTGGAGTGTTTTCTGTTTGAGAGAAGAACTCAGCCTGAATATGCAGGGTTTGTGTTAAACATATGTGAATGAAACAAAACAACTCCAGGTACGTTTTTGATGAAGAAATACGGGTCCTTTAACGTTTGAAAGACTGAAATATGAACAGATGAACTAATACAAGAATCTTACACATTTCAGAACTTTAAAACTGAAATAGGACGAGCCTGGAGTAAACTAAAACTACATGTGGATCAGATAAGAGCCAGACGGGCAGTAAAAATTCATTCAAAGTACAATTCATTATTTATGTCTTCTTCACATTAGCATAGTTCATATACAAATAAAGTCCAGTCAAATCACCTGTCCAAGTGTAAAGAGCACAATGTCTTCTGGGAATGAATTTAGAGTTTGCGCCATTAGGCAAAACAAGGAGGCGAAGCGAGAGCAACTGGACTAAACCAGGACTGAACCAAGACTAAAGCAGGGCTAAAACAGAACTAAACCCAGAATAAAATAGATCGAAACTACAGGTCTAAGCAAGCACGAAACCGGAACTGTATAAGGACTAATCTCGGACTAAATCAGGTCCAAAAACAAGAACTAAACCAGGATTAAAACAGAACCAAACTACAGGTTTAAGCAAGCACGAAACCGGAACTGTATAAGGACTAAACTAGGACTAAATCAGGTCCAGACCAGAACTAAACCAGGATTAAAACAGAACCAAACAACAGGTTTAAGCAAGCACTAAACCAGGACTGTATAAGAACTAAACTAGGACTAAATCAGGTCTAAACCAGGACTAAACCAGGATTAAAACAGAACCAAACTACAGGTCTAAGGATGTACTAAACCAGGACTAAACAAGAACTGGGAAAAAAGGACTAGACCAAAACATGGCCTAAAGAAGGACTAAACCAAGATAGAAACAGAACAGATCCAAACTATAGGACTAAACCAGAACTAAACCAGGACTAAAGCAGGTCTCAACAGGATATGGGGAAAAAAGACCCAAACTAGAGGACAAAACAAGAACAAAACTAAGGCCAAGACAACCAAGATTTGAGTTCACAAACCAAATCAGGACCAAACCCTGACAAAGTTAATACTAAAATAAGTCAAAATAACATAAAATTCAATCATATTTAACTAAAACCAAGACTAACAGGCCTAGACCTGGACTCGGAAAGGACTAGACCCAAACTAAATTACTTATCCACCACATTTAAATCAAGACTGTGTCGGAAAAAATTCAAATGAGGCTCATTCAGGATTTGCAATGAATAAATTCAAATCAGGAACTAAACCAGGATCTAAACTAGGTGTGAGCCAGGATTAAACCAGGTCTAAACCAGGACTTGTATAACATTTTAAAGAGTACAAGTATTAGCCCTTGAGTAACCCCAGTGTTTTGGTATCAGACTAAACAAAATGTCCACCAAAGATCAGCTGTGAGTTAGTACTGAAGAGGACGTTTTAGACTCACGTCCTGTTCGCAGACACTTAAACTCAGTGGGATGTGGCCGTGTCCTCGTTTGGCCCTGAGTTACGACTTCCTGGTCCGAGCTTAAAGCCTGTTTGATCTGCCTCATTAGAGTAAACATATTCTGAGGTGATTTAAAGCTCCTGTGTGTGGTCTGAGGGGAACATGGAGAGGCCAATGTGCTATGTTTTAAGTTATGTTTTAAGTTAATGGTATGTTTAATCAAATCTTATTCATGGTAAATACGGGCGGTGGGAGTTTTGGCAGGGGGTTCATACGTCATCTCTATGAAGATTTTCCATGCAAAGTTGCTGTTGCGTTTGCCGCTCCACAGACGTGACTTTGCCTTGGGATGTCACCTGCTCGTCTATGGAGATAGATTGGTTCATGTCATACTAGAACATTCCCTGCAAAGTAACAATAACATATCATGGAGGGAAGCAGGTGGTGGACAAGGATTTATGAGAAAAGGTTACGCAGTGCACCTTTAAAGAGCTCATATTACGCTATTTTCTAATATATGTTATAATGTTTCCTCATCACAAACATACCTGGAGTTGTGTTTTGTTTCATGTTTAACACTGAAATAATAAAGTTTGTCTGTAAGTCTAAGTCCTTCTCTCAAACGGAAAACACCCCCCCACCTTGTGATGTCACGTGGTAATACAGGAAGTGCTCCACTGTGTTTTTAAACTCCATACAACTTCACTAGAAAATACACTGCTCAAAGAAATGAAATGGTGAAAACACATCAGTATAAAAATATAAAAACAAATAATTAAGACCTCTGTAAGATGAAAATTTAAGAGAGGTGACATTTTTTTGCTCCTAAGACATTGCCCATTATTTGTAAGACATTATTTGTATAGATATTCACATATATATATTTTTATTCAATATTCAGACCTGTTGTGTTTTCAAAGTGTTCTTTTCATTTTTTTGAGCAGTATAGATAATTTCAGACCTGGACTTGCTGATCTCTACTGAACTAAAGGTAAAAAGTTGCTGTTATCTTGAAAACTACCACTTAATGACATCACAAGGTGGAACAGAGCATTGAGCTTTGGAGATGTAGACAGACTAAGAATAAACGTTACTCAAACATTTGGAAATGAAATAAAACACAACTCCAGGCTAACATGAAGGCACTAGAATCCATTTTGTGTAATACAGGACCATAAACACCGACTTTATTGAGACAAATCCAAAACTAACTAACAAACAAATTTTAATAGTTGTTTTAATATCAAAAATCTAAAATAACCGCTTTTAAAACCACATACTTACCCACTTACCACTTGCTTAGAGATGCTCCATTATTTTCAAATGCATTTCTATCACCCAGTCCCCTCTTTTTCTCACATGTCTCCTCTGACTACTGACAAATGAATCTCCATCATTGATTCACTCACTGCTGTGATTAAAAAGCCCAAAAGGAGTGAAACTGAGGAACAAACAGTTCTGATGAAGCCTGCGTACTTGGGGAAGGGCTAAATTAAGGATATTACAGGAAATTATGAAGCTTGAAAGGAGCAGGCTGTCCTCTGAGGGGGTGGGGCCATATTAGCTCCAGCTACAGACGCAGCTCAAGTGGTTGCATAACACCAGAGAAAAGACAAAAAAATAACTCTCCTTGTTTTTCTTTGTTCCTACCTGGGTCTTTAGAGCTGAAACCGAGAATTTAGAACATCAAGGAACTAGAGAAAAGGTTTTATTGACGTATCAAAACAAATGAGGTGCGGAAAAGGACTGTCTTATGTAACTATGACATAATCCAGTCAAAAAGGGTCATGCAGTGAATAAATGAGCTAAACTTAAAAGATGCACCGTGTAACTTTTCAGGTGTGGTGCCAGATAGCTGCTGGTTTCAATGTTATTACTTTGCGTAGAATATTCCACAATATACTGGTAAATGTAGCTACTTATAACTTTTTCGTTACAGGAGTTTAATTGCTCAAAAATTCCTTCAAAAAACGTGTACCGTATTTTCTGGACTATAAATCGCATCAGCCAAAAAATGCACAAGAGAAGAAGAAAAAAACATATATAAGTCATACTGGACTATAACTCGCTTTTGGGGGGAAATTTATTTGATCAAATCAGACACCAGGAACAGACATTTCATCTTGAAAGTCAAGTTATAGTAATAACAATAGAACAGAGAACAACAGGCTGAACATGTGTCTGATGTGTTCACGTCACATATGAACAGTTATTCAGAAAATCAGAGCAGAAACAACAGAACAGAACAAGTTTACAGAACTCTCCATCTCACTCCAAATCACTAAATCCATTGAATTCTTCATCCTCGGTGTCACTTCTGAGCAATTCTAGCTAAATCTAGCTTTTATCCCGCAATAAGCTTTTCTGTTTTCTTCAATGCAGTTCGAGTTTCCTCCATTTTTTCTCCAGTCAAACCCAAGTTTCTCGCTCACTCCAAACTTTCTTTCTGCTGCTCGATTACCGTTTTCAGCTGCATATTTCACTACTTGCAGCAGAACAGCGGCTTTTTCCACAGTAGAGCAAAAAGTGATACAGGAGTAATAGCATGAGGCGTAGCAGATACTGGCACACAAGCCTAGAGCGCCCTCTAGTGGCTGTCAGTGTCAAAATAACCAACATGTGAAATTATATATTTAATAGATAAGTCGCCCCTGAGTATAAGTCGCAGCAACACCCAAACCATGAAAAAAGTGCACCTTATAGTCCAAAAATACAGTATCCGGGCCTGTAACTTGGTTCAGTAGCGTCGCCTTCTTGTCTCCATGGAGATAGGTTTAATGACATACTGGGGAATGTTCTAATATCAAATTAATGTCATCTTGAAGAAGTCAAGCAAGAAAGTCACACAGTGCACTGGGCATGCCCCTGCAGGCCAAGTTACAAGTCAGATCTGTGGAGAGGAGACCACGTTCACAGTAAGAATGTTTTTCAGGGGACTTTTGAGCTATAAAAACACCTGGTAAATGAATATGCTCAATGTCACTCTGTGGAACATTCCAAGCAAGAGATGGAGACAAGCAGGTGGTGGACATCCTGCTGTGACAGTTACACAGTTGACCTTTAATTATTGGCCTCATCTTGCTGTGGTTTTTTCACATTTTGACATTAAAAATCTGGAACAGCTCCATTAAGAGACTTTGGACACGATCGTGCAGTGAAATCATCTACTCATAATAGTACTGAAAACGTTTACTGAAAATTAATGTAAATCCTTATTGATTCCTATTGAAAATCTTGTATTACATTATTGCAGTGCAGCCACCAGGGGGTAGTGTAGGTGTTTTTGGCAGGTTCCCACAGCGCACTCAGATCTGCCATCTAAATTTATCGCCGCTAATCTCACAAGTGGGGGAAAGGCAATTTGACACTATAAACAGACCCTGAACATAGTATTAACCAGTGTCCCCTATGACTCATGGATTAAGGATGCATTTCTCCTCTTAAAATAGAAGTGGTCAAGTTCTCTTCAGCATCAAAATCAGGTCACACATTACGACAACCTGCTAAATATTCATCTCTATTATGCTTCATCCTATAAAGAACAGCAGGCTAAGCGGGAAATGTATTATCTTTGTTGGACAAGTTTTGACAAAGATACAAAACACTGCTTTTGTTTAGGAAATGTAGCATATCTTCTCTATAAATATATTTGATAGTGGCGAGAAATTTAAAACACTAAAAATCTAATATTGTAGCAACCTCACTTCCAATTCTTAGTTGTGCATTCAGTCCATCAGTATCAGAATGACACTGCAGGATTCTTTATTTCTATTTTAGTAAGTTTTTTTGCTTTATTTTAGAAGAAAAACGTAATATTCTAATTCTATAATACCTTAAAATGATAAATTGCATTAATATACATACTTCTAATTTAAAATAAAGATGAACCAAGTAACTTTTCTGGTGGGATTTGACTAAAATTTCTATAGCAAGGCAATAAATTATCTATATCCATGGAGACAAACAGTACACGTCAGGTCTGTGGAGAGGCAAGCCTAATTACAGTAAGAAGAATGCGTTTATTTTAACAGATTCTTTTTTCAGCCTAAGGTTTCATTTGTTTCTATACCTGACAGATTCATTCAGGAACTTCAATGGACTAAAAAGAATACATGTTTAGTTTTAAGCCAGAAAAACATCTGCAAAGCATCTTTAAATCATCAACTGCAGTGGATTTAGCTTTGCCCTGTCCTTTCGGAGCCACTATCTCTGCACATCTCAGTCTTCTCTTTCAGCTCGGGCCCAGCCGCACTTAAAGGTGCAGTATCACTTCCTGATTATTCACTGTGAAACTGGAGTGAGGTGACAGATCTGAGAGGACACTGTACTGCGACTGCTGCACGCACTCTCAAACCAATAACTCACAATGTACCAGACAAACAGAGCTACAATGATACATATGCTGTGTCCGATATTTGTCCTGTTTAGCGTATAGGCGTATCGGTCATAAATCTCCATAAGACACCAGTCGATATTTTGTTCGGGTAAACTAGCAACCTAAATATGCATGAAAAATATCTGTATAACACTTTATTTGGACATTTTAGTACAAAGAGGGTGCAGCAAAAATGTGACAACACTGGACAATACACAGTTTGCAGAAAAAAATAAGGTTGTGGATGAGTTTGTACTCAATTTGACTTCGAAAATCTGGGGAAAACGATCTAAATATTTATATATTGACCCAAAAAGAAAAAATGGCCATGAAAAATGCTTATCAGTCGATTTGTAGTAAATATACCGGTCTAGCATTGATTAAATTACAGTTGTTTATATTGCGAAAAACAAAAACAAAACATGCATTCTTCTTCCTGTAAGCGGGCTTGCCTCTCCACAGACCCGACATGAGGTTTGGCCTGATAACCTACATGCCAACCAATGTATGTCTTATATATAATAGCAAATAAGTTTTCCACGGGGCTCAGAGTTATGAGAATTTGCACTTTTGATGAATATTCTATGAATTTCTGCTCTCACTATACTACAATGCAGAAAGATGAGGAGAAAAACATCACATTTCATAATATGTCTGTATAGATCTAGACTATAGTTAGCAGTTTTTATGCAGAGTGAGATTTTGTTGCTTGTGCAGGAAATGAGGGTGTTTTAAAAAGTGCAGCATTTGCGATTTGCTAATTGTGTTTATTCAAATTTCGATTTTATTGCGATTCATCTTGCAGTCCTAAAATGTACAATAAAAATGAAATTTATTAGATTAAATACAATATCCACGGGGTACAGGATTAGGGTTGTCATAAAACTAAAACTACAAACTCGATTTCAATACTAAAGAATAGACAGATAATAAAAAACGCTCTTTCTTTAGACAATAGAATGTGATTTTCTTTTATATTCCCATGTGGTCTTCAGGCTCCATAGTTCCAAAATAATGAAAAATCTGCACATTTGCTGAATATTATAATAATTCCCTATAACAGCGCTAAGTGCTGTAACATTTTGTGCAGAATAAAATAAATATGTGACTCTAAACAGCCTGCTTCCCACAGACTTGTATTTAAAATGCCATGAAATGCTACACAGTGCCCAGGGCTAATGTACAGCCTGTGTACACTGTGGCCTTTATGAGCTCACAAACCAGTGGTACTTAGCACAATGGACTGCACGGAAGTCAACTCCCACTTTAAGAAAACACAGAAAGGGCAAGTTTTATATCATTTATTTTCTTTGTATCAATGTTTTCTCTCAAATGTTTCTGGATTGGACAATAGTGGCAGCGGGCCCAGACTTCTGAAATGGGTGATTAAAAAACAAACAGGGAAAAGTGCAAAAAAGAAAAAAAAGTCCTTCCTTCTTTGTCAATTGATACTTTGCAGTGACATCATGCTGGGGGTGGTCTACATGTATGTGTATTGGCAGAATGTTCACCTGTTACTATGGTGACATAATCCACACGTCAGCAAACACTGTCAAAACAGTTTTAAGACGGTCTAAAAACAAATATCTCTCTATATATATATGTTTATACAACACATTTTAAGGAGAAGGAAAAGGAGAAGGAGAAGGAGAAGAAGAAGAAGAAGAAGAAGAAGAAGAAGAAGAAGAAGAAGAAGAAGAAGAAGAAGAAGAAACTGTACTATATTTAGTATTGTATTTTATCAGTATTTATAGTTTTAGTATTAGTATTTAGGAACATATTAGACAGTCCGCTCTTCGTGGTCAGATTGTGTTAAAATAAACCTCTTTAGACAGAACAGAGCCTACAGTTAGCATCACATATATATAATGTCAAACTTTTAATTCTTACACTTCCCAAAAATCTTCCTACAAACAATATTCCAGTAGCTGTAATTGTGCATTATTTCAACTGGCTAAACTTGTATTACACTAATAATAATAGATTATAACATGGATTCTCTTCCTGGGACAATCTTCTAAGAGTTTTCTAGAGTCTATGTAGCCAATTGGTGATTTTAGTGCTTAGTAATATCTTGAAAAACATGGAACTTGCCTCTCCAGAGATGTGGCTTGTAACTTGGCTTGTTTAAAGTTATACTACGGGACATTCAGGCAAAGCAATAACAGCTTTGTGAAATACGATATGATCTTAGGAATTGCACAAAATGATAACTTGTTATTCATTTATTCTAAAACTTTATCTGGAATGTTCCACAGTATGGTATTAAACCTTTCTATCTTCATGGAGACCCAACCAGACGAAGTTACAAGTCAGATCTGTGGAGAGGCGACCGCTCACAGTCAGAATGCCTGTTTTTTGGGTATTTTTGAGCTATAAAACCACCTGTAACTGAATAAATGTAAAGTAGAGCTGTTGGTGATGGACCCAATCAAAACATAGTTTAAATATAAACTGGTTCAACATTTATATAAAAAATTATACTTCTCTTTTTATCCACGTTAAATTGCTACTGAAAAACCGTAAAGTGAACAGACTCCAGAGAAGGACAGAACTGCAGTGAGCTTGTGCAGTTTTATTTCCTCTTTTTAAAGGTCACCGTTTAATCTCACCAAAACCAAACCCAAACCGCAAACATGTCACCTCCTTATTTTCTCACAGCGCAGAGAGCAAAAATAGCAAAAACAAAATGATACAGAACCAGAGCAGACTATGACTATGACTAGATCGGGGCTAAATCATGACTATACTAAACCAGGGCTAGACAATGACTGAAAGAGGACTAAACAAACAAACTATAATAACCAGGACTAGACTAGAACTAAACCAGGACTATACTAAACCAGGGCTAGACAATGACTGAAAGAGGACTAAACAAACTATAATAACCAGGACTAGACTAGAACTAAACCAGGACTATACTAAACCAGGGCTAGACAATGACTGAAAGACGACTAAACAAAGAAACTGTATGAAACCAGGACTAGACTAGGACTAACCCAGGACTATACTAAACCAGGGCTAGACAATGACTGAAAGAGGACTAAACAAACAAACTATAATAACCAGGACTAGACTAGAACTAAACCAGGACTATACTAAACCAGGGCTAGACAATGACTGAAAGACGACTAAACAAACTATAATAACCAGGACTAGACTAGAACTAAACCAGGACTATACTAAACCAGGACTAGACAATGACTGAACAAGGACTAAAACAAACAAACTGTACTAAACCAGGACTAGACTAGGACTAACCCAGGACTAGACTAGGACTGAACAAGGACTAAAAGAAACTGTACAAAACCAGGACTAGACTAGGACTAACCCAGGACTATACTAAAGTAGGACTAGACTAGGACTAGACTAGGACTAACCCAGGACTATACTAAACTAGGACTAAACTAGGACTAGACTAGGACTAACCCAGGACTATACTGAACTAGGACTAGACTAGGACAAAACAAGGACTAAACAAAGAAACTATACTAACCCAGGACTAGACTAGGACTAAACCAGGACTATACTAAACCAGGACTAGACTAGGACTAAACTAAGACTAAACCAAGACTAGACCCAACAGAACAGGACTAAACCTTGCCTAGAACAGGACTAAACCAGGACAAAAAAGATGATTAAACCAGTTATTAAATCAGGCATAAAACGGTGCTAACCAGGACAAAAAACAAGACTAAACTATGACTAAAGCAGGACTAGTCCAGGACTAAACAGGAACTAAACCAGGAATAAAAACTGGACTAAACCTGCTACTAAACCAGGACAAGAACCGGACTAAAATGATGCTAAAGCAGGACAAAAAACTGGACTAATCCATGTTACTAAACCAGGACAAGAACCGGACTAAAATGGTGCTAAAACAGGACAAAAAACTGGACTAATCCATGTTACTAAACCAGGGCTAGACCAGAACTTAAGCAGGACTAAACCAGGACCAAATATGGACTAAAGAAGTTACTAAACCAGGACAAACAACAGGACAAAAGCTGCACTAAACCGGTTGTTATAAACCAGTCCGGGTCTAAAACAGGACTGACTCAGAACAAAAACAGAACAAGACACATCAGGACGTTTTGTCCTTGTAAATTAGCAGTAACATTTCTTCTTGTGTTGGCGAAAAGCTGCTGCGCTCACAAGACACAGCCCCGTCACATCCTTTAAGGTCGTTAGGGTCGAGTTACATAACGATGGGAGCCAGAGCACAGGGCCCACCACACACTGTCAGCATGACTCTGTGATTATCCACGCTTATATTCACAGAACAGGGGCCAGCAGATCAAAGATACGCCCCATACTGGACTGGAATATACAGCTCAATATGGGCTGCGAGGAGGGTTATAGACCTGTCACAATAACTAGACCAGGACTAGACCAGGACTAGACCAGGACTAAACCAAGGAGGGTTATAGACCTGTCACAATAACTAGACTAGACTAAACCAGGACTAGATCAGGACTAGACCAAGGAGGGTTATAGACCTGTCACAATAACTAGACTAGACTAAACCAGGACTACACCAGGACTAGACCAAGGAGGGTTATAGACCTATCACAATAACTAGACTAGACTAGACCAGGACTAGACCAAGGAGGGTTATAGACCTATCACAATAACTAGACTAGACTAGACCTGTCACAATAACACATTCTGCTAGACTAGCCCAGTACTACACCAGGACTAGACCAGGACTAGGCAAACACTAAACCAAGACTAGACCAGGACTAAACCAGGACTAGACCAAGGAGGGTTATTGACCTGTCACAATAACACATCCTGCTAGACAAAAGTAAGACTAAACCAGGACTAAACCAGGACTAAATCAGGACTAGACCAAGAAGGATTATAGACCTGTCACAATAACACATTCTGTTAGACTAGGCCAAGACTAGACCAGGACTAAACCAGGACTAGACCAAGGAGGGCTATAGACCTGTCACAATAACACATACTGATAGACTAGACCAGGACTAGACCAGAACTAAACAAAGACCAAATCAAAACTAGACCAAGGAGGGCTATAGAACTGTCAACAATAACACATCCTGCTAGACAAGAGTAAGACTAAACCAGGACTAAACCAGGACTAAATCAGGACTAGACCAAGGAGGGCTATAGGCCTGTCACAATAACACATTCTGTTAGACTAGACCAGGACTAGACCAGGACTAGACAAAGACTAGACCAAGACTAGACCAAGGAGGGTTATAAGCCTGTCACAATAACACATTCTGTTAGACTAGGCCAAGACTAGACCAGGACTAGACCAGGACTAGACCAAGAGTAAACCAAGACTAAACCAAAACTAGGCCAAGACTAGACCAAGACTAGACCAACACTAGACCAAGACTAGACCAACACTAGACCAAGACTAGACCAACACTAGACCAAGACTAGACCAAGAGTAAACTGAGATTAAACCAAAACTAGGCCAAAACTAGATCAAGACTAGACCAGACTAAACCAAGACTATTGTAGGCCAAGACTAGACCAAGACTAGACCCAGAGTAAACCAAGAGTAAACCAACACTAGACCATGACTAAACCAAGACTAGGCCAAGATTAGACCAAGACTTGATCAGACTAAACCAAGACTAGACCAAGACTAGACCAAGACTAGACCAAGATTAAACCAATATTAAACAAAAACAAGACCAAGACTTGACCAAGACTACACCAAGACTACACCAAGACTAGACCAAAACTAGACCAAGACTAGACCAAGGTTAGACCAGAACTAGACCAAGACTAGATCAGGTCTAGAAGGTCAAAGAAACACTTTAGTATTTTAGTATTTAGTTTCCATCTGTATGAGTCATAGAAGTGATTCATTCGATCTTTTACAGCTCAAATCTTATCACGTAGCCAAAAAATTACCACAGATTTCCCAGTGGCGCTCTCAATAAATACGGTTCTCAAAAATATACAGTTCCAGCTTTCATATATTATATCCGATAAATCAATATAGTAATTATCGTGACAGGCTTAGGAATGGGGTTATAACGATACTAAAATTTCACACTTGATTTTGATTCTAAGGAATAGACTTGATACTTAATACTGATTCAGATACTATGATGATAAAAAAGAAAAATCAGGTACCGCGCCGTTAATTCAATATAATATTAGTTTTGTTTGCACGACCCCAACCAAAAAGTGGAAAAAGAAAATTCTAGCAACTTCTATATCTGTTTTTGAGTTTGTTTTGCTATGTTTCTCCCAGCACAGTTTCTCAAAATCTCTCTGAAAATTGCTAAAAACAGTAGCATCACCGGGAGGATTTTCTAACATCGAGCTCTGAAACTAAATTATTTAAGCAGCCCAAATAGAGGCATCTTTTCTTATTGTTTTTCAGATGAGATTTGGCCTAAAATCTCGGCTCATCAGTGCGTGGAAAACGTCTTGCGAAATTTTGAGAAAACCTTTTTAGAAAATCACATTTGACGTCCACACTAAAGCTACAATTACATGCTTGTTTCTCACAATTCCCAGAAGTCCTCTCTCTCTTTCTAGCTCCCTCTGCCCATCTCTTTCTCTCTCTCTCGCTATCCCACGTCATCTTTCTCTCTGTCTCTCTCTCTTCCCGTCAGTCTCGGTCTTTCGCTCTCCCTTCCTTTCTCCCTTTTCTCCCTCTCTATCCCTATCTCTCTTCCTTTCTCCCTTTCTCTCACCCCTCTCTCTTCCTTCCTTCCTCTCTCTCTCCCTCCCCGTCGGTCTCTCTTCCTCTCTCTATCCTTATCTCTCTTCCTTTCTACCTTTCTCTCTTCCCCCCTCTCTTCCTCCTTCCCTGTCTGTCTCTCTTCCTCTCTTTCCTCCATTTGCCTCTCTCTCTCTATTCCCTGTCTCTCTTCCTCTCTCTCCATTTTCTCCTTCTCTTTTCCTCTCTATCTTCCCTCCTCCCTCTGTCTGTCTCTCTTCCTCTCTCTACTTCTTTCTCCCTTTTCTCCCTCTCTATCCCTACCTCTCTTCCTCTTTACCTTTCTCCCCCTCTCCCTCCCTTTCTCCCGCTCTCTGTCTGCCTCCCTTTCCCTACCCCTGTCTCTCCCTCTCTGTTCCTTCCTCTCTCTCCCTCGTTTCCTGTCTGTCTCTCTTCCTTTCTCTCCCTTTTCTCCCTCTCTGTCCCTATATCTCTTCATCTCTACCTTTCTCTCTCCCCCTTTTCTCTCTTCCTCTGTCCGTCTCTCTTCCTCTCCCTCCCTTTTCTCCCTCCCTATGCCTATCCCTATCTCTCTTCCTATTTAAATTTCTCTCTCCCCCTCCTTCCCTGTCTGTCTCTCTTCATCTCTTTCTTCCGTTTGCCTCCCTCTACCTACCCGTCTCTCCCGCTCTGTTCCTTCCTCTCTCTCCCCCTCTCTCTATCCCTGTCTCTCTTCCTATCTCTCTCCCTCTCTATCCCTAGCTTTCTTCCTCTCTACCTTTCTCTTTCCCCCTCTCTGCTTCCCTGTCTGTCTCTCTTCCTTTCTCTTTCCTCCGTTCGCCTGCCTCTCCCTACCTGTCTCTCCTCTCTCTCCCCCTCTCTCTGTTCCTTCCTCTCCCTCTCTCTGTTCCTGTCTCTTTTCCTCTCTCTATCCCTATCTCTCTCCCTCTCTCTATCCCTGTCTCTTTTCCTCTCTCTCTGTTCCTTTCTCTTCCTCTCTCTATCCCTGTCTCTCTATCCCTGTCTCTCTTCCTCTCTCCCTCTGTTCTTTCCTCTTCCTCTCTCTATCTCTGTCTCTCTTCCTCTCTCTCTCTCTGTTCCTTCCTTTTCCTCTCTCTATCCCTATTTCTCGTCCTCTCTCCCTCTGTTCTTTCCTCTTCCTCTCTCTATCCCTATTTCTCTTCCTCTCTCTATCCCTATTTCTCGTCCTCTCTCCCTCTGTTCTTTCCTCTTCCTCTCTCTATCCCTATTTCTCTTCCTCTCTCTCCCTCTGTTCTTTCCTCTTCCTCTCTTTATCCCTATTTCTCTTCCTCTCTCGCCCTCCGTTCCTTCCTCTTCCTCTCTCTATCCCTATTTCTCTTCCTCTCTCTCCCTCTGTTCTTTCCTCTTCCTCTCTTTATCCCTATTTTTCTTCCTCTCTCTCCCTCTGTTCCTTCCTCTTCCTCTCTCTATCTCTGTCTCTCTTCCTCTCTCTCCCTCTGTTCTTTCCTCTTCCTCTCTCTATCCCTGTCTCTCTTCCTCTGTCTCTCTCCATCTTTCTGTTCCTTTCACTCGATCCCTGTCTCTCTTCCTCTCTACCTTTTTCTCCCTCTGTCTCTCTCTTCCTCTCTCTTTCCTCCGTTTGCCTCCCTCTCCCTACCCCTGTCTCTCCCGCTCTCTGTTCCTTCCTCTTCCTCTCTCTATCCCTGTCTCTCTTCCTCCGTCTCTCTCCATCTCTGTGTCTCATTGTTTTGAGTTGGTCAAACATGTGGTAATAATATTGTATAACTTAAACTATTTGAACTATGACATTTTTGTCCAACTAAAATATGTAAATGACTTCCCCAAAGAACAGAACATCAGATTAGTGTTGCCATGACACTAAAAACCTGACTGATACCGAGCAAAAGGCCACATACCAGGACATTTAACATCATAATATTTTTAATAACAGTCTTTTCTTTTACAATAAAATATAACCGTCATCACAAAATAATCTCCATTCTCAACACCACATAGTAGATTTATACAAGTCCTGATAAAGGTCAAAACGTAAAAGTAAAATAATTCAGGAAAGGTCTAAGAATTAACAATTATTACTCTACTGAATTGAAAAATACAACTAACCAAAAATTAAAGTGCATAAAATTATTTTACTAAAACAGTTACACAAAATCGTAAATACAAATATCTTTGTATAATTCTTTTACTGAGTTTGGCCGTTTTTTAGGTTTAAAATTTTACTTCCTGGTGATTGTTGCGACTTTCCTAGCAACCAGCTTGTAAACTGGGTCCTAAACTCCTCATGGACAAGAAAAAATAGTTGAAAATACCTTCATTTTGTTAAAATCATGTTTAAAAGTATCAGAAAATGTGTCTCTTGTGTAAATTGTGCTAAACTTTTGTAAAGAATTCTCCCTGGGTAATGTCATCAATATAAAACTCTCTACTTCCTGTCATTTTCAACATATTTTACATTTTTTTTGCACATTGTTTCCTGATTGGTGATAAACTAAAATGTACATTTACAAGTAATATCAGACCAACTTAAGTAGAAATCTAAAAATCATCTAAAATCTGTCATGCACTGAAATGGAGTCATAGTTTTCTAATCTACATCAGATAAAACAAAACTAATAAAATCCACGGGGTTTTCCCTTTGAAAATATGTATTTTTTTGTTTTAAATAGTCGTTATTTTCCATCATTCTGAAACTCTTGTTAATTTTGACAGTTAAGAAGTGATTACTAAAAATAACAGATTTCAATAACAAGCCAAAGAATCACAACTATTATTTTTACCAGAATAGAGCGGAAATATCTAGGTATCAAATTTTATACAACTTTAATCCAAATAAAAGATACTAGATACTAATTTGAGCAGATATTGATATTAAAAAAAGTTATACTCACGGGTCAGAAATGAAGCTTTCTTGAATTTAATGTTGAAAATCCCATTCTGTTCACTAAAGAGAGGCTAAAGAGCGTTTTTTTTTTTTTTATTATTATAATCATGGTATTAGAATCGTTATCGCGTACCAAATCTCTTCCTTGGTATCGAAATCAAGTTAGAAATGTTAGTATTGTCGTGACAACACTACAGGCAGATCTGCGGTCTATAATGTGTGTGTTTTGTCTCTTAACCACAGCTATTGATGTAAACAGGCTAAATGCGTCTTCTGGGAAACGGCTAATCTGATGGATGTAATACAAAGACACTAAACACTATCTCCCCTCCGCTCTGTGGACGCCGTTCTCGTCTTTTGTCCTGCCTTATTTTGATGTTTAGAGAGATTTGGGGAAAATAAAGTTGTTTTGAGCTTGTACTAGCTTGTATTGAAGAGAGAAAAAACATTACAAAGCCATAGAGGCATCCAAAGCAACCGTCGCAATCCAAAACAGTGATTTATAGATATATATTGTCATGACGATACTAAAATTTCTATACTAAGAGATAAACTCAATACCTAAAACCAATTCCGATACCACAAGGATAATAAAAACACTTTATTTAAACAATACAATGTAATTTTCAACTTAATACGACTTCACAAATTTGACAAATTTGAACTATAAAATGGACAGGCCTCAATAATTGCCAATGGCTTTTGAAAAACTCCATTTTGTGTTGGTAAGTTGCAAATAGCTATTTTAAACTAATTTGAAGCTTATATAAAGATACACTACGCAACTTTTCTGGTGTCTGATCTGTGGAGAGGTAAGCGGAGATGAACATAAGGCAGACCCTCACCGGAAAAGTTCCATAGTGCACCTTTAAGAACCGCAAATAATTTAAAACAGTATAATTACTGAAAACGTATTAAAAGTACAAGCAGAAAACTGTAGATCTAAAAACTTTACTTATACTAGGGCTGCTTGATTATGTAAAAAATCATTATCACGATTTTTATTTTGGCCAATATTGAAATCGTGATTACTCAAACGATTATTTTTTAGTTACACAATGCATTTATTTATCATTTCTCTCTCAAAAAAAAAATTGTTAGCGATATTTTATGCACATTTTCAAATTGAGGCTACAAATATGTACCTTAGAGCAGTTTTGCAATGTGTTAAATGAAAAAAGTGAATAAAATATACTTTGAACATGAAATAAGGCGTAGAAAAACATAAATGCAGCCAAAATAAACTAAATATCCAGCTGTTCTACAAACTCTCTATATAAAAAATAAAACAAATATACTTATTAATATTAAAAAAAATCCCCCCAAATAAACTTTTTTAAGCTTTTAGATCGTTTCAACTCGATTATATGAGTTTTGGAGAAATCGCTAATCGAAATTGCACTACTATTTATTCCAAATCCCATGTCATTTTGTAAAGTAATTACACTGGACTTGTATAATTATTACTAACAACAATAGCTGTCCTGAAGGAGTAAATAATCTAAATAAATAAATAAAATAAATAAACCAACCATATCATGAATTCTAAACACTTACAGGGGGAAAAACAGGTTGCAACAGCAGGCAGCAGACGGCCTTCATGCGTAATCAGACCCTCCCTTTGAACAAATAGCCTAATGAAAAAAACCTTCTATTTATATTTCTGCTTAGTCATCAAGTCCAATGATTTTCCATATGCAAACATGTGTAATGGATAAATCAGTATAACACAATTACTCCATCACGCCGACACTGCTATTGTAAATATTACTGCATGCACACAAACTGTTTTCCATTACACAATTAGCGTTAACAGGAAAACGACGTGTAATGCGCTCATTTTTAGTCGGTCTTGTTTTGCTACTTCTTCATTTTAAAGTTCATTTGAAGAGACTTGAAGAGAATTTTTTTTTTTTGCTACGCTTCACAAAAGGATCGGTTGTAAAGCTGGGGAAAAAAATTTGACAAGGGGGAATTGTGAGCCCGAATCTTGAAATTAGGTCTCGAAGTTAAATGGTTTTCTTGTTTTGTTTCACTTGTCAGTCGGCGAAGTCAGAGGAGAGGCTGTCACAACACATTCTGAAGCATGATATATCACTGCAGAGAAATATTGTGATAAACAATAATGCTGAAACTGCTTTATGCCACCGATACAAAGCAGAATCATCCCAGGGCACCTATTTTTAAATATACAGTATCATTAAAAAGGCCTGAACTGCAAGAAATAAATACTAGAATGAACCTGTAATTAGCCAGAGTTAGTTATTTTACTCTCTACAGCTCAAATTTGACCTCATGACATAAAAGCTGCAACAATCTCGCCACTATTGAAAAGAAACTGTGCACATGATAAATACTGAGCTCCAAATTATTGCTCCATCTATCAAACATCGAACAATAAATCTGTTTCTGTCAATCATCAGATCATCTTTGCACTGTTTTCTTTACGACGTTGTACATATACATTTATATAATTAAGTCTTATTTGGCACCAGTCTCTTGCTATTTTTGATTGATAATTATTTACAAATTTTATTACCATTTTTATATTTTTTACTCTTTGTTATTGTAATATAATGTGACCTGTGAGCTACTGTGTCCAAGTCATTTCCCTTGTGGGTCAATAAAGCCTGTCGAAGTCTAATGATATAGTAAATATTGTGACAGACCAAAGTGTCACCTGTTTAAAGAGTCTAGAGTAAAAAAGTTGGGTAGATTTTTACTCCAAAACACTACTCATATGGAACAATAAACAACTCTTTGTCATTTCAATTTAACATTTCATCTTTGTGCCGTTTCTGTAACCTTACCACCTCTTGTGTATGTACCGTATTTTTTCGGACTATAAGTCGCACTTTGTGGGGGAAATTTATTTTATAAAATCAGAGACAAAGAACCAACATTTCATCTTAAAAGGCAAGTTATACAAGTTATAGTAATAAAAACAACCCAATAGATGTAAAATTCATTTGTTCTTTTTTCAATATAGAGCCAAAAATAAGGAAACGAAAAAACAACCCTTTTCTTTATTATTTCTATCTAAAACCAAAATGAAAAAAACAAAATAACCATAACCGTTTGGTCTATGAACTGTCAGTGTGAAAAATGTAATATAGAAGTCGCACCTGAGTATAAGTCGCAGGACTTATACTTAGCCAAGTCCGAAAAATATGGTACTTGATATTCACTATTTTATTGTATTCTCTTTGTGCATCTATCTGCATATTTGTGTTTTATTCAACACACTTATTTTGTCATTTTTACTACTTAAATTATGGATTTGAATTGTATCTCCATCTATTTTTTGCTCTTTGTTATTATATTGTAATGTGTGAGCTACTGTGTCCAAGTGCTTTCCTTCTTGGATCAATAAAGTTTGTCTGAATCTCAGTATTGACACTTTGCACCACTGGGGGTGTCCTACATGTACCTCTGTGGTGGAATGTTCACCAGTTACCATAGTGATGCAATACACACATTAGCAAACACTGCCACAACAGTTTCAAGATTGTCTGAAAACCCAACAAAAACACACATATGTAGAAAAACTGGATGCGAACGACACATTTTCAGGAGTTCGCTGTCAGTACGAGTGCTTATAATCGTGTTTAGGAGTTTGATTTTCTGTTTGATTAACTGAAAAACTGTTGAGTAATACTAGCGAGTTTGCTGTAATTTTATGTAAGAGAAACTTGTTTAACAGCCCATATCAGCTCACCTGTTGCTCAAAGGCTAAATCAGTCCTTTATGGCGAGATTAGGTTAAAAAAGAGCTCAGATTAAAGCCAAATAAACCCCAGACAGAGCAGAGCCTACAGTCAGAATCACACCCCCAGAGAATGTTCATGACGTCAGCTGCAAAGTATTTATAAGTCTAAGGTCCGAGTAGTGTAGTTTATCTGTTTTTATATATGCAATAAACATAATGAGAGAAAAAAGACCTGCGTAATGTAACGTATCTAAGTTGGCCATCACAACAAACATCTCAATAGCTACAGTAATTTAAGACATTGAACTTTAGATGGGGTTCATTGATCTCTGTGAGGAAATTTGTCCAAAGTATTTGACCCATAATTCAACATCACTGGGGTCCATCTCCAGATCTTGAGTTAGTCTTGCTCAGGACTACTATAGCTGGAGGTTTCTGCCTATTCTGCATGTTTTAAGTTGATGGAAAAAACACTGTGCTTAAGAAAATGCACTCACTCATTAAACATTCGGGTTTCTAGGAACCACCAAGACTACACCTGAACTCAAAATGCATTTAGATAAGGATGCAAACAAGTATATAATCCAAAACAAGCCACAGGACACAAGGACAGCTTCTCAAACAGCTTCTTGTAAGGAAAAAACAAACAAAAGAAAAACTTAGAATCCAGCATAAACCTCTGTACAAGCCTTTTGGAGTACCACGACAACTAGTCAACACGGATGAAGCCCCATTTTCATACTGTAAGTTCTAAAACATCAACATTATAAACAAACTGTTTACTTTCTAGTTCCATACCTGCAGTAATTTATTCTGTTATCGTGTTTCTAGAAATCTTTTGCATAGAAAGAAGTGGGAAAATTGACCAAAAAGAACAGAAGAACTTGTAAAAAATGGTGTTAAACAGTAAGTTACAACACTGCAGGTATTCTCGGCTAACATTATTTAAACATCGCTCTTACCTGGTCACGTTCATGTGGGAGGAGCGTCACCGTCGTCAGTAGCAGCGTAGAGCTTCCTGGACCCCGGGCGTGCCCCCTGCCTTGCTCCCCGCCGCCCCCTTGTGGACTGAGCTTGTACCGTGGGCCATTTTTCATCAGCCTGCCATTGCCGACCGAACGTTTCGCCGCTAAACGCAACCTCTGCCCGAACGCGGGGTTAGAGGCAACTTTGGACAAATCTCTCTGGTTTCTCAGAAACCTCTCGATGTTTTTCAGAGAAGACCCGTGCGTATCATCCAAGCCTTCGATCGCTCGCTTTAGTATTTTATTCCAATCAACATGACGCAGATCTTGGGAATCCCATTTAAATTCCTTCGTCGGAACGGGGGTCACGACTGGCGGTGGCGCGGTCGCTCCAGCTCTTCCAGGGTTTCCGGGGTCTTTGTAGGAAGTGCTCCCCTTATTGGTGACTTTGAGAATCGAACCATCGTGAACGCTTAATCCCAGTTGCTCGAGAACGATTTTCTTGTCTAGTCCGTGCGAAGTGCCAACAGCGTGGCATATCCTCTCCTCCGACGGTCTTTGCTTCTGGCGTTTGATTTTCTGTATTGCTTCGAGAATCCACTCCGTGTACAGAGGGTTAGCGAGTTTTACCATGGTTACACAATCGCAAATAATAATAATATGTAATCCATACAGCTAGAGAGCAGGGAATATATCCACATCCTTCGGAAAGGTCAAAAAGTTAGGTTCCAAAGTGACATCCGCGCATTGAACTCAATCCAAGGTTTTGTTTTTAACTGTTGGCACTGGTAAAATCCACTATAGTCGCTGGAGGGCGCTGTTGAGAGATGAAATCCAAGTTCAAATCTGCAAAACGATAGAGTAAAAGTTAGATAATATATATTACAGTTATTGTGGTTTATTAATTCATTCATTCATTTATTTATTTAATATAACAAGAGCAATTACACTAGATAAATAGGAGATTTTTAGAAGATTTTTAAAAATATTTATATTGTTTATATTACTCAGATTTTTGGTTTTAGATTTTCGTGGAATTTTTGAAACGTTTTTGAATTTTATCCCAAAAAAAACAAATTGCTATCTTTTTTTTAATCTATTAATTAATTATTTTTTTTAATCAAGATGTAGATTTGTAGAAAAAAACATTTACCCCTGAACTGTGTTTGACTTTGACACAAAACGCTAGACACTAAACATTGCAACATAGGGCTGTTGCCTTTGCTGAGGTCATGTAAGGATCTTGATGTTTTCATTTTCCACGTCAATTTTTTGTACATTACTCACCAACCTTACTCAAATCCTCATGTGACTCCTGCTATGTAGAACTACTGTACAGTATAGATACCATTTGCAAACTCAGAAACAGTCAAACCCAGAAGTATGTGGACAAAGGGTTGAGTACAGAACTTCCTGGTTTGCTAGGGTCAAATCTAGGTCATGAGCTCTATGCAATAACATGTAATAATAAACAATGTTATCTCACATTGTAAATGAGGAAATAGGATCAGTCAGCCATAAGAAAACAAAAAACCATACAGCTGATATTCAAGTGATATGAACCAGAATAAGAAGATGAAATTTCAAGCTTGAAAAGGGATGTCTATAAAATGCAAGTCTTGTTTTACTTCAAGAAGCCTGCCTCAATGAGAAATAACAGTATGAGTGTTAAGAAAAATGGTTAGTGAATAGAGTATTTGCTAAACATCACTTTATAAACTGTCTAAATAAATAGAAATAAAAATACCAACATCCTTCCTATCAGCTTTACTCTAATACCATGGTAAATGATCTGTTCCCTGCACCTTTGATTGGCTAATTGATTTGCTCATACTGCACAGTGCATATACTTGTAAAAGCTGCCCAGCTTGTATATAGACTACATAGGAATGCCAGTGTCCCATGTCCCACTTTTACGCACACATTTTCCTCAATAGCAATCTCAGCGTAGGTGGGGTAGAGGGGTGAAGTTACTTTTTAAGATGTGCTAAAACACGAAAACCAGATGGATATAAACAGATGCGGGAGCTGTCACGTCTGCAGAAGAAATTAAAGCCACTTAATCTCACACAGAGAAAACCCAGATGCACAATTCAGAGGAGTTGAGACGCGTGGAAACTTCCAGACTCCCCAGACAGTGAAGTGACAGTGTATGCTACATTATTTATCTTATATGAAACAAGCTGTCAAGTCTGAAGTTGTTTAACACTGAAATATCGCGTGTCATCCTTGCGTACGCGTACCCAAAATGAGCTAAATGCTAACTTCGAGGATGCTGGTGATAAGTTTGGCCCAGTGCGCACTTTTGACAGCTCGGTGCCTGCTTTTTTTTACGCGGTTACAGTGACATGTCCGAGAGCCCGGGGGAGAGGGACTCGCCAGGCAAATTGTGACGCTTGTACTTTCTTGACAGCGATCGCTTAAAGGCACTGAAATGTCCGTGCCCATAAAGGGTAAAAAAAAAACCTGCTCTAACTACAGAACTAACCGGGAGTGGAGCGCGCGTCCGTTGCCTCCTCGCTTCCTTCCGCCGTTAAATGACAGCGTTGCCAGCAGGAGCGTAACTGATGTCACCTAAATAGTCGCCATTTTGTTCCAATGTTGCAGTTTACATGAATCCGACATGACGCTTATTACAATCCAATGGAGTGTCATTAAAGCTTACCTACGCTAATGCGCCCTCCCTCGCAACGTCAATATTGGCTGCGAAGACAAGATCCGATTTCTGGTTTGATAAAGCGTGCGTCAATCTTTACGTGCGAGCGCACCCTGAGCGGCGCGCCATTGGCTGCGCGATCTGTCACTTCACTCAATTGACCCTCCCCTTAAGGTGGCGACGGAGATGAATTGACACCGCTTAGCTCGGGGAGTACGGGGAGCACATCGACTCTCCACCGCCTAACCGCTTCCAGATAGCTTTATTACCGTGTTAAAACGAGAAAAAACAAACGCGAATTAGCTCGGAATTAATTACACTGGCTAATTTATGACCCCATTAGCGGATCGTTTAGCGCCGATCCACCTTAATCCATATTCCTCCTTGAAACAGTTGGTTACACTTGAAAGTGATTTAGATCATTTTAGACTTTAATTGGCTGTTTGTTAAATCTATCATCTGTTTGCATAAAATCTGCAAAGGCTCAGCGCCGACTTAAAGTGAAACCGTTTTATAAATTACGTGCCGTGTTTTTTTGCACATCCACGCAACGTTTTAAAGCAAGCTCGTGAAAAAACACCTTATTTCCCCACCTCGTCTATTCTTGTCTTATAAAACGCACTCATTGTACGTAAAGCGATTAAGACATATTAGCGATGAAAAGTGGGTTGTATGTTTACCAGCGAGCGTTATTAGCGTCATGTACGGCGCGCAACGATGGCATGACCTCTTTATCACCGTTAACTATCAAATATCTCCAATGACGGCGGGGGAACAGCTAGCCCCTTGAGGCGAAGAAAACGCGAATCAGGGGGGAATACAAGTTTGCTCCTGAAATTCTCACAAAACGGCACACAGAGGCACATACTCTTTGCGTAACGCGCGACGCTTTCCCGTTGGATAGATGAACCTTTTGCGCCTTTTATACCTATGTTTAGCGATGGATGCAGGCGACGCGGCTTGAAAAGACAGTAAAAATATGCACTCGTAGTTTACCTTCTTCAAGTTTGCCCACATCGGATTGCGCTCTTCATAATAATGGTCGATGGAGGGAGAAGGAGCGTCACCACGTAGATTGAACGTTTCCCAGGGCTTTTTTGCACGTTGTATCCAAATAATGATAATCCCGCAGGTCTGCACGCATGGAGAGACACAGAGGAGCCGATAACTACTAATTGAAAGGTTAATCTACATAGCAGCCAGTGACTAAGTGGTACCCTCCCCCTTTCCTTCTCGCTCACTGTAGACATGTACTTGAGTGTAGCGCAATGGACCGTCGCCTCTTCCCTGTCAATTTCACTTTTACTCCCTCCTCCTCCGTCAACATGCCCAGTAGTCGCTCGCTCGGTCGGTCGGTCGCTGCCTGGTGGTGGATAGAAGCAGTTTTTTTTTTCTCCCTTCTGGCATTATGGTACACGCGCAGCGGGACTTAGTTTTGGAGGCTAACAGCTCCCATAGTTTCACACATATTTGGCCGTTGTTTGTGGCGCAACAAATTCACCATTGGTTTCAATTGGGGCACTGTGGTTTGGCCAGTGAAGCAAATTAGGCAAAGCTCGTCTATGAAGTCATGTTGCAGCATACATATAAAAATGCAAATAACTACAGTTTTAAAACGGATAATTGATTCAGATTAGTCTTAATGAAGTCATTTTGTAGCATACAGTGATTAACACATGTATTAAACCACCACCCAGTATAAGGTGTTTGCCACTGCTGACACAATTTAAGTGTTTCTGTTTACCAAAATATCTTTTTGCGTTTCTTTAATGGTTAATCAGTCAGTATATGCAAGATCTTTTTATCAAAACGATGTCTTTAATGCGAAAATATAACTATTATTGCTATCCATACATTTTCAAGTTTAAAGTTTTCCAAAAATGACACTAAAGTCTCATCTAAAGCAAATCTCTGGGAACCACTAGAAACTATTTAAAACTCAAGACAAACAAGAGACATTGCAAAACTATATAAAAACAAGGATACAGCTGTTATCTGAGCCAAAGGGCACACAAAATATTGACATTTTTGGTTATTAATTGTCAACAAGGACTATTTTGTTATTCCAATTGTTGATTTTATTTATGTTTTCTTCTTTTCATGACAGGTGGTCTAAAACATTTGTTAAGCACTGTACACATAAAAAGAAACATGTTACGAGCCTACACTCATTCAAAAAGATCATTTGATTCTGATTTATTATGTCTTTTCCCCCATTTTATTGCTTTTTACTCCTCCAAAGCAAATAACTAGAATTTTACAGCTAATCTAAAAATTCAATGAACATAAAACAAACAAGGCTGATTCAAAATATCGTCTCACTGAAGTCGTATTGGGACATACAGACAAAAATAAAAATATTATGAGTCTACATTCATTCAAAAAAACACATAATGACTTTAATTATGGTACATGTAACGTATCTTATAATGTATTTTCCCCCCATTTTATTGCTTTGTTGCTTATCTAAAGCAAAAATACAAGAATTTCAAGAAGCCTGATCTTAAAACATTTACAATTTCAATTAACGTGAAGTAAACAAGACTGATTCTTCTGTAGTCATGTTGTAACAAAGTCATAACATTGTAAAAATATTGTGAGCCTACCTTCATTCAAAAAGAAATACAGACTTTTAATTATGCAAACGTGTTATACCATCTTTATCCATTTCATTAGATTCAATGCAAATAGCATAATTAGTCTAATCAAATTAAACTGTTTACATCACATCAACATAAATATACAAATTACAACATCTGAACTCATTATAGCACTGCTTTTGAAAGCATAATGTTTATTTATATGTCAAACTACTACTATATACAATAATGTGAAGTTTTGTATTAAGGTTATGTATGATTTTATACAATGCACAATATACAACAACAAAACAACCCAGATGAGCCATAACATTATGACCACCCTAATAATATTTGCATGAACAATTTACAGTGAACCTAAATAATACAGGTAAATAAAGGACAAAAAGGACATAAATAAATAAAAGTCATGTCATCAAAACTCCATTGTCAAATCCTCTGCACTAAAATGTTTATGTTTTCCCTTTTTTTTATCTGCTTATACACTGAGGATCAAATACTTATGACATGGTGGTGCAGTGGTTAAGTGTCGCCTCACAGCCAAAAGGTTCCAAGTTTGAGCTGATGGACAAAGTTGGCAAGTTTTAGCTTTAGTTTTTATACGTCTCCAGTTTTGATTTCTACCTGCAAAAGCCTAGAGGTGCTGACTAACCCATATTATATACACTACATAAACCTTCTATACAGATTTGCTGCACAACTTGTATGTATAATGACAAATTAATAACATATTTCAGTACTTAAAAGGTGGACTGTGTAAGTTTTCTGGTGGAGGGTCTGTTCTGTCACCTGCTCGTTTCTATGGATATGTCATTGCTCTGCTTAGAATGTTCCACAGTGTGACATTAAACAGCTCTACTTTAAATTTATTCAATTATAGGTGGTTGTATAGCTCAAAAATACCTAGAAAAACAGGCATTCTGACTGTGAGTGCACAAAAAACAACCAAAACAAACAAAAAACAAAACAAAAAAGTGTTTAAATAGAAAAGAAAAAATAGTTTTACCCAAAATGTACATGGAAAATTGTTATTTTTAACAATAATGTTTTTTTAATGTAATATATATGTTTACAGTAAAATGTTGTAATAGGCACATGTTTTAACTGTGCAATCAACAGTATCAATACAGTTTTTTGCTGTAAATCAGGGGTGTCAAACTCATTTTGGTCCGGGGGCCTTATACAATCAATTTTGATTCCAAAGGGGCCGGATCAGAAAACTCATGGCATATATACCTCAAAAATAGCAATAAGTCCAAATATTTGTGCAGAGAAACGCAAATCTATTACAGAAATTTTTTTTATTTTATTTTATTTTACAAAATATTATAATATGCTAGGTTAGGTTGTGAACAAATAAGAATTAGTCCATTTTTCTTGGAAAATCCTGCACTCAGCTCCACTTTTCTTATTTTTGACATTTTGCTGATGAGGGTGTCACGGTCAACAGTCAAAACGATCGTCCTTTAAGAGCGTTTGGAAAGAGGCAAGTCTTCATTTGTCTGGTGGAGGCGCCACGCACAGAAGCACTGGAGACGCTGCTATGCTAAACTGCGCAGAAAATTACCAGAAAAATCTGAATTTTTTTAAATATTTTAATAGAAAATCAGCCGAGGGCCAGATTAAAGGTCTTGGAGGGCCGGATCTGGCCCCCGGGCCGCATGTTTGACACCTGTGCTGTAAATGAACGAAATGTTTTACCGTAATTTAACAGTTGAGTTCTGGCAACCACAGCTGCCGGTATTTTACCATCAAAATTACCTTTTTTTCCTACTGTGTGGGGTCGCCTCTCCGCAGATCTGACCTGTAACTTGCTCTGTTTTGGTCTCCATGAAGATAGAAAGGTTTAAAGCCATACTGTGAAACATTCTAGACAAAGTAATAATATTTCCATTGCTCGGAGAAAAGCATTTGACGGATCCTCCACCAGAAAAGTTACTTAATGCACCTTTAATGGTCACGTAAAACACTAAACCAACCACATATAAAGTGTAATAAATGGTGCAAAATCTCATCCCATACACAAAATAACATCTTTACTTTATTTACCTTTATATTCTGGACTAAATATAGAAAAGCCATTATTTTATACTCAAAAAGTTATTGTTTACATGCTTTAAGTCATGTTATAATGTTGTTACCTCATCTAAAAACATACCTGGAGTTGTGTTTTGTTTCATTCACACATGTTTAGTGATCCGCCATTTTAAGGCTGTCTGTATCTCCAAAGCTCAAAATGCTCCGTCCCACCTCGTGATGTCGTGTGGTAAGTTTCAAGTTAACAGCGACAGTACCTTTCACCTTTTGCTAAGTAAAGATTTGCAATTCTGTGACTGAAGTCATCCAAATATAGTGAAGGTGTACATCACAAGGTGGAACAGAGCGTTTTCCATTTGAGAGAAGCCTAAATAAGCAGGGTTTGTGTGTTAAACATGTGAGAACGAAACAAAACACAACTCCAGGTCTGTTTTTGATGAGGAAACAACATTATAACATACAGTAGATCAGAAAATAGCCTAATATGGCCTCTTTAATACAGACTGTTACGACCCAGCTCTGCTAGGGACCGGGGAAGTAACAAAATAACCAAGATGTAAAATGGAATAAATAAGGTAATTTAATTAAAAGGAATGTACAAGGTCAGTTAAACAAAACAGACTAAAATATGTACATAAAATAACCTAAACTAAGAAACAAAAGGATGGGACGGAAATATAACGAGTTTTGTGCCACGTAGGTCTGTACAAAACAAAAGTGACGGACTAAGGGACACATAACAAAACAAAATCACGAATGTCCCTAAACAAAAGTCACAGAAACCTACAAACAGAATCAAGTGACAACTAAAAAGACACAAACAGAACTAAACTAAACTCGTATCTGACACACAAAGTTAAACTAACAACACTAATGAGACACAAACAGAAAATGGCAGACGGGCCACAAAGACCCGCAGCCCCGAACAGGTGAGCAGAATCTCCTTAAACAGGGGGAGGAGTCTGGAGGTGAGGGGGAAGTGGCCGAGGGGGTTGAAGTTCCCACCAATCAGGGACCAGGGCTCAACCAGCAAGAATCCAAATGACAAAACAAGAAATTAAAGCACACAACACAAATCAAAGAACTGGAGGCCTGGGGCTGTAACAATATATACTTATTTGATTTATCAGTCTCTAGAGCATAATGTACACACACACTAAAACTGCAAATATTCTCCATAATTTCCTCCCAAAAAGATCACATTTAAACTGCACTTATCCGGATTAGCCTCAGATAGATAGTTTTAAGCGCTTACTTCTACTCCCCTGGATTCCCTATGGACATTTCATCACCGTATCAGCGAGATTCACTTTGACATATTAATAAAATAGGACAGGTTTCTTTGCATTGGCTGAGATCACCCTGGGCTCTGCAGGACATTATACACCAACTCATAATCTGCTAATTAACTTGCTGGAGGAAGCGCATAGTTGTTAGCGGTGTAATGTCTATCACGGAGACTGCCGATCTGAAGTCTTTAGCTGCTTTGGAAACCTCATTTTTCATGCACTAACTCAGATGTAATTAGGGAGATAATTGGGGGAGATTACAAACATGGTTCTGTATGAGGGAAATACAAAATGGAAGAATTAGACATACTATTCTTAACATTTAAATCAGAGCAAATTCCTGCGTGATTGCACCATAATGATTTTCCAATTAGCGATCAATCATTGCATTAAGAACATGAGTTTAACAACAACTGATCAATAATGCATGAAACTGTGATTGCTTGGTTCATTTACACACATTATGGAGATACAGATGCGAAATGTGATGCAGAATATTGCTTTTATTGTTGTTTTTCTGTCGTTGAAAATTGATTACGAATTCAAAAAGGAGCACTGTGTAACTTTTCTAGCGGAGGGTCTGACACCTGCTCGTTTCCATAGAGACTGAGTCATATTTTTGTCTATAATGTTCTACAGTGTGGCTTTAAACATATCTCTTTTAAAGCAGATGATGCCAGATGCCACCAAGTCAAGTTACAGGTCAGGTGTATGGAGAGGCGAGCTCTTTCACAGTAACAATACATGTATTTCTTTGTATATGTGTGTTTATGTGTTTTTTATTTATTTTATTTTTTATTTTAATTTGTTTTCTGAATTTTTTACATGTTTTATTTTGTATCTATTTTATTATTATTATTATTATTATTATTATTATTATTATTATTATTATTATTATTATTATTATTATTATTATTATTGAAGTACTTTATTTACACAGTTTTTTGTCATGTAAGTCATATAGAATTTGAATTTATTGATTAATTTTTTCATTTTTTATATTGATTTTTTATTGTATGTGTTGTGTTGTTCTATAAGTATTAGTATAAGTATTTTTGAGCGATAAAAACACCTATAATTGAGCAATAAAAACGCCTATAATTGACTAAAACATATAAGTTCAAGGCTGTACCGTGGGAGATTCCAGGCAAAACAGTAATATCTCAATGGAGTAAAGAGTATATAAAGAAGTGGACATTAAAATTAAGTTGTTTTTTCCATTTATCTTGTATTCTAGGTAAATATCATCACGTTATTTTAGAAAGAACACAATTAGAGCGGATTAAAGACTGAAAAGTGAGATTAAAGTGTCCCGTCACACCTGAAACGACACTCAAGGCCGTCTCCTTTCTGTCGTTGTGCATATAATATAAAAAGCCTTGAAGGTGCATTGTGTAACTTTTCCGGTGGAGGGTCCGTCAAGTGCTTTTCTCCATGGAAACCAAACCAGATCAAGTTACAGGTCAGATCTGTGGAGAGGCGACTCCGCCCACAGTCAGAATACCTGTTTTTCTAGGTATTCCTGAGCTATAAAACCACCTGTAATTGAAAAAAATGTAAAGTAGAGCTGTTTAAAGTCATACCCTCCTGGGTCCCCAAGCAAAAAAGTGTATGGCAACATATATTTTTTGAAATTTTCTGTTTATTTTGAGGTAAATTAACACTTTAGCATTCAGTTCATTTTAATTTTATTTATAATTATGTCCTTGGTAATGGACACAAGGGACATTTTGGTGTTAAATGTGAAGGGAACAACCTAACTTTTTTGATGACCAACATCTTTAGACTCACTTTTAATTTCTTTTTCTTTTCTTTTTTATCATAGTGCAGTCACAAACATTTTTTTTTAAATCCTGGACATGACAGTACCCTATAATCCCCCAGCCCTATTTAGGTAGAAGAAATTAGTCCCAGCATTAAGAGTCTATCTCAAAACACTTAAAAGATCGACTGGTTAACTCGGTGTCCACTATAAAGGACACAAATGAATGGACCGGGTCTCAGGAGGATACTGTGGAACATTCCAGGTAGAGGAATGACAAATACATAGGAACAAACAGGTGACGGGCCCCCAACCGAAATGTTACACAGCGCACCTTTAATAACCTCAACTTTTTAAATGCAAAGTGAATTGAATTAATGAAGTCAGTGGTTAGCTATGTCCATTTAAATACTGTGTAAAATCTATGAATAAAGCAGAGTCACCAGAAAAGTTACATCTTCTTCTGGGAATGTGTCCTCTGCATTTCACCAGCATTTCAATAGATGTGACCTGTATAGAGCAGTGGGCGTCTGAAGAGAAGTATCCACAGCTCCTTGAACAGGTCTTGACCCAGGGTCTTGGTCAGGATTCACGAATACCCAGCTGGAAGAGGTTTCTAGGCTGATGTTTGAAAATGGATCACCCTGAGAAAAAAACATAAAGAACTAGGAGAACAAGCAACATTGCAAGGCGAATTGGTGAAGAATGGTTTACTTAAAAGGTCCTATATTATGCAAATTTGACTCTCGTGAGCTTTTAATCATGTTATAACGCTGTTACATCATCAAAAACATACCCGGAGTTGCGTTTTGTTTGGTTCACACAAATAATCCTGTATCCTGAAGCAGACATTATATCATCAGATCAAAAAATAACATAATATCAGCTCTTTAAAGCTACTGCATGTAACTTCTCTCCCACCTGCTTGTCTCCAGACGTCTCTATTTCCCCAGGACAGTCCCAGTTTTGAGCCCAGTGTCCCCTGTCCCAGCAGATTTATCCAAAACCAGCGATTTGTCCCAGTTTTATACAAGAAATATCCCTATTCTGATTCCTGCCAACAGTAAATGCCATTTGTCTTTGTCATTTGTTTAGGTAAACTACAGAAAAGCTGCTTAAAAACGACCAAAACACAAAGAAAATGTGACTATACTGACACATGTTAGTTGTGAATGGGCTGAGTGCAGAACCATTTTACTTAATTACGCACTCGATTCACAATTTTATAATTACCAACCACCAAAAAACAGGGATGTGCTAGTTTTTTATTTTGAAAATCTGGTCATCCTACCATGGAGACAAGTTACAAGTCAAATCTGCAGAGACCACCTTAAAACGCAAGGTATTTTTGAACAATAAAAACACCTGTAATTAAATATTACACATATAAATCAATAGATAAGAAAGTAATGGACTATTTCACCAGAAAAGTTGCAGTGTGCGGCTTTAAGTGGTTATAAAACAGTTCGACTTTTACTAGTTTGGATCCGGTTTAGTCGTGATTTAATGTAGACTGGGTTTGGTCCTGTTGTCGTGGTTACGGTCCGATTTATCTCACATAATTGCAGGGTTATAAGCTCCAGAATTAATAACGAAACAAAAAAAAAACACCCAGATTAAGATTTCACAATAAAAGCCTGTGCCGTCTCGTCACACCGTGCAGTCAATTACTAGTGCAGCTCTTGCCCAGTTAGTTCAAGGATCATTTGAATTGGAGCCACTGCCTGCAATCTGCCCATCCCCATCCCCCGCCTTTCCCTCTCCCCCAGACGACTCCCCCCCCCTCCCAAAACTCTGCCAACTTCACCCATCCCTGCGTCCCATCTGTCTGAGCCTCCAAAAACACTAGGAGAAGAATGGGCCAACATCAATCTAAAACAATGAGAGAACTAATGTTATAGTATCCACATTTGCTACCGTAATAAAACCATCAGACTCGCGCTGTGATGTGGTTTTAATACAGATGCCCTTCCGGACGCAAAACCCCGCGAACACAAGAGCAAAGCAGTGGGAAAGTAAACAAATACGTACATTTAGTTTCCTATTTTCTTCTTGAGGTTAAAATAAGTGGAGTGTCCAGTGTAAGATAAGTGAGGAATAGCTCTGGACCACTGCCGACGGTTACAAAATGAACTTCTGTGGTGTTTGTCACATTTTTAAGAGTAGAAATGATCGTACAGCGTCTTTAAACACGCACTGTGTAACTTTTTGAGCGTTCGTCATCTGTTTTTTTTCAATGGATATGTTATCGCTCTCCACCGTTCAATCACAGGTGGTTTTAAAGCTCAGAAAAACCTCGAAAAACAGGTATTCTGACTGTGAGCGGGGTCGCCTCTCCACAGATCTGACCTGTAACTTGGTCTGGTTTGCTTTCCAATGAAGATAGAAAGGTTTACAACCAGACAAAGCAATAACACGTCCTTGAAGAAAAGCATTTGCCGGAACCTCCAGCAGCGAAGTTACACAATGCACCTTTTTAATTACAGATTAGACCAAAACTGTGTCTTTGATGGAGCATGAAGAATGTTTTCACTGGCATCATTTGAGCTCAAGAAGAAAGATATTATTAAAATACCTATGGGTGTGTTTAACCCGAAACCTGGATTATACTCAGACTAAACCAGGATTAAACCAGGATTAGACCAGGGTCAAACCAGGTCTACCAGGACTAACCAGTGTGAGTGCTCACAAAGTAATTCAGTTTATTTCACAAGATTTAATGATATTAGTCTTAATGTGGGAAGAAAAGTAGAACAATGTGGAGAAATGAGACTGTAGATGTAATTACAACCTTTTTCTATCTATCCTGAAATATAAAAACTGATTTCTACAAAGTTCCTGGTTCTATTTTGCAATTGGAATAAAACCCAGAACTTAAAATTGGACAGTTTCTATAAAAAAAACTATCGTGCCAGTAAACCATTTTTTCCAAATAAAATTCTGAAACTAAGCATTTGTATCTCATAATGTCTAATCAGACTAAACCAGGACTAAACCAGGACTAAACCGACTATCAGAATATCTCTATAATAATAAAGTTTCTGGTTTTATTTCTCAATTGTAACAAAACTCAGGTCTTAAAATTTGACATGTCCTGCCAGTAAACCACAAAATCAAATTCTGAAGCTATAAACATTTGTAGCTTTTACATGTCTTGCTAAAAAAACTAAAATACTGTGTCTGCTTTATAAAAATCTACGACACTCGTGGATCATTATGTCGTAATTTGGACATTTTAAGTCGTAATATTGATCTGGAACGACTGAAGGAAAGAAACAAAGAGCTGAGAAGCTGTCGGCTCCTCCTATGGACCACTGCACGTCACACTGATGAGCGGCGGGTTATTTTTTCATCGGTAGTGAAGTGATCACACGACACTGCTGAATCCTACGAAAATAAAATCGGAGAAATACGGCGCAGAAAATGGGGGTTGATGTGGAAAATAAGTGATTAAAGATGATCAAACTTGGACGAATCAGCTTGAAATGGTGAGAGAAAACAAATACAAGATGGTTTAAAGCTCTGAAACATCAATTCTGCAGATGAGTTGCTTTAAAAGTTCGGCGTGTGTGGACGTCTTGAGTAAAAGTCGAAGTGTGAAGTGTCCTTATAGCCGCAGGCCTTGTTACTTAATCATGTGACAGTCTTTTTTGTGTTTGTATTTTGCCATCTGTCATCTCAGAGAAACGAATGAACCAGCTGCCTCTGATCCAGCCAGGGCCTTTCAGAGCGCATCTGCGGGTAGAAAGACAGGAGCAAAGAGAGAGAGAGAGAGAGAAAGAAGGAGAGGGGGAGGGAGAGGAGAGAGAGAAAAGGAAAAAGAGACTGAGAGGACAGAGAGACAGAGACTAGAGAAGGAGCAGAAAAAGGATCAGAGAGAAAACGAAATAGGGAGAGAAGAGGAAAGAGATAGGATAAAAGAAGATGAGAAAGAGAAAGAAAGAGAGAGGCGGAGAGAAGAAGGAGAGGGAGGAGGGAGAGAGAAAAGGAAAAAGAGATTGAGAATGAGAGGACAGAGAGACAGAGAGTAGAGAAGGAGCAGAAAAAGGATCAGAGAGAGAATACGAAATAGGGAAAGGGAGAGCAGGGGGAAAAGATAGAAAACAAGAAGACGAGAAAGAGAGAGAAAGAGAGAGATAGAAGTGCAGAGAGGGAAAGAGTGAGAAAGAGGGAGTGTGGGGAATGGAGAGAGATTGCGAACAAGAAGGAAAGAGAGAGAAAGAAAGCGAGGAGAGTGATTAAGTGTAGAGAACAAACAGATAAAGGATTAGAGAAAGAAATGAAAAAAAGAAAAAAGAAAGAAAGAGAAATGAAGGAAAGAGATAGTAAACAAGAAAACGAGAAAGAGAAAGAAAGAGAGAGGGGAGAGATGGAGGTGCAGAGAGAGAAAGAGAAAGAGGGAGTGTGGGGAATGGAGAGAGATTGCGAACAAGAAGGAAAGAGAGAGAAAGAAAGTGAGGAGAAGTGATTAAGTGAAGGAGAGAGGAGAAGAGAGAGACAGAGAGGGGGAGTAGAGAACAAGCAGAAAAAGGATCAGAGAGAGAAAACAAAAGAAAGAAAGAAAGAAAGAGGTGCAGAGTGAGAGAGAGGGAGTGTGGGGAATGGAGAGAGATTGTGAACAAGAAGGAAAGAGAGAGGAAAGAAAGTGAGTAGGAGTGATTAAGTGAAGGAGAGAGGAGAGAGAGGGAGAGCAGAGAACAAGCAGAAAAAGAATCAGAGAGAGAGAAAAAAGAAAGAAAGAAAGAAAGAAAGAGAGGGAGAATGAAGGAAAGAGATAGGAAACAAGAAGAGGAGAAAGAGAAAGAGGGAGAGAAAGGGAGAGATGAAGGTGCAGAGAGGGGGGTGTGGGGAATGGAGAGAGATTGCGAACAAGAGAGAGAAAGAAAGTGAGTAGAAATGATTAAGTGAAGGAGAGAGGAGGAGAGAAAGCATGAAAAAAGAGGAAAAGATGGAAGGAGAGAGATGGGGAAAAGGAAAGAGAGTTTACAGGACAGATGGGGAGAGAAAGAGCGTGAAAGAGGGAGAGAAAGATAGTCTGACTCTCTCCCTTTTCGTTTCAACATTCTAACACCTCACAAGAGTCCATTTTGCGTAATATGGGACCTTTAAAGTTTAAGTGAAGAACACAAATGTGTGAAGCGATGTGTCTCGCCCAAGGAAACAAGGTCAGGGTGGAAATCAAACCATCAGCAACGACTTGTCCAGCACCGTTACTGAAGCTGGTCGTAGATGATGCAGCGATAAGGTCAATGTGCGCAGACTTCACGGGTTTTTCTGTCCAAAACGTGACGTAAACACAGAATCAAAGAGCAAAAAGTAGAAGAGATTTTGAAAGTAAACACAACTTTCCCGGACAAAAACGACCCCCTCGGCAGCTGACCAGTGCCTCTTTGTGGGGACATTGTTTTCGCTATAATAAAACGGGGGGGCGAGGGCGAGGGGGGGGGAGGGGTGTGTCTGCTCCCCGTGCTTCCCAGCTCCCCGTGCACAGCTGGACTCCGGGGATCAGGCTAATTTTCAGACCCTCTAATGATCCCAGTGCGGAGCAAAACCCGCTAATCCCCCCAACGCTGGAAATGGATCGTCCCACACTGCAAAAAAGCCTCTCTGTGTAAGGAATAAAGTCAGATTACATAGCTTTTCTGGTGGACACTCGTCTCGTCCTGTTATTGGTTTGTCTGGAATGTGGCATTGAGTTTATTTATCGCCATGGAGACAAACAGGTGACAGGTCAAGTGAGCCAGAGGTCAGATTTTTTTCAGTTTCTGTAAAGAAGTGTCTATATATGTAAAGAATAAAATCGTATTATGTAACTTTTCACGTGGGCTCTCATCTTGCCCTCTTATTGGTTTGTCTGGAATGTTTCACAGTGTGGCACTGAGCCTATCTGTTGCCATGGAGATAAGCTGATGGCAAGTCAAGTGGGTGAGAAATCAGTTTTTTTTCAGTTTCTGTATAAAAGTGTGTATATATAAAGAATAAAGTTAAATTACATAACTTTTCTGGTGGATTCTCATCTTGTCCTCTTAGTGGTTTGTCTGGAATGTTTCACAGTGTGGCACTGAGCTGTCTGTCGCCATGGAGACAAACAGATGACAAGTCAAGTGAGTCAGAAGTCAGATTTTTTTCAGTTTCTGTAAAAAGTGTCTATATATGTAAAGAATAAAGTCATATTACGTAACTGTTATTGGTTTGTTTGGAATGTTTCACAGTGTGGCAGAGAGTTTATTTATCGCCATGGAGACAAGGTACAAGCTAATGGCAGGTCAAGTGAGTCAGAGCTCAAAGGTTTTAACGCTTTTCCGTTTCTGTAAAAATGTGACTATATGTAAATAATAAAGTCATATTGTGCAACTTTTCTGGTGATCCTGTCCTGTTATTGCTTTGCCTTGGAAGTTTCACAGTGTGGCATTAGGCCTATCTGTCACCATGGAGACAAACAGATGACGGTTCAAGTGAGTCAAAGGTCAGATCTATGGAGAGGCGATCCTGCTCACAGAAAGAATGCCTGTTTTTGAGTTTCTGTAAGAAAAATGGGTATAAATAAAGAATAAAATCATATTATGTAACTTTTCCTGTGGCCTCTCATCTTGTCCTCTTATTGATTTGCCTGGAATGTTTCACAGTGTGGTATTGAGCCTATCTATCGCCATGGAGACAAAGTACAAGCAAATGACAGGCCAAGTGAGTCAGAGGTCAGATGTTTTTCAGTTTCTGTAAAAAGTGTCTCTGTATGAGGAATCAAGTCAAATTACGTAACTTTTTCTGGTGATCTTGTCCTGTTATTGCTTTGCCTGGAATGTTTCACAGTGTGGCATTGAGCTTATCTGTCACCATGGAGACAAACAGATGACCGTTAAGTGAGTCAGAGTTCAGATGTTTTTCAGTTTCTGTAAAAAAAAAAGTGTATGTAAATAAAGAATAAAGTCATATTACGTAACATTTCCGGTGGCCTCTCATCTTGTCCTGTTATTGCCTCACTTGGAATGTTTCACAGTGTGTATCACCATGGAGACAAGCTGATGGAAGGTCAAGTGAGTCAGAGGTCAGATGTTTTTCAGTTTCTGTAAGGTAGTGTATATATAAAAAGAATAAAGTCATATTATGTAACTTTTCTGGTGATTTTGTCCTGTTATTGCCTCACCTGGAATGTTTCACAGTGTGGTATTGGGCTTATCTGTCACCATGGAGACAAATAGGTGAGAGGCCAAGTGATTCAGAGGTCAGATCTATGGAGAAGCAGCAAAAATCCACCTGTTACTGTGTTTTTGCAATGTAATTTTGTTAGCAATAAAAACACCCTTAAGAAAGTAAAAACTAGACAGATTAAAGTGCATACTGTGGAACATTCTAGGCCATCTCCATGGCAACAAGAAAGTGGCAGAACCCCGACCAGAAAAGATGCACAGTGAGCCTTTAAATAAATCAATTTTATTCTACATTTTTGTAACCTAAACAACTAATCATTTGAGCATTGACGTGTCGTTGCTTTTGCTGAGTCTATTGGGATATTGGGATCACTCCAGCGAATCAATCCTACATTTATGAAAAAAAAAAACTGGAATGAATACATACAAGTAAATAAAAAAGCAAATAGTGAAATTAACAGTGAAAAAATGTTCAAAACGTTGGTCCTTTTGAAGTTTTACAGTGTGGGAACCAGGGGCTCAGTGGGAGGGAGGAGGCTGGGTGTCGCCATCACTCCTGCCCCCTCCTATACTCCCTCTTTTCCCCTCCTCTTCCCTCGTCTTCTCTCCCTTCTCCCTCTTTCCCTAATTCTCCATGGGCTGTGTCCGAATGTCCACACTATTCCCTACTTAGGGCACTTTTAGGGGTGTCCGAATGACCAGTTGGTGGAAAAGTAGTGCACTCAAAATTTACTACAATGCGCCTTGAAAAGTAGTGGCCATCGTTGGTCAACAGAACAGTCAATAACCCGAAAAATACCAAACAGACGGGGCGTTTATTTGTTTCAGTCACTAAACAGACCAGGCGTTTATTTGAGACCAGGCGGCAATTTGGGGCAGGCGAGTTATTCCTTCCTCAAAAAATCCTGTTCAGGAAAACTGGGAAAATCTGGTACTCAAATTCTTTTAAAAGTATGATTATAATTTAGGCGACTTTCTATACAGACGTAGGCGAGTTCATTTGAAATGTTACAACAAAATGTCTACCCCACATTTGAAAGCAACTCCTGAATGACAGAAAGTCATTAAAACCCTCCCGCAACATGCAGAAATGTCTTTAGCAAGTTAAACAAACGACAGATGCAGCGAGTGTGGAGCAGCAGAGTGAGAACGTTCCTCAACCACATCAGGAGCAAGCTGTGTTTTTCAGCGCTTATAGTTTTTGCAAATCATGCGGTTTTAAGTTTTGTTTCTGCATAGACGACACGAGCATCAGTCCTGCGTCCTGTTGTTGCAGCACGACTTCTGTTTTCCAGTACGTACATTTGATTCGCATTTATTTATCAAAATATCCACCTGCACCCGGCGTTTATAGGGAACCCGGCTCTTATTTGGTATTTTACCGTAGACCACAATGCATTGCGAGAGTCGGGAAAACAACGGGGTACAGCGACAGGTGTTTAACTGGACACGACACGGGTGAATAAAAGCAGAGAAAAGCACTGGTTTATGGCTCTGTTGATCCCTGATTATGAATTAAAAACTCTTTAAATAAAGCGTTACGGTTTCCACATTTCTACATTTCAGACAAGAAGAAAACAATCCAGTCCGTTTTTACGTGAAATCCAACACGACAAAAACTTGTATGATTATTATTAGTCCACTGTTGTGCTGATCATTATTTACTACAGAACTTATTTACTACAGGCCTTTTTTTCACTTAAGACACCGGAGTAACGTGACCCTAAAGGAGAGATCTGTGCATCCGAATGTCTCTGTGAATGAGTGAACTGTAGAGGGCGCTAATGAGTGCGGGCTTATGTAGTGCACGAGGGGGTTAGGGACCAGGGTGGACATTCAGACACTGCCCCGACCCTCTCCTCCTCCTCCCTCTTCCCCTCCTCCCGTTCAGCCCCCTCTCCGTCCCTCTACGGGGCGCGGCAGTGTCCAAAAGTGATTAGCATGATGAAGTCATGAGCTGATTAAATAATGAGAGCAGACACAAAACAGGGCCTCGTCTCATTTCGACTTTAGATTTCATTAGCAGCCAACGCCGATCAACTGCATATTACAGTTTTTCGTGTTATTACATTGTTTATTGGGACCTGTGGTAAATACATATCACACTTTACGTAAGTCAAGATTGTTGCGCCATAACTATTCATTTAAGCAACAAAAAGTGTAGTTCTGACAATACAATATCACAATATTTTGGTGATATTTTTTACATCCCTAGTCAATACATCTACATTTTCACAGTTAAAAGGTAAAATCTATCGTAGAATTCTGACCTATCTTTATTTTTTTATTTGTCAGGGACCAACTAATGCATTAATCTTACAAAAGAAAAGATTTTTGTACCAGATTTAGTTATTTCTACTTTCCATCTGGACTCCCCAATGTTAAACTATGGCTCCCAACATTCTATAAGACAATAATATTCAATACAGATGAAAAATGAATTCGGTTAAAATGCAGACTTTTGTTGTAATAGGCTACAGTGAGTTTGTGGGTCTTGTAAATAATGGAAAAGGGTCAAAATTTGTGTATTTACCATTTGGATATTTCATGCCAAAGATATTTGAGGGCAGGAGGCAGTTCACGTCCAAACAGCAGCTCTGGGAGGTTATTCTGACATCTGCAAAGAAATTCAAGCAGAAACTCTCCACAAACTCACAAGTTCAATAGATGCAAGAAGTGGGAAGCTCCTATTAAATAAGCGGTCCCATGTTAAAATGTAGCTTGACCTGTTGAAAAATATCAAATGGCCATTTTAAGTACAATAATAGCATGGTTTAGACCTCTGTTGTGCATAATAATCTGGAATGGTGCGTTTTAAGTTTTTACTTTTGGAAAAAATACTGTTATCGTTGGGAGGTTTGTTCAGTAACATTCGAATTGTAGTCTAAAGGTTGAAGACTTGAAAATTGTGATGACATTTATACTGACAATTTGGCAAAACAAGAGAAAAATATGATTTGCATAATAATTTGGAACAGTGTAGATACTGATTTAAGCAAATACTGATACAAAAATACAAAAATCACACTGAGTCAAATGTGTTGTTGATCAGAACCACAGTAAGACCATGTGGTAAAATATATTATTGTATGTTAAAAAATCACAGTATTGACTAAAAAGAGTGTGTAAACTTATCAAAATTAGTATCAAAATTGAAGCTTGAGGTCTTAGTATCACTAAACATTACGTCAGCGTGTGTTCGTTCAGACGGGAGCAGGTCTGTTTTCATGTTTGAAGAGGAGCTCTGACACACAGAGATGGTTATCAAAGTGTGAAAATGTGAAGCGTAACCCTGAACACAAACACTTGACAGAGGAGCGGGGCTGATGGTCTCCTGGCTCTCGTCCAGACATCCAGATAAACTATGAGATAAACTACAAAAACTATTAAGTCCTCACTGCTCCCAGCTATGTGGTCTGTGGTTTTCCACGGCAGATTTATCTGCCTTGTTGAGAACTGAGAATCTGTAAAACTCGACACAATACAGCTTAAAATAATCATCAGTTTTGAATTTCAATAACAGGTGCAATTTTAAGGAGCTTTTTTAAAAATTATTGCTTTGACAGCAGTCCAGTTATTCATCACTCTGTAACCTTTTCCTATAAAAATAAATGTTCATTCGGATTTCAGGACTTAAGCTGTACAGAATATAAACCAGCCTCAAAGACATACGTAAGATAAATGAAGGTAACGTCATTAAGCACTACAGTATCAGAATACGTTTGAATTCAACTTTTGTATTCAGCATCTTAAAATCTCCATTTGTTTCACTTTAATCTACATTTCAATACTGAAATGGTCCATATACCAGTTTGTCAGAGGCTAATCTCATCAGATCTCAGATCTAAGCAGGGTCATGGTTTGTACTTGAACAGGAGGTCCAGGGGCCACAGTGAGGCTCTAGGGGCAAAAATGGTCACTGTGTCCTTAGGCAAGACACTTCACCCACAGAGACATGGGCCTGGCTTCTGTCTGTCCCAGGGCAGCTGTGGCTACAATAGTAGTTTACGAGTAATAATAATAATAATGCATTTTATTTATTTGGCGCCTTTCTGGACGCCCAAGGTCGCCTTACAACAACAGCTACATGACACATGTCCTCAAAGGCGCTTTACTGAGCATTATTAACAGAGCATTGTTCATTCATTCCAGACCCGATGGTGTGAGCTCCCACCAACACTCCCGCACACACCACTTTCACACCTACAGCATGTTTTGGGTTGATGGGGGAAACCGGAGGAAACCCATCCAGACCCGGGGAGAACATGCAAACTCCACACAGAAAGGCCCGGGTGATCCGAGGATCCAACCCATGAATGAACAAAGCTCTGTAAAACACTGTGGACGTCTTGAACACTGCTATAAATCCAATGATCAATGAATGAATGAATGAACCTGTGCAAATAACTGCCTTTATTTTGATACAGACGGCCCATGGGTGTCCCTGATTGGCTAATCCACCTGTCAATCACGCTCATCTGAACTCGAATTTACCATCACATTTTCATAAAGAGGAAACCAAGATTTTTGGTTTTCACTAATGTTTTAATCAACTAAATTAAATTGGCTACATGTGGATATGGCTAATGATTTTGGCAGCTTCATGTTCTGAACAATTAAGGATATTATCTATTCATAAAACACCAAATGCCAAAAAAGAGAGAAAAAAATCTTGCAGTTTTAATAGCCCAGGTTGATTTTTTGGATATAATTTCAAGGGACTTTCAATAACAAAAATGAAATACATGTTTACTGGCAAAACATGCAAACAATAAAAGAGTGGACAGAAGTGCGGTGTTTATTTGTGGGTTTGGAGCGATGCTGGACACAGATGGACACGAGGGGACGGATTAGACGAAAAAGACAAGTTTGGACATTTGAGGTTTTTTCTTGGCTCCAAATGCAAAGCTTAATAACATGATATAGTGCCAGCCAATTAAATAAGATATCACAAAATTCTGTCCAAGAAAGTAAAAGGAAATTTGATAATAAAAACATCTACACCGACTTCTAATGAAATCATGCTTTAAAGGTTTAAGAAGTTTGGCAAAAAGAGAGAAAAAAAAACATAATCCAAGGTTATTATTTGAAATAGATGTCATTCAAAGGTTTTTATTTTCAGAAATGTATTTATTTTTGACAAATTATTGAAGGTTGATAGAAGATTAAGACTTGAATACTGTACAGTACAGAGTAAGAGTTTCCTTGAGGCGTGAAATATAAAGTACAGAATTTTAGCATAGTTTATTCATGGGCCAATTTAAAAAAAAATGAAACAAAAATATAACTACTACTAAAAAAGGGGGAAAGTGTATGGTCCTGGCTGTTAAAATAGCATTAAGATTAAAGGTGCACTGCGAAACTTTTCTGGTGGAGGGTCCTCTACATGCTTGTCTCCATGGAAATGTCATTGCTTTGCCACAGTTTGATATTATGCTCAACTATTCTGTATTTATATGGTTATATATGGTTTTATTACTCAAAAATACCTTGATAAAACACATTCTTACTGTGAGGAGGGTCGCCTTTCCACAGACCTGAACTGTAACTTCTCTCTGTACCTCTGTAAGTCTCAATAGAACTATATAAAGACTTGGACAAACTTGGACAAAGCCAAGAATGTTCCACACTATAGCATTATTTTAAGTTTTCCCTTTTTTTCCCTTGTAGATCAATAAACTTTGTCCAGGTTTTTTATTTAGCTCCATTGAGACAGGTTACAGTTCAGATCTGTGGAAAGGTGACCCTCCTCACCGTAAGAATGTGTGTTTATCCGGGTATTTTTGAGTAATAAAACCATATATAACAGAATAAACACAAAATAGATAAGCAATTTCGTTGTTCTTCTGTGACAATGACAATAAATACTTGAATCTGAATCTGAATATCAAACTGTGGCAAAGCAATGACATCTCTATGGAGACAAGCTGGTGACTGACCCTGCACCAGAAAAGTTACACAGTGCGCCTTTACACCCAGTGGTCTATGGATTTATTGAGAGGTCATAAGACATGACGAGTGCCTTGGCTGTGGTTCATCTCTGCTTTCCACTTGTTTCTAATTTAGACATTTCTTTCTTCGTAAACTGTTTAACAAATTTATTAGACCATCACCCAGCATAAGGTGTTTTCCACTGCTGCCATACGCAATTTAACAACATTTCCAAAATGTTTACCAAAATGTCTTTTTATATTTCTATAATGGTTAATATGTAGTTAATATGATTATCTTAGGTTCAGGAGCAGGACCACGCCTCAACCGGGGAATCACAGCTCACTTTGAGCACACCTGAATTTCCCATCCATCCATCCATCATCTCCCGCTTAATCCAGCTGGGTCGCGGGGGCAGTTTGCTGCCCAATCCTCATAGCACCTGAACCCCCCCCATGAACCCCTCTGCAGGTGGTGAGCCCACAGGAGGGGAATTTCTCAAAAGCCTATTTGTAGTAGCCTATCCCTTCATCCCTGTTTTGTCTCGGCTAACTCAACCCCACTCTCCCAAAGCCTATCATGTTTGTCATCCTACGAGGGGGGTCCTGTTCAGGCTGGGCCAAGTGAAGATTGAGACGGAGCCTCCACCCAAGAGTCTCAACTCAGGCGCACTGCCTCGTCACCCAAGAATAAACGCTTCTTATTCGCACAATGTTGTTGTTGGCCTGGTCTTTGGTAGTGAACCGCCAGTATATGCGAGATCTTTTTATTGAAACGATATTTTTCATGCTGAAATATAACTACTGTTGTTATCCATAAATTTTGAAATGTAATGTTTAAAGTCTCATCCAAAGTAAGTCTCCGGGAACAGCTGAAACAATTTGGAACTCAATAACAAAAGAGACATAGAAGCAAAATGTTTTTGACATTTTTGGTTACTACTTATCTAAAAGGACCACTTTGTTATTTCAATTTGTCATTTTCTCAATGAATAACAATGAAATTGTTCATTTGAAACAAGTTACTATTGCTACTATGAAGTTATTTATGTTTTCTTGTTTTCATGAGAGGTGGTCTAATAGATTTGTTAAGCGCTGTATCTTGTTTTGAGTATTGTTTTAAAAAGTAGACCAGGCTTGTACATAAGCAGGAGTAATTCTTATAACCAGTGATAGGAAGAAAACTTTGAAAATGTATAAAGTTACAGAAAACTGAATACCTGCATTAAATGTATTTTGTGACGTATACTAATACATGGAGTAAAGACGCACCATCGCCTTAAAAACAGCTTTATATTTGTTTAATTGTTATGTATTTCCTGTAGCTAATCCCAAATCCATTCAGAACAAGAGCAGTGTTCATATTTTTCTCACTGGGTATGTGCAGTTTGAAGCCATTTCGAGATCAAATACTGCAACATATTCCTTAGATTTTAGTAAAGTAACTACAGTATATTCTGAATACCACCAAATTAAAAAGTAACTGTACTTGGATAGTTACTTAAAGCTGCACTGTGTAACTTTTCTGGTAGAGGGTCCATTATCTGCTCTATATCTATATCCATTGAGACAAAAAAGTGACGCCACCAAGCCCTGTTACAAGTCACATCTGTGGAGAGGCGCCACTGCTTGTGTTTTTTAAGCAATGAAAACAAAATAGATCAGTTTAATGCTACTATTAGGATGACCAGATTTTCAGAATAAAAAACTAGGGCATCCCTGGTTTGGGTGATTTGTAGTAAAAAAAAATAGTGAAATGAATAATTTGAGAAAATTGTTCTGCACTCAGCACAAATGTGAGTCAATATAGTCACATTTTCTTCTGTGTTTTGGTCATTTTTAAGCAGCTTTTCTGTATTTTACCGAAACATCCATCCATCTTCTCCCGCTTAATCCAGCTGGGTCGCGGGGCAGTTTACTGCCCAATACTCATAGCACCTGACCCCCTATGAACCCCTCTGCAGGTGGTGAGCCCACATTTTACCGAAACAAATGCCAGTTTATGCCTCTCTTTGCTGTTTACAGGGATCAGATTGGTCAAAAATAGAGACCCCAGGGACATTTCCTGTATAAAAGTGGGACAAAAGTGCACTGAGACACTTCGGTGTGATTTTGCACTTTAAACATCAATAAACAACAAACAAATCACTGGTTTTGGATACATCTGCTGGGACAAGGGACACGGGGCTTAGGGTGACCAGAATTTCAATATAAAAAACTGGGACACCCCTGGTTTGTGATGGTTTGTAATAATAAAACTGTGAATCGAGTGCGTAATTAAGGAAAATTTGCCGGTATAGTCACATTTTCTCTGTTTTTTAGAAATTTTTAAGCAGCTTTTCTGCATTTTACCTAAACTAATAACAATATATCCTTCTCTTTACTGTTGGCAGGTATAAAATTGGTCAAAAATAGGGACACTTTGGACATTTCTTGTATAAAACAGGGACAAGTCACTGGTTTTGGATAAATCTGCTGGGACAGGGGGACACAGGGCTGGAACTGGGACTGTCTCGGGTAAATAGGGACGTCTGGTACTACAGAACATTTCCGGCAAAGCATTAAAATCTCCATGGAAATAAATCAGATGACAGATCCTCTACTAGAAAAGCTACACAATGCACCTTTAAATTGTGTATTCTTAAAAAGTATTTGATATTCAGTCACTTCCTACCACTGGTTATACGTTAGTACATAGTGAAACTAGTGGAAATTATCTTTATTGATCAAAAAGGCCACAAGGGGGGAAAAAAAAGACTTGTTATTAATTTGTCCAGATGTGACACCAACAGCCCCAAACACTTTTTACTAAACTAGAGATTCTCTATTCTAATTGCAAGAGGTACAGTGTATAAATATGTTTCTTTAATATTTCATAACAGTAAATGAGGTGTTCATTACATTTATTAATCGTGTTATTGAGGCATAAAGGCGTTCTTATGCTACAGCACCTAGTTTGCTGTGCTAACCTGTTTTTGTATATTGGTAAAGCACAGACAGTGTCCTATTAGCATTAGCAAAGGGGTTAGCTCAATTATTTTAGACATCCTTATATTTCACTATAGTCAGGCCTGTCACAATAATTATTATACTTATCGTTCAATATATGAAAGCTGGAGGTGTATTTTAAAGGTCAGTATTTATTTTGGGTACTTTTCCTTTGCACTGCTGGGAATTTTTGGGTTATTTTTTGGTCATATGATCAAATTTGAGCCATAGAAGGTTGAATTAATAACTAACGGAGGTGGGACCAAGTCGTTGTTTTGCAAGTCTCAAGTCTCAAGTTTTTAAACTAAAGTCCGAGTCAAATCCCAAGTCAAATACAGGCAAGTCCAAGTCGAGTCTCGAGTCACTGGCCTCTAAGTCCAAGTCAAGTCCAAGTCGTCTGCTTTGAGCTTAAAGTTATTTCAAGTCTTTAAACCAAAGTATCAAATATAGCTTAGATTTTTCCTATTTATTTGATTTTTTTAACTAAATTGCACTTAAAAACTCATGGTATAGGAGTATTTATATAAGAGTTATAGAAATTATTACGGTCAGAACAGAGAGAATTAAGATTTAAGAGTGCTTAACAGTTAAATTGTCAACTAAGTCTAAGCATCTTCTTCTCAAGTCACTGACCTTGAAGTCCAAGCCGAGTTCTAAGTCTTCACCTATTTTATCAAGTCAAGTCTCAAGTCCAAAAAATAGTGACTCAAGTCTGACTCGAGTCCAAGTCACGATAACTAAACTGTTTAATTTAACTTTTATCGTATTTATTTAACAATACTGTACACTTACAACAATTTTCCTGGTTTAAAACTCTTGGGTTATTGTGTCAGTGTTAGGGACGATAACCAAACGATATCCAAATCTCTCAATACGATATTTTCACTGTACATATCTCAGGGTACGATATTTTGTGGAGGTTCACAAAACTGTGAACATGATACTTTTTCCCCTAAAAATGCCTTAACAAGACTTAATCCAAAGAATGAAGATGTAAAAGTGCTTAGAACAGTTATTTCTGCACTGAAACGGAGCAAAGGATCATGGTCTATGTAGTTCCCTCTGTTTTCTTTAGCTAGCAAAGCAAAGAGACTTGTGATTCGATATATTGTGATGGTCCACGATATTATTGAGACCTTTGACGATACGATATCACAATATTTCGGTTATTGTTACATCCCTAGTCAGTGGTATACAGTTTTTCAATTTTATCGTCTATATTTTCTTCAGCAATATATATCGAAATTAACACTTTATTATTGTGACAGGCCGAGCTATTGTTCAAATATTGTCCGAATCACTCAAAACAAAATGATGAAATGTAAAATTGTGCGTTCATTGCGGACTGTAAACTATTAAAAGTTTGGATGTGTCTATGGCTTTTTCAGTGCTTATATTATTTGCGTATAAATAATTCTGTTACATAATTTTAGCACAATTTCTGGTGGTTAAAAGTGCATTGTGTAACTTTTCTGGTGGAGGGTCCGTCAAATGCTTTTTTCCCACGGAGACGTTATTGCTTTGTCTGGAATGTTTCACAGTATGACATTAAATCAAACCTTTCTGTCGTCACGGAGACCAAACCGGACCAAGTTACAAGTCAGATCTGTGGTGAGGCAGTCAGAATACCAGTTTTTCAAGGTATATTTGAGCACCTGTAAATGAGTAAATGTAAAGTAGACCTGTTTAATGTCATACTGTGGAATATTTCAGGCAGAATTGTGGCATGTCCATAGAAACAAGAAGGTGACGGACCCGCGACCAGAAAGTGACACAGTGCACCTTTAACGCGCTCGGAGTTTCCTGGCTTTAGCATTAGTTCACAGTAAATACAAAATAAAGAACATTTAACCGTGAGTTTTTTTGGGCTGTAAGGGGATCATTGGTAGTTGGGTTTTTCGGGGAAGGTGCAGCCAACTCTTCTGATGATGACGTTGGCTGCGTAGTGCCCAGCGCGAATGCATTCCTCCAGAGACTGCTCCTGTACCAGCGCAGACAGGAATCCTACACAAACAACACACAAAGGACAGAAAAAAGATGTTTAAAGGTCCTATATTACACAAAATGTACTCTTGTGAGCCTTAAAGGACCCACACCCTATTCTCTGATCTATCAGTCAAAGGGAATTTACTGAGTATGTCACATGTACAGTACATAACACCTTACACATGTACAGTTGTGCTCATAAGTTTACAGACCCCGACAGAATTTGACATGATAACACAAAAACTTTTCTTTCACTCATGGTTAGTGCTTGGGTGAAGCCATTTATTATCAAACAACTGTGTTTCCTCTTTTTAAATCATAATGAAACAGAAACTACACAAATGACCCAGTGACAGTTTGGAGTCTTTTGTGATAGTTGTGGATGTGTTATTTTCTCTGATGGTAAATCTGCTCATTCTTCTTGGCAAAAAGCTCCAGTTCGTGTAAATTCTTGGGCTCTTGTCTGAACTGCAGCTTGATTCTCCCCAGAGGCTCAGTGATACTGAGGTCAGAAGAGACGAACACTCCAGAACCTTCACTTTATTCTGCTGGAGCCAGTGACAGGTTTGTGTTTTGGATCATTATCATGTTGCAATATCCAAGTACGTCCCATGTGCAGCTTCTGGACCAAGAAATCATCAATTCTGCCAGGGGATGGAAACTTATGAGCACAACTGTATGTGTAGACATGATAATATAATTTCCTTTACATACGTAAGCATATCTCAAAAGGTCATGGGAAGAAGTGTTAACTTTTTGAATCCCACCCCTTACATATACTTAAGCATTACTACTGATGTCCAGTTTCCTCTGAATCATCTCCGTCACATTTATCTGGTTTTACATCCTGTACAACTTGTATTTGTCTATCTATGTTATCTAATGTCATTTAACACACAAACCCTGCATATTTATTAGTTATATTTAGTTCTTCTCTCAAAATGAAATCCTCTGTTCTTCTGTTGCACCTTGTGATGTCATGTGGTGGTACAAGAAGTGTTTTTGAACTCCATATATCTTCACTAGAATCATTTGGATAGTTTCAGCCCTGGAATTACAAATCTCTATTAAACTAAAAGTAAAACATAGCTGCTAACTTGAAAACTACTGCTTCATGACATCACAAGGTGGAACTGAGCATTTTGAGCTTTAGAGATGTAGACAGACTAATAATGCAACTCCAGGTATGTATTTGATGAGGCAACAACATTATAACATGGGTTAAAACTCACAAGACTTCATTCTGCATAATATAAGACTTTTATGAAGTTACGAAGACTGAATCAGTCTTAATAAACAAACAAAATTACGTGTACACTTAAACTAACACAATACCGCTGCTGCTGTTGGTATTAATAGCAGTAAAAAAAACCACAGATTTAATTTAATTTGTTGTATATTACCTCCAACAAAAGCATCTCCAGCTCCGTTTGTGTCCACGATGTCGTTTTGGTCGATGTCCAGAACTGGGAAACTGATTGCTTTGTCTCCTGTGAACAGATGTAAAATACAGTTTATTATAAATATGCTAATGTATTAGGTTAATGTGGGAGAATTTAAAAAAAAACATCTATAACATCTAAAAAAAACACACAAAAGCCACACAGTGCAGCTTTAAAATGTTTGATTAAATGTGTTTTTATGCTTTTCTTTGGCATATCCAGCGTCGTGTGTTTGAAACTGTTCTAATACGTCCTAATTAAAAGTGTAGGAACCTGTGTTCACTGCTGCTCGGTGTAATTGCGCTTTGAAGACATCAGTGACGTGCTAATGACATGTCAGAGCAGCAGACAGCTCTTTCAATCAGTGCAGTTTCCACAGCAGTGAGCCCAGAGTTACAGACACGAGCTCAAATACTGTCCATCAGGTCCACTAAACAACAAATAACAATGGAAATCATCGCCTGGAGGTCAAACTACAGCCAAATGTGCTGTATTTACGATATGCAAAACTGTGGGGTTTATGTGTTCAAAGAAAGGGTAAAATAGTCGACAAATATGTGAATTAATGACATGGGAATACTATTGACGACTACTACTGCTACTACACTTTGGCAGTTTTTGAAACATTTGTTTTTTTGAGCTCAATTTTTAACATCATGTCATGGGATTTTAATCAACTAATAAGTGGTACGAACAGTGGTCCCTCAGGAGTTAGGTTAAAAAAATAACCCACGATTTATTTTTTACAATTAGTATATATGTTTTAAGGCCGTAATATCCATCCGCGATCTAAACTGAGGAGCGTGGGGGTGAAAAACATAGTTATGGTTATGGTTACTGGCCCTGTTTTTTATTCTTATGAACAGACATGCTGCCTTCGAACGCAGAATGCACGTTCATACACTATAAAAAAGAAAAAGCATGCAAGATTACACAAAAATAACATCTGCAAAACAGTGAAGCTGCTAAAGGTGAACCACGTTATAGTGAAGGACGACTGTAGTGCGAAGGACGTTTGGTTTTCCCGTATCCATGAAGACAATCCAAGTGGCATTTGAGCGACATTTGAGATCCTACGGGCTTTTACAGCATGTGTGGCAACAAATGTGGCAGAAGACCTTCCAGAAGAAATACTTTGAGAGAATTAACACAAGGGACTGTTGGATTGTGAGATGCTGCAGGCTTTTTGCACCATATATGTAGTAAGTACCCTTCATTTGTCAATTTCTTCACATGTACAAGACATATAAAGGAATCAAAAATGGACCTGTCACCCCATCTGTACATTTAAACACGTAATACATGACATGAGGGCACTAGGCACGGACCGGGCCGGAAGACGGGTAGCAGAGGAAAAAAGCAGAGGGAGAAACAATGCAGCAGAACATGAGGATGGGGGAGGAGGAGTAAAAAACAGAGAACCCTCCAGACCACACTCCTAAACTGGGACATAGTATAGTATGAGTTACACAAAAACCACCCCCGCTGCGACATCAGCACAGTCAAAAACACAGTACAAACATTTCACAGGACTAGCAGCAGGGCAGGGGAGGGGCATCGGTGGCAGAAGGCCTTCCGTCAGAAATACTGCGAGACCTTCCAGACGAAATCATCATCTGCATGTGTTCTTCAGACAGATTAAAGCCATAAAGGTGAAACTAAAGAGTAGCAGTAGCATTTTTAACATAGATGCTCAATATTACAACCTAAAATGATCAGACGCATTGTTTTTCGAAAAGATTAAAGACATAAATACGTTTTTTTCACGACTACAATTCAATTTATTGCGGTCGAACATTAGGTTGCTGCTGTTACTACCACGACTACAAATGCTCCTACCTCTACCACCCACATACAATTATCAGCAGATCTTCAAAGGAATTAAAGGCACTCTATAAAGACCACATTAAATCAGGAGCTTATGTCTGAAGCGGTGGGAAACAAGCGGAGATGTTACTTCAAAGTACGAGGGTCCTGGCTCACAGAGGTGTGGGGGGACACTACACGGACCTGAGGATGAAAGCGGAGCCCGGGAGGGGGGGTCCAACCAGAGCCGTACTAACGACGTACATAAACTACAGCGCGGATAAGCCCAAGACCGCACAGAGACTAAAACAGATTAAAATGCACTGGAAAGCATCTTTCAGCGTCTAAAAAAAGCACTATATAAAACTGATGAATTATTATTATTATTTTATTATTTAAAGATGCACTATGTAACATTTCTTCTCGTCTCCGTGGTGATGTTATTGCTCACGCCAGAATGTTCAACAATACGGCAAGAATGAGTCTTACTAATTTCATACATAAACTGCACGGATAAGCCAGGGTCCGAAAACAGACCAAACCAGGACTACAACAGGTTTAAAGATGCACTATGTAACTTTTCTTCTCGTCTCCATGGTGATGTTATTGCTCACGCCAGAATGTTCAACAATATGGCAAGAATGAGTCTTACTAATTTCATTGGTTTCGCCTTTTACTTTTTATTTATTTTTTTTACCTTCTAATTCAAACTACATGATAAACCAGAGTCTGCAAAAAGACCAGACCAGGACTATAACAGGTTTAAAGATGTGCTATGTAACTTTTCTTCTCGTCTCCATGGTGATAACGTTGCTTTGCTCGGAATGTGCAACGATATGGCAAGAATGAAAGTCTTATTCATTTCATACATAAACTACACGATAAGCCAAAGACCACAGAGAGACCAGACCGGGACCAGGTTTAAAGAGGCACTATGTAACATTTCTTCTCGTCTCCGTGGTGATGTTATTGCTCACGCCAGAATGCTCAACAATACGGCAAGAATGAAAGTCTTACTAATTTCATACATAAACTGCACAGATAAGCCAGAGACTGCAAAGAGACCAAACCAGGACTATAACAGGTTTAAAGATGCACTATGTAACTTTTGTGATGATGGGGGTTTGCCACCTGCTCGTCTCCATAGAAACGTTATTGTTTTGCCTGGAATGTTGCACAGCATGGCACTGAACGGGTCTCGTTTGACAGATTACAGATGTTTTTTTGCTAAAATAGACTTTGAAAAACATATATTCTCACATGAATAGAGTCGCCTCTCCACAGATCTGGTCACAACAGCCACAGCGTAGCCTCAGTTGCCGTGGGGCAGACCGGCATATGCATGGCTGCCTATCCGTGCCATCAGCCCGTCCAACCACCACCAATCACTCACATCAGGTTTTCTTTAGGTTTTTGTTCCTTGTTTTGTTTCTTTGTGCATTAAAAGAGGTGCATTATCAATAAAATGTTGTTAATTAGGTCCAATTTGCAACTTAAAATGAATAAAATGGAGGAAAAACAAAAAAAGTAAATAAACATAGGTAAGGTAGAGGAATAGTCTTGCTTAAGGACGCTGTGGTTGGTGGATAAGAGCCTTGACCATAGATCTTACACTTGCAATAATATTTGGCTATATATGGGTCAATGACATGACGCTGTCCAATTGCAATTTCCTGTCAAAAGGGTTCAAATTTGATAAGAATTCACCAGATTTCTGTAGTACCTCTGACCTCCAAGGAACCAAATCATTTTTTTTCAGAAATCATGAGTTATTCTGCATGTTTTCTGTACTTAAAGTGTTAAAATGTCATGTGGTGCAACCGTGCATCATGTGGTGCCACTAATATCAGCAGTAATTCTATGGCTGGAGATTTAATAACAAAGTAAACTTGGGTGCATAGTATTTTTTAGGTATTTTTCTTCATTTTCTGCATTTTCCAGGGCTGTAGTTTATTCAATAAACACAAGCAGGTGACTGTCATATTGAACATCAAAAGAAAATATCAATCTGCATTAAAAAACCAAAGAAATGCCAACAGTTTGTTTCTATACACTCAGAGCTTAGATTAATATCCCAACCATGTTTTAGAAAATAAAACAATTTTAAGGTTATTCTCGGTCGCACCGCATGACATTTTACACTAAAAATGCTTCATATAAATGTTAAACACAGATTTATGCATCTGAAACTGTAAATATGTGAAAAAGTTCAATAGAAACTAATATTTTTTATATTTTAAAATGCACTTGTTGAAAATCCTTACACGTCATTGACCCTTATACAGTATCTATACAAATATCAAAGCTAAAAAGATATGTGTAATTGGCTAGTTCTGAAATGTACAAAAGTAAATTACAGATAAATCCAACTTAAATCAAAATCACATGGAGAAGAGAATCTGCTAATTAACGACTTTCTTTGTTTAATTAAAAGCACAGACAGACTCAGACTCCTTCAGTTCAAACAGATGAAAACGTGTTAATAAAACAGAACAGTCTGGAGGACATGTACAATTTGTGGCTGTGAACCAAAAGCTGTTAGCGCTTTTGTTAGCTTATCGCATATTTGGTTACAATTTTGAATAGAAAAAAATGAATCAGAATTTGGCAAACGCAAAAAAAACTCTTATCAAATGTTATAGGAACTGATAAACAATTAATAAAAAATACTGTAAGCAACCTGGAGAATGTTTTTCACCTCTCAGAGCTAAATCACACCCCCTTCAGAGCGCAAACACAACACAAACGTGCTAATGAAACGACTGCACATCGCGTCAAGTTGTTGTCAAGTTGTTATATACAGTTTTGCATCATGGTTTTGAATATTTATAAAGAATTGTTGTGTAGGAGCATTCGATTAGGGTCTCTGAGATCTCTAGATTACTCAAACATGCACGGATGACATCTAACACCTCTCCAGACATGTTTTTGATGAGGAATTAGCCTTATAACATGGTAGAAAGCTCCAAAAAGAAGATTTTTCACAACCTCACATACCACATTTTAAGTTGTTTTTGTAATTCTACTCAGATGTGCTCTTTTTTTGCACAGAAGAATCTCAGAGTCTTCAAATTACTGTCCAAATACATTTACAAAGTCGGTATTTTAAGTGGCAATTTGAAAAGAACAAAGAAGGAGTCCTGTTTGTGGAAAAATGAATGTAAGTTAACTGAAATCATGAATGTTTTAAAGGGTTATATGATGTTGTTTCCTCATCACCGACATGTCTAATGTTGTGTTTTGATTCATTCGCACATGTTTAACACACAAATCCTGCATATTTAGGCTCAGTTCTTCTCTCAACAGGAAGTGCTCCGCGTCATACACCTTCACTAGAATCATTTGGATGATTTCAGTCCTAGAATTGCCCATCTCAACTGAACTATATGTAAGGTAAATACATTTTTAAGCATTGGAGATGTAGACAGACTAATAATAAAAGATCATTCACACTAGGGTTGGCCGGTAATACGGTAATACAGTATCCCGAAGTGTGAAAATGTAGCAGCAGTATCAGTTTCATTACCGTCATTTAAAAAATCTGCCGCGCATAAGGACCTAATATAATAATAGGAGCATTTTGGCCTCAGGGGAGAGACGCAAATGTTGCCGGAGCTACAACCCTGCGTCAGGCCGACGATCCCACCACAGTCGCTTCAGACACAGGGCCCAGGTTGGACTTTCTCTCCTCCGCTTTCCCTCCTTTTCAAACGTCGTTACGCTCGGAGATTTCCATCCACACGCAGCGACGAAGAAGAATCTGCAATCTTCTGTAATCTGCCTCTTCTGCGCTTTTCTCGTCTTGGCGTGTCCCAGATCATTAAATTGAGGCAGAAATGCGCTGGTGAAGTTTGGTTTGATCAGAACTTCATCTTCCTCATCTTCAAATATAATGCTGTTATTCTGCTTCTGAATGGCAAGCTACTAAATAATTCCTAATTAGGCACGGTAATACTGTATACTCCGGTAAAATGCTGAGAGGGTTTAACGGTATCAAAATTTGGATTTGTAAATGAAAAACACAACTCTAGGTATCGTTTTTGGTGAGGTAACAACATTATAACATGACTTAAATCTCAGAAAAATAAATTTAGTGTAATATAGGACCTTTGAACTAATCTAAATTTACAAAAAGGTCCTAAAAGTTCACTACACTTGGCTTATGACTAACATTAATGAACTGAATCACTGTATTTTGCTTATAGATTTGAGCGCCTTTCCTCTTTACCTGCAGGTGTCAGAAACAGTGGACAGCTTGTGCCTTCGCGATCCAAATTTACCAGGTTACATCCCTCACGGAGCGATGACAGCTGCGCGCGTTGGAAATAGAAGGAGCTAACCGCCTGTAAACTCTGAGCTCTCAGGGTTAGCAATGCCACCTTCTCAAAACACATCACATCTGTCACCACCACCCAAGTTTGTACAGGGAGGAGAAAGTTCAGCCTCCTATTCCAGTTATTATACAGTTTGATTGACATGTTAACTTGGGTTATACACTCCGAAAATCCCCCTGTGTCTCAAACTAAGAGCTCATTGGTGAATATATGTCATGGAAATGCTAATAAAGTGGAGAATTGCAGCCAGAAGCACCATAGATGTTGTTTTTATTGGATGTGCCGTGTAACTCAGCTAGACTCATAACATAATTCAAACTAATATTGTTTTCAATCAATAAATTTCACATCTTCTGTCCTTATGTGACATTAAAAGTGCATTTTGTAGGTTTTCTGAGGCTTGTCTGTCTATAGAGATGCTCTTGATTTACTTGTAAGGAGATTAAACTTGTGTGCTTATATCTATCAATGGAGACGAGTTTTTCAAGGTATATTTTGATTGGCAATTGAATCGTGTGTAACTGAATAAATGCAAGAAGTTTAATGCCATAAATGTGGCAAAAGCAAAGCAATGACATCTCTCACTATGGAGACAATCATAGGAAAAGTCTCCAACCTGTAGATTTCTGAATTATACATATTGCGCTGAATAACTCAAATTTGAATGATTAAATGCCTATTTCCTTTGTAAATGTATAATTTTGTGCAGTGATAACTGGATAATGGGTTATGTTTTTATAGAAATTTAACTGTACCTCATCTTGGCTGTTATATTTACAAAATTTCTGGCGACCGTTAAGATGAGCATCTCTCTGGCATCTTCGTTTTACGGAAAGTAGCTCACAGGAGGAAAAAGGGGGACGGAGCACACACGAAATAGAAAATTTGCTTGTTTGCTTTGATAAAATGTATAAAAAGTTATGTTAGCTACAACGCTGCATGTTAACGAACTGTACATTTTTACACATAATAAGTAAAACATACTTAAAGAGCCCATGTAACACTATTTTCTGATCTATGTTATAATGTTGTTTCCTCATCACAAACAGACCTGGAGTTGTGTTTTGTTTCATTCACACATGTTTAACACACAAACCCTGCAGATTTAGTTTAGTTTTAGTTTTTCTCTCAAACTGAAAACGCTCTGTTCCACCTTGTGATGTCATGCGGTAATACAGGTAGTGCTCCATTGTCTTTTTAAACTCCACACACCTTCACTAGAATCATTTTGAGGAGCTTATAGACGTAGACAGACTAATAATACAGGATTAAACAACACACAACTCCAGGTATGTTTGTGAGGAGGTAACAACATTATAACACGACTTAAAGCTCACAAGGGTCAGTTTGGTGTAATAAAGGGCTTTTAAAAGTGCATTGTGTAACTTTTTGGTGGGTTTGTTTGGCTGGAATGTTCCACAGTATGACATTAAACAGCTTTACCTTACATTTATTCAATTGCAGGTGGTTTTATAGCTCAAAAATACCTTGAAAAACAGACATTCTGACTGTGAGCGGGGTCGCCTCTCCACAGATCTGACCCGTAACTTGGTCTGGTTTGGTCTCTGTCAAGTTTGAAAGGTTTATTGCCATAACAACATTCCAGACAGAGGAATAACTGCTCCATGGAGAAAATCATTTGACGGACGCTCCACCGGAAAAGTTACACAATGCACCTTTAAGCATAAACATTATAACTGTACCACACAAGTTTGTTTACAACTCTGACCCATTTTTTCATTTGTCTCCATTGCGAGATTGGACTTACGCCTTTGTAGAGGTCTAGACGGTCCGTGTTTATACAGGGCAGTAAATTATGTGTGATTTTCCAGTTTAGATACACAACGAAACAATTCCCACACAGTAAAAGAGTAAGACAAAGTGGCTGGAATCCGAGCCCTTTCTTGGGTAAAGCTGTTCATTTTTTTTCTTTCCTTTGGCAGCAAAAACATGTGTAATTGGTTGTTTAAAAAAATTGTATCTTTGCTGAATATTTGTTTTTCTGGAAGCCAAACGTTGTTTAGCCACATCATGAAAATCAGATATTCCTTGTGCTGCTTCTCAGTGGTTGAAAGGAATGATTTTTATCTGGCGTTGGCAAGGATAAGCTTTCAGTTTTAAGAAATATGGACAATATTCCACAATTTTCTTGTGAATAAAAACATGTCTGTTGATGGCGGAATAAATTATTATTATTTTATTTTATTTTATTTTAACGTTTTTTATTATTATTATCATCTATGTTGTTATTATTAGCTTTTCTAATGTATTATAATTTTTCTTAATATATTTTTTCATTATTATACCATATGCCTTTTTTGGTTTTGTTTGTGTTAAATGGAAAATTAAATGGAAATATATATATATATATATAAAAAACGCATTTCTCACCTTCCACGGTGGTTGGTCTCTCTCACCCTCATCAGCTCGGGTCCTCTACCAGAGGCCTGGGAGCTTGAGAGTTCTGCGCAGTATCTTTGCTGTTCCCAGTACTGCACTTTTCTGGACTGAGATGTCTGTTGTCCTTCCTGGGATCTGCTGCAACCACTCCTCTAGTTTGGGGGTCACGGCCCCGAGTGCTCCGATCACCACAGGCACCACCGATGCTTTCACCTTCCAGGCTCTCTCCAGCTCTTCTTTGAGCCCCTGGTATTTCTCTAGTTTCTCGTGTTCCTTTTTCCTGACATTGCCATCGCTCGGTATTGCAATGTCCACCACCACGGCTTGATTTTCCCGCTTATCCAGAACCACGATGTCTGGTTGGTTATATATATATATATATATATATATATATATATATATATATATATATATATATATATATATAATAAATCAATAAGCACATGTTTAAAAAAAAAAAAGCATGTATAATTGACAAAGTGCAGGGCAGTGTGGAACATTCTGGGCAAAACATCTCCATAGAGACAAGCAGGAAGTGGACCCCCTACCAGAGAGTAAATATAAGGCACTTTAACGGAAACATATCACCAACATCGTTTAAACTTTGATGATATTTTTGCTCAAGTCTCCGTCACTGCGAGATTTGAGAAAGGCCTTTACAGAGGTCTGCAACTGTGTCCCTCAAACTTTCACACTAATTACCACCAAAGAAAAGAGTTAGGTTTCCGAGCACTGCCAGATCTAAACCAGGTCTAAAATAGGTCTAAACCAGGTCTATAACAGGACTATTCCAGGTCTAATCTAGGGCTAAACCAGGTCTAAATCAGGTCTAAAATAGGTCTAAACCAGGTCTATAACAGGACTATAACAGAACTATTCCAGCTCTAATCTAGGGCTAAACCAGGTCTAAACTAGGTCTAAACTACATCTAAACTAGATCTATAACAGGACTATTCCAGGTCTAATACAGGGCTAAACCAGGTCTAAACCAGGTCTATAACAGGACTATTCCAGGTCTAATACAGGGCTAAACCAGGTCTAAACCAGGTCTATAACAGGACTATTCCAGGTCTAATACAGGGCTAAACCAGGTCTAAACCAGGTCTATAACAGGACTATTCCAGGACTAATATAGGGCTAAACCAGGTCTAAAAGTGGACTACATCATTCCTCCTGTAGTTCTAAACAAACTCACCCAAAGGAGGTCAGGCCAAGTGGATAAACCCGACTTCAAATTAGCCAAACCCACAAACCGAAGCTGTGTCAAAGCGTCACCTGCGTACCACCAGCATTACGCGCACCCCGGTTTGAGAAACACTGGTCTAGACTGTCCGTGTTTACATCGTGAGGTAATTTATGTGTGATTTTCCAGTTTAGATACACAACAAAACAATTCCCAGACAGTAAAAGAATAAGACAAAGTGGCTGGAATCTGAGCCCGTTCTTTGGCAAAGCTGTAATTGTCTGCTTTGTTCAGTCTCTCTTCATAACTCCCTCATTACGCCGCGTGAATGGCAGTGATTAAACTTAAGAAATTCTTTCAACACTAGTCGCTTTGAAACCAGTATCAATTAAGTCCTTTATTATTGGCTATTCTCCTGAACAATATCCACGCACAAAGAGAGAAAAGGAGTGAGAAGTGAGACCCACGGCGGAGGAAATGTGAAGGCCTTGGGCGTATTAGAACATGAACAAAGCGCGTTGTGTTAGGCGGCTCTGTTCACACTCAATCGCATGAGGTTTCAATTGTTTTGCGTTGACAACAGCCGAAACTACATGACGTCTTTATTTTGAAATCGAGTGGAGTAAAAAACCTAAACAGCTGTAGCATGAAGTGAAAAGATATTTGTGTGCCGTCTGTGTCTAATAATAACGTGTTTTAGAGTCACGTCATCGGGGAGTGCGTGATTAGCTTGCTAGTTCTCATTAGCGCGACTAATCGGGGAGTGTGCGGTTAACATGCTAGCTGTTGTTCGCATTACGGTGACGGAAAACTCCACTGTGGTCTCGGAAAGCTGTGAAAAGTGCTTATAAAGTCATCGTGGTGAATAATTAAGAAGCTCTGAATGCAAAAACGTAAGTGAGAGATACTCTGGACCACTGCAAACTGTTTAAAATCAACTCGTAAACAGTAAAAATCAGGTACAGCGACGTTAATGGGGCAAACTTTCAAGTATTTATAATGTTAGAGGTGCTTTTAGTGCATATCAGCTCCATATTTATGTTTATGTCACAAACCAGGAAGACGTTTGGGAGATGTTTGGTTGGGCGGTAATACAGTATTAATTAGTTTCATTACCATCATTAAAAGAGCGTAAGGACCTAATGTAATGTTATAATTTACCGATACCTAAATTTGTTTGCTCTACACAAATGAACGTGTGGTTGTATTTTCAATTTCGTTCTGGTTCAGTCTTATCCAGTCCTGGTTTAGTCCTGGTTCAGTCCTGGTTCTCGCCTCGGTGTTTGCGGCGCTAAATGACACGGCGTAGATTTTCTTGTCCTGGTGTTTGTGGCTCTAAACCAACAAGAATTCCACCCACACTTCGAATATATAAACGGTTTATCCTCAACAAGTCGTCCACGCATCTCCACTGTGTACGGTCGGACTAATGGGACCTTTACTCACTGGTCCATTTTCGGACGATTGGGCTGTCGGACCAACGGGCTGATCCCCAAGTAGAGCAGGTGGTGGAGAGCGCGGAGCTTTACGCAAGACACGGCAACAGAGCCGCTTCTAAACTGAAATTTACTTTTGAAATCCTCGCGTTTACAGTGGTCAGCCTGTAAATACGGTAAATACAAGACTGCTGTTAGTTTCAATGCAGATGACACAAGTGGCTAAACGTGCCCAGTCGAGTTTGATCGTCTTTCCCATTGAGAAACACAGAGTCAGTGCCACACATACGTCCTGCTGGAACTGGTCTGAATGGTACAGACACAAGCTACAAAATAAATCTTAATTAGTCACGGTAAAATGCTGAGAAGGTTTAACAGTATCAAAATTTGGATACCGCCCAATCCTAGCAGTTCCTGACACTGGGCTTGTCCACTGACTGTGATCAAACCCATTGAAGTTAAGCCATGAGTCGTAAAATAAAGTCTTCGTATTCATCTTAAATTTGGCGCCGTCGTCTCTTCTAATCGCATGTGCCCAATGCTGCAAACTGAGGTATGGTTGGAATTGTTGAAAGTGCATGTCTGAAAAAGAGGTTGTTGTGCATAAAAGTGAAAATTTCTATTTGCAACTGATTAATAATTCTGACAGAAATTAAATGTACTGATTCGAAATGTTTCACAGTGATTATCGGTGTTGATGTGCCTGGAAAATGAGGGCAGACAACATAAGATGACTCTTCTTTCTGCTCCTTTTCATTCATTTCCTGTATGTTTGATATTGCGACACTGTTGATGTCTTTTTCTACTTTATGAATGAAATAAACAAATAAATAAAAAAAATATAATAAATTGTTGATTAGCCGAACATAGCGGAACACTACAATGACATGTAGATGAAGAAAACTGGGCCATTTTCTCATTTTTCCCAGATTTTGACCTGTCACTTGCCTTGATGTCATCTTCGTGGAGATAAATAGGTTTAATGCCATACTGCGGAACCTTCCCGGCGTGCCAAATCAAACATCACCCCACCAGAAATGTTCCCTCGTCCGCCTTTACCACCATCACTACGACGTAAACGCCTTATTTTACTGCTTCTACAAAATATGAGCATCGCTAATAAGTTACTGGGATAAACAATTTTGATTTTAATTCATTTAGTAACATTTTAATATGCACTGAGCAGATGTAAAAACACATTTAGTACTTCGGGCACTTGTATCTATGGCATAATGCATTCTATTACAGGTAACGGCCCGCCTAATTAACAAGTTCATCTCCCTTTAAACATTGCAAAGTAAAAAGTGATAGCGTCTGGATAATTATTCCCACTTAACGGCGAGCCCTAATTAAACCATAATTTAAAAGCATCTACTTGTGTGTCTCTTTTGCATCTAATTTCACTTTCAATTTCACAATGTTGGAAAACGCAAACCTGGATTTGGTCCTGCTGATCCTTGGCCAAATTTGAGTCGAGCGAAGAACTCATTTTATTTCTTGGCACACGCTGAAAGTTCAAATCCCTATCAGCTTTACCATCGCACAATAATAGGAAGGAGTACATGTGTGCATAGTTAAGGTTACAGTCAATATCCTCCCAGCCAAACTTGAAAGAAAATACGCCAAAGAAGAAGCCAAGAAAAATGGGAGGAGGCTGCTTCGAGCTAATTGATTTTGTCTGAAGAGAGGAGAGGAATGTAAACGTCCTTGTTATTAAGCGGGGAATTAAGACGGATCAGATAGAACAAAGAAAAAAAACGGACAAATCTGCGCGATCAGATAGAAAATGAGGAGTTTTTGAGGGTTTGTTAAGTGGTATCATGAAGGAAGGAGAGGAAGGGAACATTATCAAGCTCAAAAACAGGCTCAACACACATTTGACAACAATAACATGACGTTTTTATGATTCTCTGTCCAGCATGTTTAAATCTTTCAAAGGTCTCTTGATTGCAGCCGATGTTAGAGCTGCAGGTTTTAATCACGCCGAGGAAACATGACTTTGTTTTAATCTCTGGTGAAGCTCCTCCCTCGGGAATTCTCCTCAAAACTGTGGGAAGGAAAATTGAAATGTAGCAGGACACAGGACACAGTGACAGGAGCAGAGGTAAGAGTGAACATGAGGTTATCAGTTCACATAAAAAGACTAAAACAAAATAAAAATCTCTGCACCTTTCAGAAAAAAAGGAAGGTTTGAGAACCGACAAACCACAGACCACAGATGAACAAACTTCCAGGTGAATTGGCCCATACGACCACAAGTACAGTAGTACTTTTTACTGCATGTTTTTGAAATCTACTTTGATCAAGCAAATGTAGTGTGTCTTTTTGAGGGTCTAAGCCTGAACAAAGGTCTGGAGGGTCATTCAAACCTGTTATAAATGCACAGATTTGAATTACTCACTGTTTTGGACACCAGTCTATGGCCCTCGATTGGCCCTGACGCTGGTCTGTTTTAATATGTGGCCCTCCATGAAAAAAGTTTGGACACCCCTGAACTAAGTAAAATGATTTTAACAGAACTATATTTTTTTCAGCATAAACATCCAAGTGAACATTTATCATGTGTTTCTACAAGGTGATGTGGCAATAGGACGACTTTTACTGTGTTTTGAAGAAAAAAAGCAGCACATGGAGAGTGTTGTTTCTGCTTGGACAGTTCTAATGTTCACTGTGAACATGTTCTGATCAATTATCATATCAGAGCATAAAAGGTGCTTCAACTATATTTAAACATGCACAACCCAAAGTACATGTCGCTAATGATAAAGTAATAATGTGCTACTACTTAACTGGAAAAGGTCTCAGCTCCAAACAGACAGTTTTTCACTGTACCTGTGCTTTCTGTGTGTTTGATTCTGTTTAAGACAATACAGAACTATGGAAAACTAAAGACTTTTTCTATTCTTTTACTTTAAAACTTTTTAAGAACATTCAACGCTGCATGTTAAAATAATTGTGAAGACAGAATTAAATTATACATAAATGCTAAAACCATAAAAAGATACATTTTCATGATAAGGCAACAAAATAAAGATGCGTATGCAGCATGATTTGATCACAATTCATCAACATGAAAAAGTGATGTTCTGAGAAAATTAAGTGCAGAAGGGATCAAAATAAGTTTCAAAGCCTAAACATCATTTTATTGCACGCAACTGCTTTCAATATTTCTTTAACGCAAATCCAGAGACCTTTTTTTCAGTGCAGTTTCTTTATTTTTCGAATATTTTAAAAGGGAAGTAAATATAATCTGTAGTTTCCATACTTTAAAAAGACATTTAAAGGTGCTAAATTATGCAAAATTGACTCTTGTGAGCTTTAAGTCAAGTTATAATGTTGTTACCTCTTCAAAAACATACCTGGAGTTGTGTTTTGTTTCATTCACACGTTTGAATAATCTTGTATTATAAAAAAAAAAAGCTCTGTTCCAACTTGTGATGTCATGAAGTGGTAGTTTAGAGCTTTTACCTTTTGTGTTTTGTATTATCCAAATGATTCCAGTGAAGGTGAGTGGAACAAGGTGGGACAAAGTGTTTTCTGTTTGAGACTAGAATTCATCAAAATATGCAGGATTTGTGTGGATGAAACAAACAAACAATAACTTCCGACTCGGATCTGTGGAGAGGCGAGCCCATTCACTAACAATGTGTATTTTTTCCTTTCCTTTGGCAGCAAAAATATACAAAGAACAAAAGTTTTCCATTACTTTTCGACTGGCTCATGGACATATTGGACAAAATGATAAATTTGAAAACTTTAAAGGTGCATTGTGTAACTTTTTTGGCAGATGGCGGAGGATCTGTCACCTGCTTGTTTCCATGGATATGTCAACGCTCTGCCTGGAATGTCCCGCAGTATGAAATTAGTTACGTTTATTACATTACAGGTGGTTTTATAGCTCAAAAATACCTAGAAAAACAAACATCCTGACTGTGAGCGGGGTCGCCTCTCCACAGATCTGACCTGTACGTTGGTCTAGTCTGGTTTCCATGAAGACAGAAAGGTTTAATACCACACTGTGAGACATTCCGGACATAGCAGAAAAGTTACGCAATGCAGCTTTAACCATCTCCTAACGATTACGCGCGTATTCAAGTTATATTCTGAGTGTGTTCGAGTGATTTTTATTGTCCTTTATTTGAGGAGTCATTTCCTTTATACAATTCATTACACCTCACTCAATTCTGTCAATTCTATCTCTCCGACCTTTTACAGTCTTTATTTTAACACAAATGGAATGCGTTTTTACTGATTTATCCTGGTAATAATCTCTCGAAATCCGGTAAAATAAAAGCGTATCAAAATGACATGTCTATTTGTGAAGCCCCCTCCTCGTCGGTAATCACAGGAACACGACCGGCAGCGGCTGGATCTCACCGTGACAAATTACAAACAAAGCCGAGATCAAGTTTATTAGCCGCGCCGCTGCTGGGAAAATGGAAATCTTTAATTCCCTTTTTACGTTGACATTTATTTGGAGCGCGTGAAAAGTGAGACAGACCTCCAACAGACAGGCGCTGCTCCTGTCAGGGCGTTTTATCATATTGGCCTTTGTTCAGGACATCAGAGGCTCTTTGTTTTGTAATGGGATCTGTATTCAGTGTAGTTACACACATCAGCCAAAACAATACGACTACTGACAGGTGAAGCTAGTAGCGACTCTTATCTCTTAACACGGGAGCCGGGGTCGTGTCTAGTTCTGCCCCCGTCACCGAGCCACGCAAACGTTTCAATTACAATTTCAGCGGAGTTTATTTTACACGCATATTGTGCTCGAGCCTGCTGCATAAATGGCAAAAGGTCACATTTTTATATAGTGCTTTTCCACCTTTAAAGCACTCAAAGCGCTTTACACGCTGCAAATTTCTCTGATCTGGCCAAGATTTTAAAATTTATATCAGGTTATTCATCAGATTTACTACCTACTTACTAGCTCTGAATTGGTTGTATAATCTGAAAAACTGTCACATATATTTCTTCCATAACTCAACTCGTCAGAAACTCTTAAATTTAGGCAATAAATGTTTAAAAGAAGCCACAGTCCATTTACCATGGTTTTCCCCTGCAACACTTGACTTGTTTTTAGATTCAGTGATACAAATTTGCTTGATACTCTTGTATATTTATCTAAAACTTAGCTTCGATAAACTTATTTCCAGCCCATGAACACTTCCCAGAGACTTAATTCTAGTCTAGAGGTCGTTTATTTGAAGAAAACTTGTCAAGTAAAATGATCTTGCTGCTACTACTACTACTTTTAAGTCATTTTCTGATAGATTTAAGTGTTTATATCTTAAATTTTAGTTATGCCTTTTTGCAGTGCACCAATGTAGGAGGCAACGTGGGTTAAGTGTCTTGCCCAAGGACACAACATTCTGTGGGAGCTGGAATCGCACCGCCAACCTGTGGGTCAGTGGATCTGGAGCCGCCAACTGAGCAAGTGTCGCCCCATAAACATATAATATATGACACTTGTGGAGTTAAATTGCAATATTCATCTAAAACATCTTAATAAAAGAAAAAAGTCCACTGATTTCTGTGTTAGAAAACCGTGGTGCCCAATGGAAAGCTGCACATCACACTAGACCAGAGGTGGGCAATTATTTTTTCCATGAGGCCACTTGAGAAACAGAAAATATTGTGGAGGGCCAAAATGCCTTACTCAGTTCTGCATAATATTAATTGTTTTTCTTTATAAAAAGCAGTAAAGAGCGTTGTTTTGACGCGCTGGTAAAACTGTTTAGTTTAGAGTTTATGAATAAGCAATGAAAAAGTGAGGGTGCTTTACAAAAAATGTCAGTAAAATAACACCTCTGAAATAAAAGCAGTGCAGTTTTAGCCCATGCATGAGGTAAAATGATAAAATATGTTTATTTTGTGAGTCCAAATTAGCTTAAAGGGGTCAACCAAATGTGGCCCGGGAGCTGTACAATACCCGGATCTGAACTAGACCGTAGCAGATTTTTGTTTATTTGTACCAAAGATCAAACTTTATTTATAGAGCGCTTTTCAGACAAAAAATGCAACACAATGACTATGCAACGCCGCTGAATCCCACGGTATTATCGATTAAGAAAATAAAGTTGGAGAATGAAGTATGTCACAGTGTTTTGTCGCGGTGGGGGTGAAAACAGGAGGTTGCGGGGTGTCCACAACTAGTTTAAAATACACCAATAAAGCATGTGTACTTTTAACAATGTGAACCCCAGCTTTTTAGGCATTCTTCAAGAGAAATACGCAACTTTAATGCCAAATTAAGGAACATTCCAGAAGAAAAACAATCAATATCAAGCTGTTTGACTTTTAAATGTCCATTGTGTAACTTTTCTGGCGGAGGTGAAATGCTTTTCTCGATGCAGATGTTATTTCGTTGTCTGGACTGCTTCATAATATGGCATTAAACCTTTCTATCTTTATAAAACCAGACCAAGTTACAGGTCAGATCTGTGGAGAGGCGACCCTGCTTACAGTACAGTCAGAAAGCCTGTTTATCTATGTTTTTTTGTGCTATAAATCCACTTGTAGTTTAATAAATGCAAGGTAAAGCTGTTTTAATGTCATACTGTGGAACATTCCAGGCAGAGCAGTGACATATCCATAGAAACAAGCAGGTGACGGACCCCCAATCGAAAAGTTACCAGAATATTGCAAGCGTACTTTTAACAAATGAACGGCAGCTCATGAAACACTCGGATGATTCTATGAAAAGGAAAAGCAGGTCTTCTCCAGCACAAAGAACAGCTTCGTACTCACTCCTCAGATATTTCTTTCTTCATGTAGCAATGAAAAGAGCTCACTGTAATTCCACTTAACGAATGAACAATTCTCTGCCAATTAAGCGCCTCTGTCTGCAGTCCAAGCGCGTTCGATTCATGTGTCGCTAATTGGAAATGTATACGTTCAAACTGGGACCAAGCGCTCCCTTTCAGGTCCAACAATCATCAGTGAAAAGATATCACCGCGCCAATGTTAATGAGGAATTATTCACACGTGTCGAAAGCAGTGTTCTAAAGTGAAAGTCTGCTGTGGCGCTGTGGAAAGAGACCGAATCTGGCTGTTTCAGTGAGTTCAAGTGTCCAAAACGCAACTTAACTTTTAGAACTAGACAAAAAGAGATGTTTGAAAGGTCCGATGTTACGCAAATTTGACTCTTGTGAGGTTTTAGCCATGATATAATGTTGTTAACGCTTCAAAAACATATCTGGAGTTGTGTTTTCATTCACCCGTTTGAGTAATCCTGATTATTGGGCAGTCCTTGACCTAGTGCCTCTGCTCAGTTTCATTTCTCTCCAGCGATTAGGTCGGGAATCCGAATAGACTCGGCGTTTGCAAGAACCCCGGAAGTTGTAATCGGTAGGGATGTCCCTCATTTATGAGTATCGGATTCAGTCACGTGATCGGACTGATTCAGTTTCACCTGTTTTTGCGGCACTTTACGGCAGACGTAAATCAAAACGCCACCATGTCGCTGTGTGGGACTTTTCACTACAACAAAACAAGAGTCAAACAGCGACGCAAACGCTACAAACAAACCAGAGCCACTTTAACACTACCAGGTGATTCCCAACTTACAAAAGAATCATTCGGACCAGTTTGAGATTAACAAGCGCAGCAGTAAACCCTGGTGGAGGTGAGATGAGGTAGGTAAGGCTTTCGTCGTCTAATGAACGTTTTAGAGCTAAGGTATGAACTTCCTTCATGACACTACATTACAGAGACGGCGCTACCGGAGCTATAAAAAAAAGGTATCGGATCGGTATCAGAAAGAGCACTCTTTTTAAAAAATCTGATCGGAAGCCAAATAATCGTGATCGGGACTTCTCTAGTAGTCGGCGCACTGGCCAATCAGTGAACCAGCCCGAGTTGCGATAGCAGACTCCAGACGCTATCCTCCTTTGGACTTTCTTTGTCAAATAAGAACTGTATTTTCTTTATCGTACCTTTAATTGGCAAATTCACCTCGCAGAAACAACAATGCTCATTGACAGACATGTTCACTCTCTGCTTTGTTTATATTGTGCCAGTAATTACTTGGACACCGCTGATCGTTCTGGCGCATTAACACGTCACCACCAAACAGCAGCGACTGGTTAAATGAAAAAGAACCCGCCTACGGTCGAGCGAACGAATCCCAATGCTGCGAGGTCAGAACGAAGTGAAATCGTCTGGTGAATCAGGCTAGTCTGCATCTCCAGAGCTCAAAATGTTCTGTTCCACCTCGTGATGTCATGAAGCGGTAGTTTTAAAGTTAACAACTCGTTTTACCTTTAGTTCAGTAGAGATGGGTAATTCCAGGGCTGAAATTATCCAAATTATTCTAGCGAAGGTGCATAAAAACACAGTGGAGCATGACAAGGTGGAACGGTGTTTTGAGTGTTTTCGCTTTGACTCAGTGTAAATCTGCAGGGTTTGTGTGTTGAACAAGTGTGAATGAAACAAAACACAACTCCAGGTCTGTTTTTGAGGAGGAAACAACTTCACGGATACTAAAAAACTGTGTAATCTGGGATATAAATAAAATAAATGGATCTAACTCAATAGAGATGAGCAGCTCACAGTAAGATTGCATGTTATTCAATGTGCAAAAACATGGCATAAATCAAACCAGTTAAATGCCCTGCTGTGGAACATTCCTGTCCACGCAATATCATCTCCTTGGAGACAAGTATTTGGCAGACACTCCACTAGAAATGCTACGCCGTGCACATTCATGCAAATTTCAATTCTATTTCCACAACAAAGACAACAGCTGGAGTTCATTTTCGGAAAAGTTTAAACTCCTCGCGAAGAACTTACGGGATTTTTTAAAATTCAAATTAGAACAATGTTATAAACCTCTTGAATTTGAAAACATGTTGACTCCGGTTTCACATATTTTAGCTGTAGTTTAACACAATCAATACTAACAAAAGTATCTTACCACCACCAGGTTTGCAGCGAATGAATAATGCACCAAACTGTAAAGTGATTTTGAGCGTCTGGAAAAGCGTTATATAAAACGAATGAATTATTATTATTGTGCCATGTGGTAAAAGTGCTCTACTGTGCTTTTAAACTCCTTACACATTCACTTAAATTCAGTTAAATCAGTTGTCAATCGCTACTAAACTTAGGACCTGTTTACACGAGGCCATTTACAGGTAAATATTTTATCAGAAGTGCCTTTCGTTTAGACGGTGACGGCGTTTTTGGGGCTTAAAAACGTAAAAATCTGAAACTACCCTCTAGAGTGGAAAAGTTGAATACGGTCCACCGTAGCGTTTCTGTTCACACGGCCTGATGTAGTTCTGGTTCAATCTTAGTTTAGTCCTGGTTTAGACCTGATGTAGTCCTGGTTCAATCTTAGTTTAGTCCTGGTTTAGACCTGGTTTAATCTCAGTTTAGTCCTGGTTTAGACCTGGTTTAATCTTAGTTTGTCCTGGTTTAGACCTGATGTAGACCTGGTTTAATCTCAGTTTAGTCCTGGTTTAGACCTGGTTTAATCTTAGTTTAGTCCTGGTTTAGACCTGGTTTAATCTTAGTTTGTCCTGGTTTAGACCTGATGTAGACCTGGTTTAATCTCAGTTTAGTCCTGGTTTAGACCTGGTTTAATCTTAGTTTAGTCCTGGTTTAGACCTGGTTTAATCTTAGTTTGTCCTGGTTTAGACCTGATGTAGACCTGGTTCAATCTCAGTTTAGTCCTGGTTTAAACCTGGTTTAATTTTAGTTTAGTCCTGGTTTAGACCTGATGTAGTCCTGGTTCAATCTTAGTTTAGTCCTGGTTTAGACCTGGTTTAATCTTAGTTTGGTCCTGTCTTAGACCTGGTTTAATCTTAGTTTAGTCCTGGTTTAGACCTGATGTAGTCCTGGTTCAATCTTAGTTTAGTCCTGGTTTAGACCTGGTTTAATCTTAGTTTAGTCCTGGTTTACACCTGGTTTAATCTTAGTTTGTCCTGGTTTAGACCTGATGTAGTCCTGGTTCAATCTTAGTTTAGTCCTGGTTTAGACCTGGTTTAATCTTAGTTTAGTCCTGTCTTAGACCTGGTTTAATCTTAGTTTAGTCCTGGTTTAGACCTGATGTAGACCTGGTTTAATCTCAGTTTAGTCCTGGTTTAATCTCAGTTGGTTTGGATCACATTGGTCAAAAATAGGGACACCTGTGACATTTGTTGTATAAAACTGGGACAAATCACAGGTTTTGGATAAATCTGCTGGGACAGGGGGACAGGGGCTCAAAACTGGGGCTGTCCCGGGTCAATAGGGACGTCTGGTCACTCTACTTTTGCATCTTCAGTCCAGACGTCATCATATAAACGTAACCTAAAAGAAAAATGTGTAAAAACTGTTAACTTAAAAACTACTTAACTCAAACGTGTGTGAACTCCAGATGTGTACTTTGAAAACATATTGGACAGAAACATGCTCCACTTTCCTATTTTAGCAGCTCAAAGTTGTTTAACCAAATCATTTAACCTCTAAAGAGAATTACAGGGACGTTACACAGTGCCAGGCCTTCAGCGGTACCAGTTTAGCTCACACCTCTAAGACATATTTAAACCTGACCCCTCCGAAAGGTGATGGACACGAATGAAGGGCGTTTGGAGCCGTTTTGTGCTTCCTGTGTCTGTGTCTGTGACTGTGTGTGGGCCAAAGAGGGAGGGAGGGCTGGACAGCAGGATCACATGTAACCTGAAGCGAGCCTCTGCTGATATGATGACAAAAGGGTTTTAATGTACTGCCGATCAAAGCAAAACGCATTATCAACTGTCCCAACTCATCAAGGTCACAGCAGACAGGAAGTGCGCGGAGACGGACGAGGGGACGTCTCGGAAAGTTTGGCAAAATGTGAAAATGTGTGTTTAAAGGTTCAGGGTTACACAAAAGTGACTCTTGTGAGGTTTAAGTCCTGTTATGAAGTTGTGAAGTGATGAAAAACAGACCCGGAGTTGTGTTTTGGGTCATTCACATGTTTGAGTCACACTTTGGTATTAGTCTGTTTGCATCACAGCGCAAAATGCTCTGGTCCACCTTGTGATGTCATGAAGGAGGAGTTTCAGTACCACTATTACCACTACTACTACCACTGGCACTACTGTTAGTACTTTTACACTACTACTACAACCATTACTACTACTACTACTACTACTACTACCACCAATGCGACTACTACTACGACTACTACTACTACTGTAACATTACTACTACTACCATACTACTCTACTACTACTACTACCACTACTACTACTAATACTACTGTTACACTACTACTACTACGACTACTACTACCAATGCCACCAGTACTACTACCACTACTACTACTACTATTACACTACTACTACTACAGTACTATCAATATTAATACTACTACTACTACTAACACTACTACTTCCAATGCCACTACTACTACTACTATTATTACTACGACTACTACTACTACTACCTATGCCACTACTATTACTACTACTACTATTACTACTACTATTACTACTGTTACACTACTACTACTACATTACTTTCAATATTAGTACTACTACTACTACTACTACAACAACTACTACTACTACTATTACTATTATTACTACGACTACTACTACTACCACTACTACTACTACTGTTACACTACTACTATGACTACTATGACTACTACTACTTCCAATGCCACTACTACTACTACTACTACTGTTACACTACTACTACTACATTACTATCAATATTAGTACTACTTCATTCATCGAAGTTGAGTTAAGGCCTTAATTGGTTAAAAACACCCATTTCTTTCTTGATGAAATGACCTTTTTTCTTTCTTTTTACACACTGTTTCAGGTCAGTAAATCTCTGTGATAAATGACGTACGAACTGAAGTTGTACAAACGGAAGAGAAGACGGAGCGAGTTCACAGAGGCCAAGGTTCGCCTGTTTAAACTAGCTTAATATTACAGGTATTTTAATGGCTGCGCTTCATGGCATTAAAACTGTAATGTTTTCAGATTCATGAATTAAATATTAAGTTTCACCGTTCTGTTGAAGAGAATTTACAAGGACTCAGGAGCAGTCGTGTCCCAGTCTGAAGGTCTGGGGATCGATTCTTGCCTGTTGTGTCCTTAGGCAAGACGTTTAATGCATTTTGTGTATGACTCAAGCTACAGCACACACTATGAAAAAAAGACATTAATATTCAATCCTCAAAGTAGCCACCTTTTGCTTTGTTGAAAAATATCTCAAAAATTATATATAAAAATCACTATTTTCTTTTTCTACATAGTTCAAATTGTCTTCTGTATGTATATAAAATGTAGAAAATAGCAAAAAAATAAATAAAATAAAGAAAAATAAAGAAAAAATATGAAACATGAAACTAGAGGGTCCAAAATTCTATCAAATATGGACATCAAATATATGAAGCTACATTGACATGACATGATGCCTAAATTTTCTGTCCAATTGCAATTTCCTCAGTTAAAAAGGTTCAAATTTCATAATAATTCACCACATTTCTGTATTACTGCTGACCTCCATGAAACCAAATCATTTTTTTCAGAAATCATGAGTTATTCTGCATGTCTTTTGTACTTAAAATGTTAAAATGTCATGAGGTGAACGGTTCTTTAGGCATTTTTCTTCATTTGATGCATTTTCCAGGGCAGTAGTTTGTTCATTAAACACAAGCAGGTGACTGTCATATTGGACAGCAAAAGAAAATATCAATCTGCATTAAAAATCAAAATAAATCAACAGTTTGTTTCTATACACTTCATATTACTCAGAATTTAGATTAATATCCCAACCATGTTTTAGAAAATACAACAATTTTAAGGTTATTCTCGGTCGCACCACATGACATTTTACACTAAAAATGCTTCATATAAATGTTAAACACAGATTTATGCATCTGACACTGGAAATATGTGAAAAAGTTCAATAGAAACTAATATTTTTTATATTTTAAAATGTGCCCATTGAAAATCCTTATACATCATTTACCCTTATAAAATGAAGTAAGTAGTAAAAATAAAGAAGAAAAAACACTGAATGAGGCAGAGATGTTTTTGCTTTGTCTGGAATGTTTCACAATAGGGCATTAAATCTTACTATCTTCATGGAGCTCAAACTAGACCAAGTTACAGGTCAGATCTGTGGAGAGGCGACCCCGCTCACAGTCAGAACGCCTGTTTTTCTAGGTATTTTTGAGCTATAAAACCACCTGTAACTGAATTAACATAAAACAGAGCTGTTTAAAGTCACACTGCGGGACATTCCAGGCAGAGCAATGGCGTCTCCATGGAAACAAGCAGGTGGCGGACCTTTAAAAAAAAAAAAAAAAAGAAAGACAGTTTGCCTTTGACTTCTTACCCACAGTGGCGACAGTGTCATCCTTTCCTTGCGTGAACACCACTATCCGCTGCCTCTTCGCGTTCTCCTTTGGCAAATTCTGGGCCTTTTTGGCAATTTCGCCGATATCCTCCGTCTGTTTGAGAAGACACAGGAGAGAGAGAGGAAGGGGGGGTCAGAGAGATGGAGAGACGGAAAGAGAGAAAGAGAGCTCCTTAGGTTCACAGTAAATACACTAAAGAGGTTCGTTTTATTTCAGAAGAGTCCATCAGAGCCGTGCGGTATGGAAGCCTGACATGTTTGTTCCTGCTGCTGCCAGTCGGATCAAGTGATAATGAAAACAGATGGGCCCTGAAGATCAATATGACTCTCAATGTGGTGGACTAAATATTAAAGATGTCTGATGACTGCATGTTCCCTCAGAAAGCCCCAAATAGGAAACTGTACAATGTAAAAATAGGAGATAGGGTTAAAGTATTTGTGCACATTAGACTGGCTGTACCGGCTTCTCCATCGTTCATAAAAAGGTCCAATATTACACAAAACTGACTCTTGTGAGCTTCAAGTCATGTTATAATGTTAGAGTCACGTTTTGTTTCATTCACACGTGTTTGAGTAACTTTATTATTAGTCTGTCTACATCTCCAAAGCTCCAAATGCTCTGTTTCACCTGGTGAAGCTGGAGTTTAACATTAACAGCTCCTTTTTTTTATCTTTTGTTCAGTTAAGACGGGCATTTCCGGGTCTGAAATTATCCAATGATTCGAGTGAAAAGTGGAGTTTAAAAACACAATGACCACGTTTACATGATGTTTTTAAATTCCGAATTAATTGTTCTGAAATAAATAGTTCAGAATTAAAATATTCTCCGTCGAGTTTACAAGGAAATAATCATTTTTAATTGAGATTTACATGGAAAACACGTTGATAAATTGATCTTATTTTAAAGGGACAGTTCGGAATTTTGGACATAGGGCCTCATTTCCTCGTTGGAGATGAGTGGAGACACTTTTTTAAATCTTCCATCCAGTCGTTGTATTTGCAGAGGCCGCTGGTGCTAGGCTAGTGCATGTCAATGGCCATAGTTGGACCACCACTAAAAATAATCTTCCCCACTCCACAGTGCACCCGAGGCACAACAATTATAACGTCAGACTGTCCATGTGAATGTCTGTGTCCATAGAATAATTTTAGAAGTAAAACCAACCGTTGCATTTGAAGGATTTATGTCTGAGCAGCAGCGAGTTGTACTTCCTGATAGAAAGCTCGGCAGCGGCGGACTGATATATGAGAAAATAGTCCCTCAACATGCGACGATTCATGTGATGCAAGGTTAGTTTTATTTCTAACTTTATTCTATCAATACATACATACATATCAACAATCTGGCGTGATAATATTTTTTCCTCGGGTTCACTATGCAGTGGGTAAGACTGTTTTTAGTGCCAGGTTAACTATGCCCATTGACATTCACTAGTCTAGCACCAGCAACTTCTCCAAATACAAGGACTCTCGCATTTTTATGTTTTCTGCCATTCGCACATTTCATTATTTATAGTTATTCTAACGTTACCTCCGGGCCTCCATCTCACGCTGAACGACCAGAAATACTTTTATAAAGAATAAACATTCATCTGATCAAGGAATACATTAATTTGGCTTTAAAATCAGAATAAACCACCCACTTACTTTGGAATTAAGTTTAATTCTGAATAATCATTTTCATTAGGAATTAAGTGTTTACATGGTCTCTTTAAAGCAGAATTAATTTATATTCAGAATTAAATTATTATTTTTATTCGGAATTAAAGCTCCCATGTAAACGTGGCAACCGAACTGAACAAACCATTTTCAGTTTGAGAGAAAATGTGTGTGTTAAACGTGTGTGAATGAAACAAAACGCAACTCCAGGTACGTTTGTGATGAGGAAACAATATTATAACACAGCTCAGAGAATAGAATCAATGAGAGCATTAAAATAAAGTAGACCTAGTTCTGTTTTTTACGTTTTGAAGACAGCAAAAATCTGCTTTAATGTATTTTCGCATTATTGCTCCATTATTTATTGTAACAGCAGTAATGGTCTGACCCTGTCCCAATGATCTTTTACCCTCCTAACGCCTCCCAAACGCTCCGTAATCAGCCCGGGGTGCGCACACACTCTAAGTAAGTGCTAATGGGGAGGTTAATGCTAGCGCAGTTACCCGGGAAAAAAAAGCCATTTGTCACTGGGACCGCATAAAACCACAAGCACGGGGCCCACACGCCTGTACCTGAAAACCGCAGAGACTTTCGCACATTGTCGCCATCGGTTTTATGTTCAGGGAAATAAAAAAGGCGAGTACTAAAGCTTAAGGAGCGGCGAGGAGAGAGGTGGGAGTTAAATGTTGTTTAGAGGTGAGACGGTAAAACGTGAGGTGAGCCAAATGGGAGCGCCATAAAGCTCCCGTATTACACAAAATGGATTCCGCTGAGCTTTAAGTCATGGTCCAATGCTGCTGCAGGGCTGAAATTGTCCTAATGATTCTAGTGAAGGTGGATGGGGTTTAAAAATACAGTGGAGCACTTCCTGTATCACCGCGTGACATCACGAGGTGGAACAGGAGCGTTTTCCGTTTGAGAGAAGAACTCAGCCAAAGTGTGCAGGGTTTTGTGAGTTAAACTTTGCCCGTCTCAACAAAACAAAAGATAAAAAGGAGCTGCTGACATGAAAACTACCACTTCATGACATCACAAGGTGGAACGGAGCATTTTGGAGATTTTGGAGACTGATAATAAAGGATTACTCAAACGTGTGCGAATGAAACAAAACGCCATCCATCCATTTTCTTCCGCTTCTTATCCGGGGCCGGGTCGCGGGGGCAGCAGTCTAAGCAGGGACTCCCAGACTTCCCTCACCCCAGACACTTCCTCCAGCTCCTCCAGAGGGACCCCGAGGTGTTTCCAGGCCAGCCCAGAGACACAGACGCCTTCCTTAGAGCCTCCTTTTAGTGGGACATACCCGAAACACCCCGGGAGGCAGCCGGAACAGATGCCCGAGCCTCCTCAGCTGCTCCTCTACTCCGACTCTGTTTAAATCCAGGCTAAAAACGGTTCTGTTTAGCTGCATGTGACTGAAAGGTTTTTCATTTTCCATTCCGCACTTTTCTCTTCTCTCTAATTCTCTCTAATTTAACGTCCCATCTCAATTTTAAAATTTTATGATGATTATGATGTTTTAATTTGTTTGTATTGTGATTTTAATGTATTTCTTATTCTGTAAAGCACTTTGAATTACTTTGTGTACGAACTGCACCGTACAAATAAACTCGCCTTGGCTCCTCTCGACGTGGAGGAGCAGCGACTCTACTCCGAGCTCCTCCCGTGTGACCGAAAAAACTAATTTCGGCCACTTCAATCCGCGATCTCGTCCTTTCGGTCATTCCCCAGAGCTCATGACCACAGGTGAGGGGAGGAACGTAGATTAAATCGGTAAATCGAGAGCTTTTCCTTTCGGCTCAGCTCCCTCTTCACCACAACGGTCCGATACAGCGACCGCATCACCGATCCGCCTGTCAAACTCACGCTCCATCCTCCCCTCACTCGTGAACAAGACCCCGAGATACCTGAACTCTTCCACTTGACCAACCCGGACACGGCAATCCACCTTTTTCTGGTCGAAAACCACGAAACACAACTCCAGGTACGTTTTTGAGGAGAGAACAACATTATAACACGACTTAACACACACAAGAGTCCATTTTTGCGTAACACAGGACCTTTAATGGATGGATTTATGTGAAAATACCATTATGCTAATACTTTATGTGAAAATATTACATTATTTTGACCTAGTTTCTGGTAAAAATTAAAGTAAAATGACTATTATTACCAAAGACTATGATTTTTTAGTACTATGACATGTAACCTGTGCTGTGACATTTCTGGTTCAATAAAGTGATTTAGCTTGAAATAGGAAAACTAAATTGCCGCTTGTCGCTATAGAAACTTTCATATACTCCTCGTGTACCTCGTAGTCGTAAAGCAAGGACAAAAAAAGAAGAAAAAAAAAGTGCTCTGAGTGGGTCTTTGAACTGCACACGACGGATGTCACCTGAACAATCACATCAGCGAGTGCCGCCAAATCAGGTCGTCACGGAAACGACAAAGGGCTGGACCCATGCTCCACGCGACGACACTCTGCCCTCGGTCTTGTTTTTTTTTCCATTGTTCGTCTCTTTTCTCTCTTCTACATGTTCTGTTTCTCTTCATCCATGTCTTTCTCCCTCTCCTTCATTTCTTCATCCTCTTACTTTGCTTTCCTTTCTTTTCTTTTTCTCCTCCTTCTTTCTCTCTCCCCTTCTTCTTCTTCTTCTCTTTCCTCTCTGATTCCCTCTCTTTGTCTCTGTCTCTTCCCCCTTCTCCCTCCATCTCTGTCACTCTCTTAACTTTCCTTTCCTCTCTCTGCTTTTACCTTTAATCTCTGTTTCTTTTTCTCCTCCTCCTTTCTCTCTTCTTCTTCTCCTTCTTCCCTCCCTGATTCCCTCTCTTTTTCTCCATCTCTTCCCCCTTCTCCCTTTCTTCCTCCATCTGTCACTTCCCTCTCTCTCGTCTTCTCTCTGCCTCTCACCTCCCTCGCTCCTTCTTTCCCTCACTTCCCTCCCCCTTCTCTCTCCATCTCCCTCTCTCCCTCCCTCCTTCTGTCCCTCCCTTTCTCACCTGTCTCTTCCTTCTCTCTCCCTCCCTTTCTCACATGTCACATCCCTCACTTTCTTTCTCTCTATCCCTCCGTCCCGCTCCTTCATTCTCCCTCTGTTACCTGTCTTCCCCATCTTCCTCCCTCCCTCCTTCTTCCTCTCATCTGTCTCTCTCCTTCTCTCTCTCCCTCCCTTCCCTTCTCACCTTTCACCCACCCTCTCCCTCTCTCTCACCCGTCACTTCCCTCTCTCTTTCTTTCTCTCTGTCCCTCCCTCCTTCTCCCTCTCCCTCACCTGTCACTTCCCTCTCTCATTCTCTCTGTCCCCCCTCCCTCTCTCCCTTCCTTTTCCTCTCCCCCTCTCACCTGTCTCTTCTTTCTCTCCTTGCTCCTTTTCCCTCCTTTTCTCCCTCTCTTTAACCTGTCTTTTCCTTCTCTTTCTCTTCTCTCTCCCTTTCCCTCCCTCATTTACCCTCTCTCACCTGTCTCTTCCTTCTCTCTCTTCTCTCTCCTCACTTGTTCTCCCTTTCTTACCTGTCACTTACCTCTCTCTCCCTCCTTCTTCTCTCTCCCTCTCTCACCTGTCACTTACAAATCATCTTCCTCCCTCCTTCCTTCTCTCCCTCCTTCTTCTCTCCCTTTCCCTCCTTCTTCTCTCCCTCTGTGAACTATCTCTTCCAAATCATCTCCTTCCTTCCTTCTCTCCCTCCCTCCTTCTTCTCTCCCTCTCTCACCTGTCACTTCCAAATCATCTCCCTCCCTCCTTCCTTCTTTCCCTTTCCCTCCTTCTCTCCCTTTCCCTCCTTCTCTCCCTTTCCCTCCTTCTCTCCCTCTTTTTCTCCCTCCCTCCCTCCCTCTGTCACTTCCTGGGGGAGTACATTTCTATTGCGGTCACGTCGATCACACCGTTAGCGTTTGGGGATGACAAATTATTCACAGGAAGCTGAGGTGAGCTTTATTCAGACTTTCAAAAGAGACGCGATGCTCAAAAAAAAAAAAAAAAAGACACACACACAGACACCAGGTTCTTTTCAAACTCACCATTTTGTTTTTTCACTTTAGGAAAAAAAAAAAAAAAATCTTAAAAAGCCTGAAATTTAATATTGAAAACCACTGCAAGGAATTAAACCAGTGCCACTATAATGTTCCTATATTATTAAAGTGCACTGCGTAACTTTTCTCGTAGAGGGTTTGTCTCCATGGAGATGTTATTGCTTTGTCTGAAATGTTTCACAGTGTGACATTAAACCTTTCTATCTTCCAAATCAGACCATGTTACAGGTCAGATCTGTGGAGAGGCGACGCCGCTCACAGTCAGAATTCATGTCTTTTTTTTTTAGGTATTTTGAGCTATAAAACCACCTGTAATTGAATAAATGTAGATTTGAGCTGTTTAATGTCACACTGCGGAACATTTCAAGCAGAGGAATGACATCTCCATAGAAACAAGCAACCCAAAAGTTACGTAGTGCACCTTTAAGAGCTCCAACTAATATTTATTTTGCAAATGGAGTCGGGTTTTATTCGCAATGAAACAATAAAAAATAAAAACATGCAGAGTTAAAATTAGAAATAAGTATTTTTCATCAACATTACAAAATTTGCAAACTGGATTTAATTACAGTTCTGTGTCTTGGTAATTAATTGGTAGCAATTTCCAACCCATGGCACCTGAGAGTCAATTAGCCTAATCAATTAATTTAAGAATCAATTAGTCGTAATGAGATGATCGGATGTGGTAGAATTGAGTTCACATGATTATTTATGAAGGTAGATACTGTTCGCTCTTCTTTTGTGTTATAAGGTCATCGTGTTTATCCAGTCCAACTTTATTTGTATAGAACATTTTATAAACAAGACCGTTTCCAGACGTTTTTTCAGCAAAATTTGTTCCAAACAAAAGGAACAAATAAAAACAATAGATAAAATAATAATAATAAAATCAATGAACAAAAAGAATTTCCTGTCTTGTTGTGATGTGTTGAAATATTTTTTAAATGTCGATCATTTTAAAGTTTTGTGTACACTGTATTTATCACCTGGATTTGTATAGTTCTAGCTAAAATTTTACTGCTGGTTAATAATTGCACATTGTTCACTGTGTCATCTGATTTTGTTATCACTGTTTTTAGGACCATTTTAAGATCCGTCCAGGGACAACAGATGTAAAATAGCTTTTTGGCTAATTCTGGTGCATTGACAGCTATGTTAATTAATGTACACTGTCCCTGTCAAATAAACCAATAAATAAATTCATTAATAAATAAAGGCAGTACTAAAAAAATAATTAATAAATAAAATAGATAAAAACAATAAATAAATCAATAAAATAACTAAAAGACACAGAGGACCACACAACTCACACGGCCTTAAAAGCTGGAGAATCAAATGTTTACACAGCACAGTCGTAGCGAGTTATTTTTCCACTGATCTGAAGGTTGTCGGGGAGGTTTTCCAGCTCCTATAGATGATACTGTTGTTGTGTCCTTGGGCAAGACACCCACCTTGCCCCCAGAGTCTGTGTACGCGGGTGTAGGAATTACCATAGAAAAACGAAAGTCTGTAACGCTTACGGAGCACAATGTAACTCTGCTGAAGGCTCTGCTGCCTGAGACGTTATTCCACAATATGTCATTAAAACAATCTCCATGGAGACAAGCAGCAGATGCCACCAAGTTACAGGTCAGATCTGTGGAGAGGTGAGTTTGTTCACTATAGGAACGCCTGTTTTCTTAGCGGTAAAACATACTTGTAATTGAATTGAAGATAGCCACGCAAGATAGATTGGTTTAAAGGCTTAGTGTGGAACATTCCTTAACATCTCCTTGGAAATGAGGATACCCACTACAAATTTACTTTACCCACTACAAATTTATTTATTACCGTAAGATACTGTAGCCACTTTAAAGATATAACGTTATTTATACTGTACAAACTGTAGCCACTGTGTTCAGGCAGCATTTTACTGTATATTTTATATTATTTTATTTTATAATCCTTATCTTTATAGAGTTTGTCTATTTTTAAGTAATTCTGTACTTCTATGGTGCTACTGTTTTCTTGCTGTTGTCTTAACTGTGCGTTGCAACACTGAAATTTCCCCATTGTGGGACAAATAAAGGATATCTTATCTTATATAACAGACACTCCACCAGAAAAGTTGCACCATTAAGAACGGCTCGTGTTTGCGTTTGAACCCACAATGTCCATATTTAGAGAGATTAACCACAAATGGTTTACACACTGCCATGTTGTCTTGCCTAACGACACTGGGGAATCAAACCAGCAGCCTCACGGCTCTGCAAATGGACAAACTATTTTAATTAAATGGGAATCAAACCAACAGCCTCACGGCACTGCAAACGGACAAACTATTTTAATTATCCTACAGAGAGTGAGTTAAACGCTCCGGTCACATATTTGACCACTGACTCTCACATGTGGCTGCATTTTAGTCATTAAAAGTCGACCGCGGTTTACAGTAACGACAAATATATCATAGCCGAGACCGGGAGACATAATGAGACGGCTTTTAACCAGGTGAAAAAGCAACGGAAAAGAGCAAAAGAGAGAGGGAGGCGGAGAGAGGAAGAGACGGAGAGAGGGAGAAATGTCTTGAAATGGTGCCCAAGTTCCCTGCTTCCCAAGAGGCTTTTCAGAATTCAATAAATAACATCTGTAGGCAATGTTGGGTGCAGAGCGAGCACAGTGCGTCATAACAGAGAGAGGACGGAGGAGAGGAGGGAGGGAGGAGAGGAGGAGAGGAGGGAGAGAGAGAAGAGCAGGGAGAAGGGGAGAGAAAAGATGTGAGAATGAAGCAAGGAGAGCTAGAGAGAGGGGGGGTAGTGTCGATAGAAAGAGAGAGAGAGGAGAAGGAGGGGTGAGAGGAGGGAGGAGAAGAGAGGAGGATAATGTGGATAGAGAGAGAGAAAGGAGGGAGAAAAGAGGCGAGAAAGAAGCGAGAAGAGCTAGACAGAGGGGGGTAGCGTCGATAAAAAGAGGGAGAGGAGAAGGAGGGATGAGGTGACAGAGAGAATAGAGGAGGGAGGAGAGGAGGATAATGTGGATAGAGAGAGAGAGAAGAAGGGAGAAGGGGAGAGAAAAGAGGTGAGAAAGAAGAGAGGAGAGCTAGAGAGAGGGGGTAGTGTCGATAGAAAGAGAGAGAGAGGAGAAGAGAGAGAGACGAGGAAGGGATGAGGTGAGGGAGGGAGAGAATAGAGGAGGGAGGGGGATAGAAACAGACGGGTAGTGTAGAGAGACAGAGGAGAGGGAGGGAGGGATGAGGGAGAGAGAGAGAAAAGAGAAGGTAGTGGGGGTGATGATAGAGAGAAAAAAGGAGCAGGGGATGGGGGGTTGAAGAGAAATAGAGAGGAGGAAAGAAAGGGGGGATAGAGAGAGAGGAGAGAGAGGGATGAACTGAGGGAGAGAGGGAGAGAAGAGAGGAGGGAGGGGTAGTGTGGATAGAAAGAGGGAGGGAGATAAGAGCGAGAGAAAGGAGTGAGGGGTTGAAGAGAAACATGGATAGAGAGTATAATATGGATAGAGAGAAAGAAAGAGAAAGAGAAAAGAGGTGAGAAAGAAGAGAGGAGAGCTAGAGAGAGGGGGTAAAGTCGATAAAAAGAGAGAGAGAGGAGAAGGAGGGAGAGAATAGAGGAGGGAGAGGATATGAAGGAGAGAGAGAAAAGAGGAGGAAGAGAGAAAGGAGCTGGGGCGAGGGGTTGGAGAGAAACAGAGAGAGAAAGGATGAGAGAATGGAGGGATAGAGAGAGAGAGGAGATGGAGGGATGAAGTGAGAGAGGGAGAGAATAGAGAAGGGAGGGGTAGTGTGGATAGAAAGAGAGAGGAAGGAATGGAGGAGAAAGAGAAAAGAGGGGGCAGTAGAGGGAAATGAGAGAGAGAGAAAGGAGCAGGGGGTGAGGGGTTGGAGAGAAAGAGAGAGAGGGAGAGAAAGGATGAGAGAAAGGAGGGATAGAGAGCGAGAGGAGATGGAGGGATGAAGTGAGAGAGGGAGAGAATAGAGAAGGGAGGGGTAGTGTGGATAGAAAGAGGGAGGGAGATGAGAGCGAGAGAAAGGAGTGAGGGGTTGAAGAGAAACAGAAGGAGGGAGAGAGGAGGAGAGAAAGGGGAGTAGTGTGGATAGAGAGAGAGAGAGAGAGAGAGAGGAGAAGGAGGGATGACGTGAGGGAGAGAGAGAGAGAACAGAGGAAGGTGGGGAGGTGGAGGGAAACAGAGAGCGAGAGGAGAGGAGAGACAGAGTATAGGAAGGAGGGAGGAATGTGGAGAGCGGCAGAGCGAGGGAGAGGGAAGAGGGAGGACGGAGAGAAAGAGAGAGAGAGAGAGAGAGAGAGAGAGAGAGAGGGAGAGAGGGAGAGCGCTGAACAAAGAAACCATCACGACTGCCAGGTTTCCATAGCAACTGCTGCAAGGCCCGGAGAGTATAATAGCACATCAATCACTGTCCAAAAATGAACTTCATTATCAGCAAAAATAAAACCTTTAGGATGTGTTTAGTGTGTGTGTGTGTGTGTGTGTGTGTGTGTGTGTGTGTGTGTGTGTGTGTGTGTGTGTGTGTGTGTGTGTGTGCACTCACCCCAAACCCCAGGACACTAGCGAAAGTAGCAGCTTCCTGGAAATAGAAAAAGAAAGAGAGAAAAAAAATACATGTAAGTTAATTGTAGTTTCTGAAGTGAAGGCTTGTAGCTGTGGTTAAAGTGCAGCCAAAGCCTCTCTGTGCGCAAATGTATTAACTCCACGTGTTCAATCGACTATATTGTATTTATCATAGACACGGAACAATTAAAGCTACACCGCGTAACCTTCTGGAGGAGGGTCGGCCACCTTGGTAAATGGTCACATTTTTATACGGCGCTTTTTCACCTTCAATGTGCTCAAAGTGCTTTACAACAACATTCACGCTCACATTCACACGCCGCTGTGCGCAGACACTGGGGCCAGGTGGGTGAAGTGTGTTGCCCAAGGACACGACGACAGCGTTCATCAACCTGCGGGTCGGTGGATTTAACCGCTTAACCAAAGATGTTTTTTTTTTTTCATGGCGAGAGCGGGATTCGAACCGGCGACCTTCAGATCAGTGGACACACGCTCTACTGTACAGGAATGTTCCACAGTGTAGTACTGAAACATTTCTTCAGTTACAGGTGTTTCTACTGGGCAACCTCGCCTGTAAAATGGTCAGGTAGAGTCTCGTTCCCATGGCGATAGAGACGCTCAATGTCATACTGTGGAATATTCCAGACAAGCTGACCATATATCTGAGGAGAAAAGCAGGCAGCTGGAATGTTCCACACTATGACATTAAACTTATCGATCCTGCATTGGTGCTGCTCAACTACAGGTATTCCTCATGGTCAAGTGGTGTCTTGTTCCCATGGCGATAGACACGTTTAATGCCATACTGTGGAATATTCCAGACAAGCTGATCATATGTCCGAGGAGAAAAGCAGGCAGCTGGAATGTTTCACACTTTGGTACTAAATTTATCAATCTTGCATTTCTTCAGCTGCATGTATTTCTATTGGTCAAGTTCCCATGGCGATAGATACGTTTAATGCCATAGTGTGGAACATTCCAGCTGCCTGCTTTTCTCCTCAGACATATGATCAGCTTTCCTGGAATATTCAGCAGAACTTCAACTTCAGGTATTTCTATTGCTCAAGCGGTGTCTCGTTCCCATGGAGATAGACAAGTTTAATGTCATACTGTGGAATATTCCAGACAAGCTGATCATATGTCCGAGGAGAAAAGCAGGCAGCTGGAATGTTTCACACTTTGGCCTTAAATTTATTATTCTTGCATTTCTTCAGCTACAGGTATTTCTATTGGTCAAGTGGCATCTTGTTCCCATGGAGATGGATATGTTTAATGCCATACTGTGGAATATTCTAGACAATCTAATCATATGTCCGGGGAGAAAATCAGGCAGCTGGAATGTTCCACACTTTGGCTTCATTTACAGGTATTTTTATTGCTCAATCTCACCTGTAAATTGGTCAAGTGGTGCCTTGTTCCCATGGAGATAGACATGCAAAATAATGAATTGTCCAAAGGGAAAAAAAAAGTCTGAAATGTTCCACAGTATAGCTTTAAATGATCTATATTACATTTCTTACACTGGAGTGTTTATTGCTCTAATAAAACCTTAGATCTGACCTGTAGTGTGCTGTGGTTGTCTCCATGGAGATACTAGATACTACTAGATACTGTGGAATATTACATGCAAAGTAATGACATGTCCAAGGAGAAAAGCAGGGAGCTGGAATGTTCCACAGTACGGCATTAATCTTATCTTAAAGTTATCGAGACAACACCAAAAGGAGAGTCCGCTTACAGTAAGTAATGCGATGTTTCCAAGGCGTTTTGAACCACAAAAAGACAGTAATTGAATAAATGAAAGATAGATATGTTTAATGCCACGCTGTGCAACATCCCAAAGCAGTAACCATGGAAACAAGAAGGTGGCAGTTTCCATACAGATGCACAACTTCTTTCCTTCACACGACTCCCTTTAGGTTGGTGTATATAAATGAACCTTGCGTCGCTGCATCTGTATTTTGAAACCATGATGTATTCTCCTTATCTTCCACTGGAAAAATCATATTTGTCTCATAAATCCATAGTTTATACAGTTTGTGACGCGAGTTTCCTGGATACTCGGTACTGCAGTTACTTAAGAGGAAGGCACGGACATGTGCTAGTGTCATTACGAGGCAGAGCCAAGAGGATCCCAGAGGTAAAAGATGGGGCCAGATGTTTGAAAGTGCTTAATGGTGCTTTCGTGTGGTCTCGTAAATGGTGCACAGAGCTGGTGAAAATACATCGGACTAATTAAACCAGATTAAGCCAATGTTTTATGTGAGTTCTTGTAAATCTTAAAGCGCCCATATTACGCTGTTTTCTTATCTGTGTTAGAATGTTTCCTCACCACAAACATACCTGGAGTTGTGTTTCGTTTTATTCACACGTTTAACACACAAACTCAACACGTTAAGAGTTCTTCTGCGGAGCGAGATAGCTGTCAGGAGTATTCACGTGCGTAGGGTAGAAATTCGTGCATATTAGAGAAATCCATGCATATTTGGCTGTGGTTGTGCATAAAATAAATATTCGTAAACTCTCGAATGAGTCCAGTCATAAAATGTGTTGTGTGTATTTTATCCATCAGAATACGATGCCTCTGCGACCCAGCCGGATAAAGTGGAAGAAGATGGATGGATCGTCCTGATTCAGCCCTGGTTCAGCCCTGGTTCAGCCCTGGTTCAGCCCTGGTTCAGCCCTGGTTCAGCCTTGGTTCAGCCCTGGTTCAGCCCTGGTTCAGCCCTGGTTCAGCCCTGGTTCAGCCCTGGTTCAGTCCTGGTTCAGCCTTGGTTCAGCCCTGGTTCAGCCCTGGTTCAGCCCTGGTTCAGTCCTGGTTCAGTCCTGGTTCAGCCTTGGTTCAGTCCTGGTTCAGCCTTGGTTCAGCCCTGGTTCAGTCCTGGTTCAGCCCTGGTTCAGCCCTGGTTCAGTCCTGGTTCAGCCCTGGTTCAGTCCTGGTTCAGTCCTGGTTCAGCCCTGGTTCAGCCCTGGTTCAGCCCTGGTTCAGTCCTGGTTCAGCCCTGGTTCAGCCCTGGTTCAGCCTTGGTTCAGCCCTGGTTCAGCCCTGGTTCAGTCCTGGTTAGCCCTGGTTCAGCCCCGGTTCAGCCTTGGTTCAGCCCTGGTTCAGCCCTGGTTCAGCCCTGGTTCAGCCCTGGTTCAGCCCTGGTTCAGCCCTGGTTCAGCCCTGGTTCAGCCCTGGTTCAGCCCTGGTTCAGCCCTGGTTCAGCCCTGGTTCAGCCCTGGTTCAGTCCTGGTTCAGCCCTGGTTCAGCCCTGGTTCAGCCCTGGTTCAGCCCTGGTTCAGCCCTGGTTCAGCCCTGGTTCAGCCCTGGTTCAGTCCTGGTTAGCCCTGGTTCAGCCCCGGTTCAGCCCTGGTTCAGCCCTGGTTCAGCCCCGGTTCAGCCCTGGTTCAGCCCTGGTTCAGCCCGTATGTGGGGCAAAAGTCCGGCATCTTCGCTCGCCGATACTGTGAAAACACTTTGGTCAAATGACGGTCAGTGACACTTGTACTTGTGCTTGTACTGTACCAAGATGGTGGCAGTATTAATGCCAAGAGGCTGAACATCTACAGTCCATAACTGTGCGAAGTGATGACGTAGTTTTGACAGTAGAGTCGCGTCTGTGCTCGTATTGAAGAAAGCGTAATCGTAACTTTTCATTTAGTGATTCTAATTCTTGATGTCGTAACTTTTCAATTCATATTCTGATGGAAAAACTACACACCACACAACACAACATTTTATGTACTTCGAGAGTTTGCGAATATTTATTTTATGCTCAGCTACAGCCAAATATGCAAGGATTTCTTGCTCCATATTCTTCTCTCAAACAGACAACTTTGCTCTTTGTGATCATGTAATAATACAAGAAGTGCTCCACTGTTTTTTAAACTCCACACACCTTCAATAGAATCATAATTTCAGCTTCGGGACTGCCAATCTCTACAGAGCCAAAGGGTAAAGGTATCTGTTACTTCATGACATCACAAGGTGGAACAGGGCAACTTTGGAGATGTAAACAGATGGATGTAAACAAAGAGTTACTCAGACATGTGTGAATGAAACAAAACACAACTCCAGGTATGTTTTTGAGGAGGTAACAACATTAAAACATGTCTTAAAGCTCAGAAGTCAATTTTGTGTAATATTGGAGCTTTAAAGGAGCATTATGTACCTTTTCCACCACCAGATTAACTATATAGAGATGTTATTTCCTGGAATGTTAAACAGTGTGACATTAAACTTATCCACCGCCAACAGCAATGTAGAAGCACCCAGAGAAGTTTTTGTATTGCAAAAACCACCTGGGATGAAGTAAATGCCTCATTTTAGACTCTTTTTTTTTGGCTGGAATCTCATGGGTTTGGCTTAAAATATACTACTGAAAAAAAATGGAAGGAACACACTCTCAATATGAAAAAAAGATTGGAATACTATACAAACAATGGGCAATATCTTCGGAACAAAAGGATGTCACCTCTTAAATTTTCAGCCTATAAAGGTCTTGATCTTGTGTTTTCAACGTTTTCCTTTCATTCTTTTGAGCAGTTGTATATGCAAAACATGTTTATACGATATGGTGAGTTATTGAGGTCCAAAGAGACAAGCAGCGAGGTAAACCAGGAAGTCCACATTACATCTGAGGATTTGTTTTGTTGACCTTTTCAACACTGGAACTGGCCTGATAACAACACTGCTAACCAGTGTCCATGTGAGCAGCTACTTTGAGCTATTCTTAGCCTCATACAGTCCTCAGGAAGTCAGCAGGTCTCACTGTACTCCATCATTAAAGGCCATGAGTGAAGAACTTGTTATAGTCCGAACTGTTACCCACTTCGCCCGTTCGCCTCTCCTCGCTCTGATGTTGAACCATTACGGACAAACAACTCCCGGGAATAGTTACAGGCCGTTATTTCCACGCGGTTCTACCCAACGGCGTCTCTGATTAGACGAGTCCATGGTCGTTGTTTGCTTCTAAAATGCCTTTAAAAATGCATAATAGGCGACATCCTTTAGTGTTGCTTTTATTTAAGGAATTTATTTTATTTATTTCAGGAATCAAGATAGAAAACATGCAGCTTCAGTTTCTTTTCAAGATTTGCACATACAGTCTGGATCCATTCTTTTTACAATGTGGAAATTGTTGTTAACCCTTTTAACCCTAACATAATAGCTATATTTATTGAAACACCTGGTCTTTTTTGTATGTTTTTCTTTTTTTATGATTATTTTTTACATACTTGCTTACTATGAACCAGATATTATGTGTTCTTAATAAAGACTGAATTGAATTAAAGTCTATTTTTGTCAATAATCGTGTTAAAGAATGCCCTATGTGTAAATAATTTACACCCTTTTACATGACAAGTAGAACTGTCAAGTATTTACTATTTTTCTTATCTAACTAAATACCTAAAACTGTGTGTTATAATATGAAAAGGCCAAAAAGGAAGTGAATTTTCTTCACCTTTCAACCCACATTTCAAGCCCAGTGTCCAGCCCCGTTTCACAGCTTTCAGGGGCGGTTTGAATGATTAAATTTGCACAAAGTAGCGAAAAGTGATGGTCATTTGAAATAGTTTGGTCACCGGTGATCCCTGTGGTAGTAAAAGGTTTAATTAAAGCAGTTGTATGAGCAGGAAAGTGAAAACAAACAAACCCTTAACTGGTCCTGACGTGTTCAGAGTGTGAGTGATATCACTGAAATTCTGCGACCCCACAGGCCCAACGTTGCAATTTTACAACATTCCAACAAAACATTACTAAAATGTCAAAAGTAAAAAAGATTTCTGCATCAGAGGCTTCCTAGAACAACATCTGAAAGGTTGAAAAAATGTTCTATATTTGGGTTTCTGGGGGTTAAGATCCTATATTCCACAAAATTGCCCTTTTTTGAGCTTTAATCCATGTTATAATGCAGTTACCTCCTCAAAAATATACCCGGAGTTGTGTTTAATCTCATCCATTATTAGTCTGTCTACATCTGCAAACCTCAAAATGCTCTGAAGCTGCAGTTTTCAAGTTCACAAAGACCTTTTACCTTTAGCTCAGAACAGATTAGCAATTCAAGGGCTAAAATTATCCAAATTATTCTAGTGTAGGTGAGTTTCGAATCGCAGTGGAGCACTTCCTGTATTACCACATGACATCAGAAGGTGGAACAGGGTGTTTTCCGTTTGAGAGAAGAATTAAATCTATAGGGTTTGTGCGTTAAACATGTGGGAATGAAACAAAACACAACTCCAGGTCTGTTTGTGTTGAGGAAACACTGTAACAGATCAGAAAATAGCGTAACACGGGCTCTTTAAGATAACAAAACACATTTATACACTATAATTTTTAGCTACGGTACTATATTCACACAAAATAATGAACATCAATGCAGTGAGGGTGGTCCTATAGCAATAACTGACAAGGAAACTCACTCAAAATATAAAGAAACTTCAACTTAGCTTAAAACTCTATCTATTCTCAGTTACTCCTCCACCTCAACACCACCGCAATGATGTTTCTTCTCATTTGTTTTCATTATTTACAACATAATATTGACTTTTCGCCTGCTTGCCGAGTTGCGCGGAGTTCTCGGGGGGCATGTAAAGCTCTTTTTTCAAACCACCTTGTCAAAACAGCGGTATTTTAAGCAGAAATGTTTAGCGAATGGCACGGAGTTGAGTGAAGGGTAGGAAAAGGAAGCGCATTTTCTCCTCTACGCCTCTCTCGTTATATTATTTGTTGGAGAAACGCGTGGGTGTTGGAGGCAAAGATAATTGAGACGCTTCTGTGAGCTACATGAGAAAAATGTAATCCTTTTCAGGGCGTTTATTAATTTGACTGTGCACGTGTCAACAATATTTAGTCACTCAAATGGAAATGGAAATGGTCTTATTCTTATATTTGAGAAAATATAGTCACCCTAGTGTGCTCTGTATATGAATTACACAGGTTTACATACAGTACAATACTACTCAATACACTTATATACCCCATTACACTAGATAAAATACAGAGAGTAAGAGTTTAAAGAAGCATTGTGTAACTTTTGGGGGGTCTGTCACCTGCTTGTTTCTATGGATTTCTCATTGTTCTGCCTTGAAAGTCCCACAGTGTGACATTAAACAGCTTTACATTACATTTATTCAATTACAGGTGGTTTTATTGCTCAAAGATACATAGAGAAACAGGCATTCGAACAGTGAGCGGGGTCGTCTCTAGAGTTGTCCTGATCAAGATTTTCTGGCTTCCGATCCAATCTGATTTGGAATGCTCTTTCCGATACCGATCCGATACCTCTGCCAGTGTTTGCTGCTGTGGCTTTTCCCTCTTGCGCTTGTAAATCTCAAACTCGTCCGGATGATTCTTTTGTAAGTGATGAATCAAATTTTTTGTGTTAAAGTGGCTCTGCTGGTTCCCCCACGAGAAACTGTTTGTTTTCAGCTACTGCACATTGCTGTTTGACTGTCGTTTTGCTGTACGCGGTTCACCTTTCGCAGATTTTTTTTGTGCAGTTTTGCATGTTTTTGTTTACAGTGATATGAATGTGCACTGTGTTCCGCGCCCCATTGGCTAAGGGAAAACCCGCACATTGTTTTCTGCGTAATCAAAGGTGGCGTGTCTGTTTATAAGATTAAAAAACAGCGGCAACAACAACTCCCCATAACTATGTTTTTCAGCCCTCGTGCTCCTCAGTTTAGATCACGGCCGATTTGCACAGAGCGATCCCCCTCCCTGCTCCCTCTTCCCGCTAAGATCGCTCAGTTTTTACAGGGTTTTTCTACTTTGCGGATTTTGCCTATCGTGGGTTATTTTTAGAACGTAACCCCCGCGATAAACGAGGGACCACTGTAGTGAAAAGTCTCACACGGAGGACATGGAGGCGTTTTGATTTACTGCCGTAAAGCGCGTCGATTCTGCAAAAACATGTGAAACTGGATCACTTGACTGAATCCAATACTGTCCGATACTCATAAATTGTAACTTGGTCTGTTTTGGTCTCCGTAAAGATCAAAAGGTTTAATACCGTACTGTGAAACATTCCAGACAAAGCACTAACATCTCCACAGAGAAAAACATCTGACGGACCCTCCACCAGAAAAGCTACGCGATGCACCTTTAACGTCTCTTTCTTTTTCATGCCACTTCTTTACAAACACAAAGCACATCCAGTATTGCTGATTTAAACCTCCTGCCCACAGAAGATCCACTGATACTGAGAGATCCTGTGTTGTTTAATTGACATGAGCTGTTTTGGTATGTTGACGGTACATGTGCTCCAACAGCTGTCTCCAATACAATACAGTGACAAGCGCGCCGAGTGACATCTGCGGAGGAACCCATCTTGTTTACTCGGAGATTGCCGCGATTGGACTCTTCGCTTTGAAGTTTTTATAGAAAAGCAAAAATATATCAGAAATCTATTGAGTGTGTCTGTGTGTGTGTGTTTTTACAAGATAACAAGGCGGACTAGGGTTCAGAGAGAATATAGAATAGAGCTGTCAAAATGTAAAAGATGACATAGGCTCTTAAAGGCGCACTGTGGAACTTTTTGGTTGTGGTTTTGCATGTTTCTGTGTGGATATGTCATTGGTCTGCCAGGAATATTCCACAGTATGACATTAAACAGCTCTACATTTATTTATCTTATTTATTCAGACGGTTTTATAGCTCAAACATAGCTAGAAAAAGAGGCATTCTGATTGTGTTATTATATTTTATTACATTTTATTAGATCTCTATTTTGTATTTTATTATATTTTATTATACTTTTTAGTATACTGTTATTTCCCTTGTATTTGCAAACACTTTTTTACCAGTACTATTTATTGCATGCTATCAGTACCTCTTAAATATCTTAGCGAGTCAATGGTTTCTCTCATCCTAAGCTTTTCACTGCATTGTTGACCTTGTGTTGAACCTGCATATGACAAATAAACAACCTTGAATCTTGAATTTTGGGGTCGCCTCTCTGCAGATCTGACGTGTAACTTGGCCTGGTTTGGTTTGAATGAAGATAGAAAGGTTTAATCTATACTGTGAAATAGGGTTGGAAGGTAATACGGTAATACGGTTTACCGAGGTATCAAAAAGTAGCAATGGTATCAGTTTCATTACCGTCATTAAAAAAATCTGCAGCACATAAGGACCTAATATAATATTAGGAGCGTTTTGGCTTCAGGGGAGAGATGCAAATGTTGCCGGAGCTACGACCCTGCGTCAGGCCAGAGATCCCACCACAGTCGCTTCAGACACGAGGCACAGCGCCGACTTTCCCCCCTCCGCTCTCCCTCCTCTTCAAACGTCGTTACGCTCGGAGATTTCCATCCACACGCAGCGAGGAAGAAGAAAAAAACATGACTGATGCTTCGTGTGATGTTCAGCCAAAAAGTTTGCGATGGAAACGTTTTATTGAACGGCGAGAGTCGAGAGGGGACGAGGCACTGAAGAGGAGAAAGTTCCCGCTTGAGGGCAAAGTCAGACTTTCACGGACGAGACGGGAACTTCTCCAAGTGCCGAGAGCGCGGGTCTGTCAGAAACAACATGCTGCAGTGGGAAATATCACACGCTGTGGACTGTCGCCTTTTACTTTTTATTCCTGAATCTACCTCTTCTGCGTTTTTCTTGTCTTGGCGTGTCCCAGATCATTAAATGGAGGCAGAAACGCGCTGGCGAAGTTTGGTTTGATCAGAACTTGTGCCTCATCTTCAAATATAATGCTGCTATTCTGTTTCTGAATGGTGTAGGTGCATTAATTAGTCACAATAATACCATATACCCCGGTAAAATGCTGGTAAATGGTTCACCGGTATCAAAATTTGGATACTGCTCAACTCTACCGTGAAAGCAACAAGACAAAGCATTAACATCTATAAGGAAAAAAAGGCATTTTATGGACCCTCCACCAGAAAAGTTACACAATGCACCTTTAGGCTAATAATCCACAGAGCAGTAACAGAGAAAAACATACTTGACGCTCAGGCTGGTTTTCAAATCAAAACATGTTTATCTGAGATGTGGTAATTGGCCAGAATAAAATAGACTTTTCCTATGTATAAATGCTCTTAAATGGGCTGTGAAAAGGTACACAGAGGGAGTACACAGAGGAGCAGTTGGGGTTTAGTCCATTAGAATAAATAAGAGGAAGAAGGGTCATGCAAAAGCCAAAGCTGAGAATGCAGAATGTAGTAACAAGCAGGACTGAAATACAAGACATATTAAAGGTTGATGCTGACTTTTATGAGCTTTAAGCCATGTTACAGTGTTGTTACCTCCTCAAAAACAAACCTGGAGCTGTGTTTTGTTCCATTCACGCTCATTCAAGCTTGAGTAATCATGGATTGTCAGGCTGTTTTCAAGTTAACAGCTACGTTGTTGTTGTTTTTTTTACTTTTTGCTGAGTAGAGATCGGAAATTCCAGGCCTGAAATGATCCAAATGATTCTAGTGAAGGTGCACGGAGTTTAGAAACACAGTGGAGCACTTCCTGTAGCACCGCATGACATCACAATGTGGAATAAAATGTTTGAGAGGAAACGGCATTATAACATAGCTCAGAAAATAGCGTAATATTGGCCCTTTAAACATACAGTGTGATAAGCTTAACGGTTCGATTTGCTTAGTGTAAATGAAAGATTAGAGTACACATTTGAGCAAAACATACTTAAAAATATTATAATTAAGATTTTGCTACAGATTTTTTACTTACACTGTTACCTAGCAACCACAATGTTAATAGGGCCAAAGCATCAAATTTACACAAGTTATATGACAAATAAAAATACTTGTAAGACCTTATCTGATTAAAATAATAATAATAATAATAATAATAATAATAATAATAATAATAATAATAAGTAGATAAATAAATAAAATAAGTAAATAAAATAAAAAGCGTCCCTGAATTTTCTATTATTCAAAATTGTTGTGTTTTATTCTACAGTAAATCATCCTTCACCGACCACAGAGATGTCATTGAGACCAATATCGTCTTTTATGTGTTCAAAAATCCACTGAAAAACCCACATAAAAACGATGAAAGGATAATTATTTGTAAGTGACAGAGCTCTTGTTTAGTTTGATACGCGTTATGTGTTGACGGTTCTGTGGGCGGCTGCTCCTGGACATGCTCCAAGCTGTCAGTTAGCCGGATACATTCACCCATATGTTTTCATTTAGTTTAATAGAAGAGCTGTGATTTCACTGCTGACTGCTTTGTTCACTTGTCACTTTCTCTGAGACTAAAACTATTACCTAATTACAGAAAATCAACGGTGCTATAAACGAATCAGCCAAAACATTATGACCACATGTAACAGCAGCTCCTCGACAACAGCTAATTTACGGTTTATTGTCAATGCTCCAGTTTGGATAGATACTCGTCAACTTCACTCAAATGCTTAAATAATTTCTTTTATGTATGTCCCTAGTTTGACATTAAACTATTTGTATCTATGTCCATGGAGAAAACCAGATTACAAGTCAGATCTGCGCAGAAGTGGGCACTTTCACAGGTAACATTTCTTTTTAGCACGCGGATTTAAATAAAAGCAAGATTGATCATTTAATGGGATAAAGCAACATCCATGAAAACAAGCAGATAACCACTAGTAACCACTTAAAGCCTGAATTTATATAGAGGTATATAAAATGTTTTGCGTGTTTTTGCATTAAGTAGATGGTAAATTAAGATGAGATTATTAATTTGATTATAGCAAAGAAAGAAATAGAAATTTGGGTATGTTACAAATTTGTGACAACTAGAAACAAGTGCTTGCCAAAAGTTCTTACAAAGGTTCTGCATCTGCACTAAGTGGCACTGAGGGAACGCGGCTGCTTTCTCGGCTTATATCTTGATCCAAACGGTTTGATGTATATCTGCGACACTCAGCCTTAAAGTGGAACTTCGGCACGTTTTAAGATAAAGTCCTTTTCTAGAGGTGGTCGAATACTGTCAGAAGCCAAAAAACAGCACAGATCAGTGTTGCCTCAGCAGAGATCTCGCTGTGGCAGTGAGTCTGTCAAGGTAACAAACTAGTGCAGTGATGGAGGCAAGTTCTTAACTTCCATGTAAAATGCCAATTTGCTTCACACTGAAGAAGTTTAACACCACTTTAACCCATCTTACAACAGCCACAAGTCTAACAAACAAAACCCTCTGTCTGGTTCACTCATTACTGGTCTGGAAATGTTATAAAACAACTTTATAAGCAGCCTTAGCATTACCTTTGTTGATTTCCCACTGTGCATGCGAAAGCCCAAAAGACTCGACTGCCGATTCCAGTGGCGGCGAGCGGTTAGTAGCCGCTAGAAGCAACAAGTGAGGATTGACTACTGATGGTGAAGAAGAAGAGAAACTGAAAGTTGTTGAAAGAAAATGGTTTGGGAATGTATTTTTTTTGCGTTTTTCAAAAAATATAATTCACTCTTAAATAAATAGGATTAGAAATTACATCGGCGATCAAGTCTTTTGGGCTTTCGCATGCACAGTGGGAAATCAACAAAGCTAATGCTAAGGCTGCTTATAAAGTTGTTTTATAACGTTTTCAAACCACTAATGAGTGAGCCAGGCAGAGCGTTTTGTTTGTTAGACTCGTGGCTGTTTACAACTTTTTGGGTTAGAAAGTGGTGTTAAGCCTCTTCTGTGTAAATTGGTGTTTTACGTGGAAGTTAAGAACTTGCCCCCATCACTACACTAGTTTGTTGCCTTGACAGACTCACTGCCACAGTGAGATCTCCACTGAGGCAACACTGATCTGTGCCGTTTTTTGGCTTCTGACAGTATTCGACCACCTCTAGCAATGGACTTTAGCTTCAAACGTGCCTTTAAGGGGTTAAAGCTGCACTATGTAACTTTTCTGGCAGAGAGGTTACCAAGGCCTACATTGTCCCAGTATGATAATGAACATATTTATTTTCCTTTCAGTCAATTACAGGTGTCTGTATTGATTAAAAATACCTTGAAAAAAATTCAGGCAAAATAACATCTCTATGGAGACACCAGAAAAGTTGCATAGTGTGGCTTTAAATAAAACTTCAGTCCAACAAATGTATTTTTTCGTATCGTAAATGCAGCAAGTCATAGATCTTACGCCGCGACACTCCAGAGGAACAGGAAACAGGAGAGAAAAAAATTCAATTTCATAGTGTCCTTAAGAATCTAAATGACTGAGTTGCTGCGGCGCTAAGGTTAACACAAACTGATAAGCAGAGACGCAGAGCACCCCGGGGTGTTTCAGAAAACACCCATTAGCTCTGAGCGAGTTCGACCAACGCGACGCTCACACACAAATTCAATTGTGTCTGACATGAATGGGACGTGACACAGAGGGGCCAGTGAGGAAATGAAGGCACCTGCAGATGTCTTCTTTCAGATTTAAGGCTGATTTAGACCTGGGTCAATGCGATTTCTATTCAGATGGTGAGACTCGATATAAAGACATGGGTTTTCAGTTGCATAAATAAAATTATGTACAATAGCAGTGAACACGGGGGTTGATCGGCAATGTGGCGCCTGAAAAGAAGTGATTAAAGATTACGAAAATGCAACTTTAGAGAGAAAATAAGAAGGGAAACAGCTATAATATGGTTAAAAGCTCTGAAAAGTCGAGCTTCCTGAATAGGTCTGCTTTAATAAGTTAAAAATTGTAGTTTCTAAATGATTTCCTAGTAGTTGCCAACATAATGTATTTTTTATTTTAATTACTATTAATTATGCATTATTTTCTATTTTTTCTATTGTATTATTTTTTTTATGTACAATGTATTATTATTAATTATGTATTATTATGATTTATTATTATATTATTTGCATTCTATTATTATTAATTTATTTTTTAATTATTATTTTTTGTCTTTTTTTTTTACGTGCCTGAAAGCAATCAGTCCCAGAGAGGAATACATTAAAAACTGGTATAGGCATATATTGTTGAAATCTGCATGAGTAGGAACAAATAAAAAAGCAATATAAAGCCAATATAGTCAGTTGGCAACATAACAGGGACATTTTTATAAACCATTGGAAGAAAACGCAAAAAAACAGACTTGAATTAATTACATTTTGCTGCATCTTAGAAATGGATCTTTTGTCATTTCAAATAGATGTTGACGTCTAACCTCCAAAAACTGAAACCGGGGTTACTTAGTGATATTATTTTGCTCAATTTTAAAACATCGACATTTTAACCTTGGTGGAGCCGTGCCCATTGTAACAAAATGACATGATAAGGATGGAAAAATGTCTGACCCAAAAAAGTACAAGGAAATAATCAGTCTGCACAAATCGGTCAGAAATACACCGCAAACTCTCTTGAAGCTAAACTGGGCATGACATCTCGGTTACATTTCGCATCATAGAGCCAATTATGAACAGTTGTGAGGATATAATAACGTTAAGGCTGTGTTTTCCTCTTGGGTTTGGTTATGGCGTCGTACATGAGAGAGGCAGCTTTGAGAAAGGCTCTGCAAAAACAACATCTGGTATTCAACTCAAGTGATTCCAGCCACAGCATTACGCAGTCTGCACAGGGAGAATAAATAACTAATCACAACTACTACTGAAGGAAATGTGTCCCCATATCTCTGCCATAAAGCAAGAAACTGTCGGGGATAAACACTCAAACCAGACTGAGTTCATACGACAGAGGAGAGGCTTGTAAATAAAGGTGCGCTGTGTAACTTTTCTCTGCCAAATGCTCTTCTCCGTGGAGATGTTATTGCTCTGGAGTGTCTCACAGTACGGTATTAAACTTTTCTACCTTCATGGAGACAAAACCATTCTGACAGATATGACCTAAGTTACAGGTCAGATCTGTCAGAACGCCTGTTTTTCTACGTATTTTTGAGCTATAAAACCACCTGTGATTGAATAAATGTAAGGTGAAGCTGGTTAATGTCACACTGTGGAACATTCCAGGAAGAGCAATGACATATCCATAGAAAAACGCAGGCGACGGACGCCCAACCGAAAAGTTAGTGCACCGTTAAGGGTCATGTACAAAGTTATAACAATTATGAATGAAGACATACACTATATAAATAATGCCCTGTCCCTTGTATTTGAGCAAATTGTATCTATTGTTGCTACAGATATACTGCATGAGCTTTGTCTAATTATTCATCCATCTTCTCCCGCTTAATCCTGCTGGGTCGTGGGGGCAGTTTGCTGCCCAATCCTCATAGCACCTGACCCTCCATGAACCCCTCTGCAGGTGGTGAGCCCACAGGAGGGTGGACAACATGGTCCTTGATGTTAGTTCATAGGGGTGCTGCATGTTTTGGGTTGATGGGGGAAACCGGAGTACCCGGAGGAAACCCATCCAGACACGGGGAGAACATGCAAACTCCACACAGAAAGGCCCGGGCGACCTGGGGATCAAACCCACAACCTTCTTGCTGTGAGTAAGAATTAAAACACTGCTAAAACCTGTATTTGTAATTTTATAAATCTAAAGTTCAAGAAGTTCAGTGTGGATTCGTAAACAGAATTAGATTATATAGGATGACGATACTTTAAAGTACACTATGTAGCTTATCTGTTTCCATGAAAATGCTACTGATTTCATTTTTGAATATTCCACACTATGGCATTAAACTAATCCATCTCGAGCAGGTGATGCACTATTTTTACAAGCTATTTTTGAGCAATGAAAACATCTGTAACTGAATAAATGAAGAATAGACAAACTTAATGACAATCTGTGGAGCATTCCAGGTAAAGCAATAAGACAAGCAGACCCGGAAAGTTACACAGTGCAGCTTTAACACTGCAATAGCCACAAGAGACAAAACACAGAGTAAACTCCTATGGGTGCTCCTGACCAAGCTACAGCAGAAGGGTCGTCAGAATGAGTTTGGTTTACCCCAGTGGCTTTGGGTGAAGGATGGGCCGAATGCAGAGGACAAATCACAACAGAAATAAACTCTGCCTTTAAATACGACTTGGCTGCAAGCAAATCTGTAACTGTATTCATAGCACGTGTCCCTGTCCTATCATATTACATTTATTTATTCACACAAGCACCATGGCCTAGTTTAGGATCTGTCCTTTTAACCCTTTTAAACAAGTGACCAATGCTGCGATGAGCTGTCACAGGGCATTATGGGAAACAGGAGAAAACGCCTCAGGTCAGAAACAAGGTCTGTGCGTTACAAAGACGATTAGCCAGAACATTATGACCACGGACACGTCAACTACACATTATAACAGTATTATTATACATAGAAGTGGTGAGATATATCAGGCTGTGTGTGAGTTTTTTTCTTCTTAAAAGGCCAACTTCACGCTTTTTACTATATATAATACTATATAATGTTGTTTCCTCATCAAAAACTTACCCAGAGTTGTGTTTTGTTCTATTGCAATTAAAAAATTATGCATATTTAGGTGTTTTTAACCTCCATATACCTTCTTTTGGATAATTTTAGTTGCCCATATCTACTGAACAAAAGGTAAAAAGCATTAATAGTCCTGTTTAGGAGTTTGATTGACAAAAAGGTGGGAGTGACTAACTAAAAAAACTGTTGGCCAATGTTGACTATCTTGTGCCTATAATGTTATATGAGTGGGATTGTTTAAGCACAAATCAGCCTATTATAGTTCAAACTAAGTCAGTTTTTTTCTGGTCAGATTGTGTTAAAATAAAGCTCAGAACCCTTCAAGACCTAAGGGCAATTTTAGCACATTTGTCCTCCTTTTTTTCCCTTAATTTTACTATTAAAACTCCCCCTTTTACCCCCTAATGAAGTGTTATACATCCTGTTTTCAGTACAACCTGTTATTTCACAATCTGCTGCTGTAATAAAAGCTATAGGACCAGAAATACAGATAATAAGAACAGAAAATAAAATTCACACTCTTCCGTACAAAACACCTAACATGTATAAACAACTTTTTGGACATAAAAATGCTTAATTTAGTACCTTAGCTACAAAAGTGCAAAATATCAAGTCTGTGAGTAAAGTAAAAATATTCTTATTGCCTCAAAACAAAACAAAAGTGCAATCGCCCCATTGCTTTACTGGTGCCAGTCATAGAAACAGCAAAAATAGCAAGGTATACACAATTACGCAGACCAAAAAGCGTAATTTACCATTTATTTGAGAAATAACTGCACTTAGACTGGATTTTTTAATTGTTACAAACGTAGATGCTCAGAGCAGTTGACTATCTTAACTCACTAAACTCCTTGGCAAAGTTTGGGCCAATGAAACTTGATGGAGCGCATACATTTGACGGAAAACAGTTCCTATTGGACACTCGTTTTCCGGATAATAATAATCAGCTTTTTGTGGAAAGTTATGCTCGGTTCTATAAAACATATTCCCACGTTGGTCTGGAAGGTTTAAAGTAGGACCCGACTGATATATTGGTTGGCCGATATAGTGTGTCGGTTTTGAAGCTCGTTTTGGTTCTTTCTCATTGGTTAGCGATTAGCAGCGGTAGCTCCCAAGCATAAACAGGCTGTTTTCTCTTCTATTAGCAACTGTAAAGTGACTATAGTGGCCGTATATATGTTACTGGACACGCACTAATATGTAAATGAGCTGTGAATAGAGGTGTGAATTATCGGCATTTAGCAAATCATTAATTACCGCGGCACACACGTATTTACCGCTAAAAGCTAATAGCGGTAGTTTACTTACAGTACTTTCTTTACTGGCTAGAATATCCTACAAAAATGCCATTAGGCCGACCTACTGTCTTTAAATATGACGTAAAGAGGCAGAATAATAAAAAATGTCGCCTAAATAAACACAATAGAGCCACACCTAAGTTTTATAAACAATTGAAGATTTACAGTGAATTTTTACGTCATAAATATATAGGTGATTATATCGGTCATCGGCAGATCCAACTAACATTCTATCGGTATGATATTGGCTGTAATAAAATCCATATCGGTCGGGTCCTAGTTTAAAGTCTAACAAAGCGTCAGACAGAGCATTCATACAGTTAGCATCACACCCTAGGGAATGCCTAGGGAATCAGCTGCGACGACGTATCACTGCCTTATATCTGTCTGAACGGAGGCGCTAACCACACTGAAACTACCACACCCTAGTTGGTTCTTTACAGTAACGAGTATCTGTTATAAGTCTGTTGCACCGTGCTAAGGAGTGAACTGTCACCTGAGTACTGTCGCATAATTGTTCATCCCCCGGGTCATCTATAAATGTCAGAGTTGATGTGGTTGGAGCGTCGCGTTAGCAGTTTGGATTTATTAAGTGGTCGTAATAATATGGCTGAATGTGAGACAGGACGGGATATAATAGGAACAGAGGAGATGCTATCGGAGATCACACACACTGATAGAGCCGTGTGGGGACAGGCGCGCTGGGAACCGGGGACAGATTAGGAAGAGCAAATCCCTGAACAGGATGCCCCGGAGGAGAGGGCCACACAATGCGCCGCGGAGCTCATCGGACCTTTGGGAACTGAAACAAAAACAACAAACGCCATTTTAAATCTATCCGACGAGACAGCGCCGTGTTTCGTCTTATCTGTTTCGTGACATCTGCACCGTCATGTTTCTATTCAGGGGGTTTAACTTCCTGCTTTATGCGAAATGAGGAGGGCTTTTTCCCATTCAAAAGGTTTAATATTTAAATTTTGACCCTTGATCGCTTTGGCATTTTTTATCGTCCTGAAAGCAATGAATATAATGTGAAAAAGTAAAAGAAAAATAGTAAGTTTGTGACTGGGAATGAAAGGATGAGTAAACTAATAGTGACGCCACTGGACTGTGTTGTCGTTGTGTATTTATTTTGGGCAATTACTGTAAGAAATTTCCATTCTTTTACAATGGAACGTTGACAAATCATGATAGAAATAACAAAAACAAGAACGAAATACTTTGCCCAAAAAGGGAAGAAGAGAATTTATTTAATCCCAACCCCCCATTGTCTTTAAACAATGTAGTATTTCTGGTGGAAGGTCTGTCACCTGCTTTTGTGTTTTATTATTTTTATTTTTTCATATTGTGTTTTATATTTTCCGCAGTATAACATTAAACTTATCTATGTAGCATTTATTCAGCTAAAGGTGTTTTGATTGCTACAAGAATACCATAATTTCCAGACTATAAGATGCTACTTTTTTCTCACGCTTTGAAATCTGCAGCTAATATATACAGATTATTGTTTTTTATTGTTTTATTATTATTTTTGAAGAAACTACCCACATGATTCCAGACAGGACAGCGCTATCTGCAGGAGAAATGCGCAGTAAAGCGAGAAGTGACGTAGTCTGATAACCGCTTGGATGACTAGCGGCGAGAGATCATTTACCAAAACTTGCCGCATGCAAAGAGCGACTTTTGCCCAAATTTGCGAGTAGATCTTGACGGCGTGGAGCCATGTGAAAAAATAGCCCATGACCAACGGGTTTCGAAAGGCTGGACTGCTGCGCGATGGAGAGGACAGCCCACGCTCGAGGGAGAATTTGCCTCGAGACGAAAGTGACAGTGAGAGCGACATCGAAACGGAGGCCGAGAAAGTGTGTGACGAAGACATTCTGACGCTGTTCATCTCCGACACTGAAGACGACGACGACAACGGTGGTTTCAGTGCACAGGAGGAAGATGAAGATAGCTATCAGTGACTTTTCTGGTAGGCGAGGAGAGTTCATGAATTAATGAAGCTTTGTTTTAGCCACTTAAAATCTCCCGCAGGTATCAGCAGTAAAACATCACAGTTTCATGAGATTGAGTTCAGGGGGTTAACCATTAAAGTGAAACTCTAAACTTTATTTTCAGACTTACAGAGACTAAAATGTGGCCATTCTACTGTTGTTTTACTGTTGTTTTACAGGCACTGCTCGGAAAAAAACATGTACCAGTCTTTATGGTTAATTAAAAAATCTTTCTCTGTACCATATTTTTGTTTAAATATCTCAAGTTACAACGTGGACACCTGCAGCTTATAGTCAAGTGCATTTTTTCCTTTTTTTATTTTTTATTTTTATTTGGTTGATGCAGCTTATATTCAGGTCAACAGTCTGGAAATTACGGTACATTCAAAAACATGAATTCTTACTGTAAATGGGCTCTTCTCTCCACAGATGTGACCTGTAACTTCACCAAGGGTCACCTATTTGTCTACATACTATAAAGATAGACAGGTTTTAATGCTATACTGTGGAAAATCGTTGGCAAAACTCTAAAATCTCCTTGGAAACCTGATTCCTGAGTATACAAGTTGAGAGGAAAGACTTGGTAAAAGGCTAAAAATAGTAGCTGCAAGGGTTTAAGTTGCTTAGTTAGTTAGAGAAATGAAGAATGAGGGAAAACTTGCGGATTTTAAAAACACAGTGGAGCTCGTCTTGGATTATGAGCTATTCGTGGGCTTCCAAATGATGAAAAATGCCACAGCGATTAAGAATGGAAAGCAAAATATTGTATCTCCCGAATGTAAAAAAGTTCTCAAAATGTTGCATATAACAGAAAGCTAATCCTTAAATAATATAATACTGATTTAGATATCTGGAGTTGTATGCAAAATTTCTCAAAAATGAAACAAAACACGACTCCAAGTATGTTTTTACAAAGAAACCACATTATAACATTGCCAAAACCGTACAGAATAACATCGAATCCCCTCTTTTCACACATCCTTTGCACGTTTTTGTCATCTGGATACAAACTTGTGAAAACCACTCACAAATAACCACCTGCTCCAGAGTTAAGTTTGGGTTTTCATTTTATTATTTGTCTTGACTTCTCGCGGCTCAGTCCAGGCCTCACAGATGGTCCATTGTTAGCGCAGAGAGGCGTCTGCTGTGCACAAGATGACATTTATCTCAAATGATTGTCACAACACTCTGCTTCTCTGGGCCATAAAGTCAGTGTTTGGGAAAATATGCCTCCATGTAAATGTGATTAGTGCGGAAATTTGATTAAGATTTGCATAATTTAGTTACGTGAAGCGAAAAGAGTGAAGTTGCAAAGTCAGAGTGTGTCCTTCAAACTGGCTTCGTCTAAGTATATTTTCCTTACGTTAGGTTTATGCGCTAAAACGACATTAAGCGCCCATTACAGAACTGGCAGCCATAATACCATTCTCATACATTTCTACCTTTTAAAGCAAATTAAATGTCATTTATCATTGATCCATTAAATTAGTAAATTAAAGGAGCACTATGTAACTTCTCTGGTGGAGGGCTCGTCTCTATGGGGATGGGGATATTGTTGTGTTGCCTGGCGTGTTTCCCAATAGGGTTTTAATCTCCATGGGAACAAGAAAGTGACGCCACTAAATCATGCAACAGTCCAGATCTGTGGAGAGGCGACTTCGCACACGCACGCACGCACAAAAACAGCAGGATAGATCATTTAAATGCCATACTGTGGAACATTTCAAGCAAAACATGAGGTGAGACAAACACGAAACCAGAAAACAAAGGATCGTGTCGAATATTTCTACATATTTTTTTCATGTAACACAGCTCCAACAAAAATAACAAATGAAAGAAGCTTGATTTTCTTGTGATTTTCAGGGTATAAACTAATGATATCCAAGACTCACGATACAATATCATAACGGTATGAACCTCACGGTACGATATTTATTGCGATATCGTGGGAAAGCTCACGATATTACGATATTCTACATAATAACAAGACTGACATTATAAAATGCTTTGACCAGTCACTTGGTACAACATTTATTGTCATTAGGGATGTAACGATATCCTAATCTCTCTGTACGATATTTTCACCATATACATCTCACCGTACGATATTTATTGCAATATTTTGTGGTGAATATTCTACTTTTTCCTCTAAAAATGCCTTCACAAGACTTAATCCAAAGAATGAAGATGTAAAAGTGATTAGAACAGTTATTTCTTCATGGAAACAGAGCAAAGGATCATGGTCTATGTAGTTCCCTTTGTTTTTTTTAGTTATTTCTGCATCATAACTATTCATTTAAGGAAAGAGACTTGTGATTCGATATATTGTGATGGTCGAGACCTTTGACGATACGATATCGCAATATTTCGGTTATTGTTACATCTCTAGTATAAACTATTCGCTTGACATTTGTTTGTAAATTGTCTCTTGTAACACATCTAACAAGCGGTACGTTCAAATGGTCAAACTTTCTATAAAAACTGAGACATTTCTGGTCAAACAGAATCCAACTTCAGACTGTAAAAGCTCACGGCTCCTTCTCCATCTCCGCTCCCTCGTCCCGACTTGAAAGCAGGTCTTGACTGACGCTTTCATCACTCTAATTTCAGTTCTGCCCTTTCGGTGCCATTCTATTACCCACCTCCCTCGGGGCTGGGCAGAATCGGACCCCCCCCGCCCGCACCAACCCCCCCGCCAACCCCCCGCCAACCCCCCGCCAACCCCCCCCCAGGACGCCAGACTCAGAGGAGCAGAGGTTAAACTATCAGAAACATAAATATGATAGTGATCCAGGCACGGGAGTAGCAGGGAGGCGACCCCGGCAGTCTATCCACTCTCCCTTCATCGTTTTGGGGTTAATGGGGGCCGTGGCTGGGGCGTGGAGCTAGGGGAGTTAGCGATCAGTGTTGTAGCTTTATCTGGAAGCTAAAGGTGGCTATCGCACATCTCACCTCTCGCTTTAAAGGGAGGGCAATACTCGGAGGACACTGGATATGTCTCAGGACGTCCGTCTGATCACAGCTGCAGAGGATAGGGGAGAGCTTTTAACTGTTTTTGCCTGCGTTTTCATGTGGTTTACAGCGATAGGGGTGAGAAGGGTGGAACATGCTGACATTTTCTAGATAAAAATAGATACGAGATTAGGAATGGATACATTAAAGGGTTAGAAATGTTTAGAAATTGATATATATTTTAGTTTAGCTTTAATACACAGGTTTTTATGTAATTATGCCTTATTTGACACCAGTCTTGTTATTTTTGCCGTTTATTCTGAATTACCATTTATATTTTTACTCTTTGTTATTATATTGTGATTTACGAGCTGCTGTGTTCAAATAATTTCCCCGTAAAGTCTAAAGGTGCACTGTGTAACTTTTCAGTCTCCTTGTTTCATAAAGAGTTCTTGTTTTGCATGGAGAGTTTGTACTGTATTTTAAGTCGCACCAGCCAAAAATTGCATAATGAAGAAAAAAAACATATATAAGTCGCACTTTTTGGGGAAATTTATTTTATAAAATCAGAGACCAGGAACCAATATTTCATCTTGAAAGGTGAGTTATAGAAGTTATAGTCATAAAAACAACAGATTAGAGAAGAATCCGTCTACCATTCGTTCATTCGTTTTTCAATATAGAACCAAAAATAAGGAAACGAAAAAACAACTCTTTTCTTTATTATTTGTCTCTAAAACCAAAATGAAAAAAATGATAACGATTTTTTTTTTCATTTTTGATTCATATATACAATTCATATATTTGGTCTCTGGGCTGTCAGTGTGAAAAATGTAATATATAAGTCGCACCTGAGTATAAGTCCCCCCAACCACCCAAACCCTGAAAAAAGCGACTTATAGTCTGAAAAATATGGTACCACTTAACAGCTTTTAACTTATCTAACTCCACAGAAACAAGCAGGTGAGCCCACCAAAGTTACAGGCCAAATCTGTGGAAAGGCGAGATCACTCACAGTAAGAATGCAAGTTCTTCAAGGTCCTTTTGAGCCATAAAAACACCTGTAATCTGGAACATGCAGGCAAAGCTACAACATCTGGCGGCACCTTTGATTCTGAAGCATGTAGGTCATCTTATATATGTGCAGTTACAGTGAGAAAAGATTATTCCTATAGGCGCAGATTGAGTTTGGATTAATTAAAGCTCCTGCATTATGCAGAATGGAGCCTTATGAGCTTTAAGCCACGTTATAACATCTTTACCTCATCAAAAACATACCTGGAGTTGTGTTTACACATTGAGTAACCCTTTATTATTAGTTTGTTTACATCTCTAAAGCTGAAAATGTGGTAGTGCAAAATGTTTCTACCTTTAACTCAGGAGAGACTGAGGGCTGAAATTATCCAAATGATTCTAGTGAAGCTGTATAGAAAATACCTGTTTTCTGGTTTGACAGAAGAACTCAACCTAAATATGCAGAATTTGTGTTTTAAACGTGTGTGAATGAAACAAAACACAACTCCACCAGGTACGTTTTTGATAAAGAAATAACATTATAACATAGATCAGAAAATAGCGCCATATGGGCCCTTAAATTTATCTCGATTTACAATGAAATGTTTTATTCTAAAACAAGCAGGTATTAGCTTCAAAGTGCTAAGTCGATACACGAGTTGACAGTTTCACTTTGTCTTAATACTCGGACATTGGATACACTTTATTCTCTTCTATATTCAATACTAAAACTGCAGTTAACAGCAAACGGTATTTAGTTTCACCTCAATATTGTTTTAATCACAGCGACACTAAAAATAGTCCCAGATGTGAATACACGACACACATGTAGTTCTGCAGCTGCTGTGACATTTAGAGAAACTAAACCACCGCAGATCCACCCGACACAGGATTTACATTCTGCCTTTGTAACACGGATTTTCTACATATCAAGACTCTCTTTCTCTCTCATCCCTCTTTCTCCACTCCTCCCACTTCTTCCTCTTATTCTATTTCTCTCCCCGATCTCTCTTTCTCTCCCTATCCTTGTCTCTTTTCTCCCGTGTCTCACTCTTTATTCTCTCTTTCTTCCCCGTCTCTTTCTCTGTCTCTTTCTGTTTTTCTCCTTTGTCTCCCTCATGATTTTCTCTCTCTCTATTCCTCTATCTCCTCTCTCTCTCTTTGTTTTTTGCCTTTGTCCCTTACTCTTTATTCACTCTCTCCTCTCCTTCTCTCTCTCCATTCCTCCATCTTCCCTGTCTCTTTTTCTCTTTCTGTTTTCCTCTTTTGTCTCTCACCCTTAATTTTCTCTCTCTCTATTCCTCCATCCTCTCTCTGTTTTTTGCCTTTGTCTCTCACTCTTTATTCACTCTCTCCTCTCTTTCTCTGTCTCTATTCCTCCATCTCCCCATCTCTTTTTCTTTCTGTTTTTCTCCTTTGTCTCTCACCCTTTATTTTCTCTCTCTTTATTCCTCCAGCTCCTCTCTCTCTCTCTCTCTCTGTTTTTTGTCTTTGTCTCTCACTCCTTATTCACTCTCTCCTCTCTTTCTCTCTCTCCTCTCACTCTCTCTCTCTGTTTTTTGCCTTTGTCTCTCACTCTTTATTCACTCTCTCCTCTCTTTCTCTCTCTCTCTATTCCTCCATCTCCCCTGTCTCATTTTTTCTTTCTGTTTTTCTTTTTTGTCGCTCATCCTTTATTCTCTCTCATCCTCCATCCCTCTCTCAGTTTCTCTCCCTCTCTCTCTCCTCATCTCTTTCTCTCATTATCCCTGTCTATTTTTCTCCTTAGTCTCTCACTCTTTATTCTCTCTCTATTCCTCCATCTCCCAGTCTCTCTCTTTTTGTTTTTCTCCTTAGTCTCTCACCCTTTATTTTCTCTCTATCCTCCATCCATCTTTACCTCTCTGTTTCCCTTTCTCCCTCTCTATCCCTATCTCTCTCTCTCTTTCTCTCTCTCTCTCTTTCTGTTTTCCTCTTTTGTCTCTCACCCTTTATTCTCTCTCTATCCTCATCCCTTTCTCTGCCTCTCTCAATTTATCTCCCTTTCTCTTTCTCTCTCCTCATCTCTTTTTCTCACTATCCCTGTCTATTTTTCTCCTTTGTCTCTCACGTTTTATTCTCTCTCTCTCTAATCCTCCATCTTCCCCTGCCTCTTTCACTCTTTCTGTTTTTCTCCTTTGTCTCTTATCCCTCTCTCTACCTTTTTGAATTTCTCTTCCTTTCTCTCTCTCCTCATCTCTCTCTCTCACTATTATATTATTCTCTCTATCCCCTTTTCTCATCACTCTCTCCTAGCCCACAACAACCCCTTTATCTCATTCTCACATTCCCTCTCTTTGAATGCCAGCTCTCTATCCCCTCCTTTCGTCCTCTCTCTCTGTCTTCTTCCTCTCACCCTTTATTTTCTCTCTATCCTCCATCCCTCTCTCTACCTCTCTCAATTTCTCTCCCCATCTCTCTCTCTCCTTATTTCTTTCTCTTGCTATCCCTGTCTATTTTTCTCCTTTGTCTCTCATCCTTTATTCTCTCTCTATCCTCAATCCCTTCTCTCTGCTTCTCTCAATTTCTCTCCCCATCTTTCTCTCCTCATCTCTCTCACTATCCCTGTGTCTCACTCTTTTTCTCTCTCTCTATTCCTCCATCTCTCGCTCTCTCTTTCTGTTTTTCTCCTTTGTCTCTCACCCCTAACCCCCTCTCAAATGCACTCTCTCTCCCTCTTTCTCTATCCCCCTTCCTCTTTCTCCCACTCTCTCTCTTTGAATGCCAGCGCTCTCTGCCCCTCGTTTCTCTCTTTCTGTTTTTCCCCGTTGCCTCTCACCCTTTATTCTCTCTCTATCCTCCACCTCCTCACACCTCTCGCTCTTTCTCTCTCCCCCTCCCCCTCAGTTCTCTCTCTAACCCCCTCTCAAATGCACTCTCTCTCCCCTCCCTCCCTCCAGTCCCTTAGACTTTCCAGTAAATAAAACAGACGTTGTGTTGCTGGCGTCGCGCACAAAGGTCAAGCAAAGCAAAGTGTTTTTTTTTCCCCCCTGTTGGATCAGCGGAGAACTGCGGCCGCGGCCTCTGGAGTGTAATAACCATCTGAGCGCTTTGGCCGGGGCCCCGCTCGCTCCTAATGAGAACCAAAGAGCCGATCTGGAGGGACCCGCTCGCTTCAGACAATCAAAAAACCTTTCGCGAAGAGGGAAAACGCTACGATAATTCAAAACACTCGCGTTCACATGAGAATTCCGAAGCTTTGTCTACAAATTTTGGCAGTTTTCAGAAAGCCAAGCGCAGTCCAATATGCTTCAATGTGTTATGTGTTCAAGTGGCACGAAATGGACCCAAGCCAGTAAATGAAAAAAAGCACAACTATATAAAGGAATTGTTTCAATATGCAGAGGCCCACGGGGACGATGTGGCTATTCTACAAGGAAAAATATTTGGCGTGTTGCAATAAAAATTCTCAATAAATTCAAAACCACTGATTTAGCTGCAGTTCAAATGGGCAGCTTAGAAAATGAGTGCTTGGATAAATTAATGAAGAGTTACAAGCCATAAAACGTGCTACTGAAACTGTGTGAAACGGGAAATTACATAAACCAATGTGCGTGCTGTAAATTGGGAGAGAGTTCTGGCAATACGAAGATATTTTCCATTGGTTTAGACTACAAAACCCATAATGCAATAAAACCAAATTGTTTGTGTTAATAGTAGTGTTTGGTCTCAATAAACAATGTAAAAATGTCTTTGTTGAGATATTATAACTATTGATGCGCTTTGTCACTGAAGAGAAAGGAAATTCGCACAAATATGATTAAAAAATTCAAATATTATTTTAAAAAGGCTTGGGAATTGAACCTACGACCTTGTAGTTTAGAGCAAAGAGAGCTAAGCCTTTACAAACATTACCACTAAAATAAGCGTAGTACCTCCATTTTATTATTTGCACATTTTAAAATCTAAGAAGGTTGATGGTCATTCAGTTGCTTATTGTGTTAGGCAGGGCATCTGGTTTAAAAAAAATGGCACACTTTTACAAAATAAAATAAACATGGAAGAACAAAATCCAAACATAATGACTGGATTTGATATGAGAGTTGAACCAGCAACCTTACAGTTTAGTTTAGTAGAGAGCTAACCATTTGACACCATTTAAAAAACACATTAACATTAAAACCTGATGAAGTTGGAGTTGATTCCCACTTCACTGATTGGATGCTGTTGTGACAGGCAGGGCATCCGGATTAAAAAGATACAATATGATTAATAAAATCATATTGTGAAGCGTATACATGGTCATCTCATTAAAAGTTAACTTCCAACATGTAAACAAATAGTATAAGTAGGTGTATTGTAGCTGGATTTAAAGGGGACATGGTCCTGGTTTGGGTCTGGTTTAGTCCTGGTTTAGTCCCGGTTTGGTTCTTGGTTTAGTCCTCATTTAGTCCTGGTTTAATTCCGATTTCTTCCTGATATAGTAATGTTTTGGTCCCGGTATAGGCCAGGGTTTGACCTGGTTTAATCCTGGTTTGGTACAGGTTTTAGTCCTGGTTTAGTCCTGGTTTAATCTGATTTTAGGCCTGGTTTAGTCTTGGTTTAGTTTTTGTTTAGTTTTATTTTAATCCTGGTTTCATCCTGGTTTAGTCTTGGTTTAGTCTTGGCTTAGTCCTGGTTTTGTCCTGGTTTAATCCGACTTTAGGCCTGGTTTAGTCTTGGTTTAGTTTTTGTTTAGTCTTATTTTAATCCTGGTTTCATCCTGGTTTAGTTTTGGTTTAGTCTTGGTTTAGTCTTGGTTTAGTCCTGGTTTTGTCCTGGTTCAGTCCTCATTTAATCTTGGTTTAGTGCCGATTTAGTGCTGGTTTAGTCTTGATTTAGTCCTGGTTTAGTCCTGGTTTAGGCCATGTTTAGGCAATGTTTAGGCCATGTTTAGTCCTGGTTTAGGCCATGTTTAGGCAATGTTTAGGCCATGTTTAGTCCTGGTTTAGTCCTGGTTTAATCCTGGTTTAGTGCTGGTTTAGTCCTGGTTTAGGCTCGGTTTAGCCGTGGTTTAGTTCTTGGTTTAGTCCTGGTATAGTGCTTGGTTGGTCCTGATTTAATCCTGATTTAGTCCTTGTTTGGTACTGGTTTTAGTACTGGTTTAGTCCGATTTAGTCCTGGTTTAGTCCTGGTTTAGTCCTGGTTTGGCCCTAGTTTAGCCTTTGTTTAGACCTGGTTTGGATGTGGTTTAGCCTCAATTCCAGTTCACCCAAAATTACCCATATAATGATAAGATCTCACCAAACCGCTTTAAAACTTTCTCAGTGGCATTTTATGGGCACAGCAGTCAAAAAACCACTGGCCAAGCACATGAATTAAAGGCATTAATTGAGAGCTCAGATTTCCTGCTCCTCAGCCTTTAACCAGGCACCCAGACCTCCGCTTTAATGTCCAGCTCTCCCAGACTCCTGGCTGCGCCTCCATCCAGCGCCTTGTTAAAACTGTTCTCTCAGATTTCACCCCGTCGCCCTCAGACATTTCATGGTTCAAACTCAGGGGTGGGAGGTTGATGGTTTGATTTCCAACGTACTGATCGGTTGTTAGTCGTGACAGGCAGGACATTTCGACATTCGGATTAAAAAGTTGTCAATAAAATAAGTTTAGTTTTGGTTTAATGGTGATGGAATTAAAAGTTGACGTCCCAACTACCAACATGTAAAGAAATGTAAAGGTTTATTGTTGAATCTAAGGGTGCATTCACACACGGTCCTGGTTCAGTTCTGGTTTAGTCTGAGTTTAGTCTTAGTTTAGTGCTGGTTTAGTCCTGGTTTAGTCTGAGTTTAGTCTTAGTTCAGTGCTGGTTTAGTCTTGGTTTAGTCCTGGTTTAGTCTTGGTTTAGTCCTGGTTTCCTGTTGTTTTAGTCTTGGTTTGGTCCTGGTTTAGACCTTGTTTAGTCCTGGTTTAGTCTTGATTTAGTCCTTGTTTAGTCTTGGTTTCATCCTGGTTTCATGTTGTTTTAGTCTTGGTTTGGTCCTGGCTTTGTCCTGGTTTTGTCCTGGTTTAGTTTTGGTTTCGTCCTGGTTTAGTCCAGGTTTAGTTCTGGTTTAGTTCTTGTTTTACTCCTGGTTTAGTCTTGGTTTAGTCTTGTTTTACTCCTGGTTTAGTCCTGGTTTAATCCTGGTTTAGTCCTAGTTTAGTCTCCTGGTTTAGTCCTGGTTTACTCCAGGTTTAGTCCCGGTTCAGTCCTGGTTTACTCCAGGTTTAGTCCTGGTTTATTCTCCTGGTTTAGTCCTGGTTTACTCCAGGTTTAGTCCTGGTTCAGTCCTGGTTTAGTCCTGGTTTACTCCAGGTTTAGTCCTGGTTTATTCTCCTGGTTTAGTCCTGGTTTAGTCCAGGTTTAGTCCTGGTTTATTCTCCTGGTTTAGTCCTGGTTTACTCCAGGTTTAGTCCTGGTTTATTCTCCTGGTTTAGTCCTGGTTTACTCCAGGTTTAGTCCTGGTTTAGTCCTGGTTTATTCTCCTGGTTTAATCCTGGTTTTATCCAGGTTTAGTCCTGGTTTACTCCAGGTTTAGTCATGATTCAGTCCTGGTTTAGTCCTGGTTTACTCCAGGTTTAGTCCTGGTTTTATCCAGGTTTAGTCCTGGTTTTATCCTGGTTTAGTCCTGGTTTACTCCAGGTTGAGTCCTGGTTTATTCTCCTGGTTTACTCCAGGTTTAGTCCTGGTTTACTCCAGGTTTAGTCCTGATTCAGTCCTGGTTTAGTCCTGGTTTACTCCAGGTTTAGTCCTGGTTTACTCCAGGTTTAGTCCTGGTTTACTCCAGGTTTAGTCCTGGTTTACTCCAGGTTTAGTCCTGATTCAGTCCTGGTTTAGTCCTGGTTTATTCTCCTGGTTTAGTCCTGGTTTACTCCAGGTTTAGTCCTGATTTACTCCAGGTTTAGTCCTGGTTCAGACTCCTGGCTGCGTCTCGATCCAGCGTCTTGTTAAAGCAGCTCTCCTCTCTCAGATTTCACCCCATGGCCCTCAGTAAGTTCCAGACATTTCATGGTTCAGACTCGGGGTTGGGAGCTCGGGGGTACAGGGGGTACTTAGACCATAGCAGATTACAGTGGTTAGCGGGACTCCATGCTGGCTAACCCAAGTGTGCCGAAGGAAGAAAAAAAAACATGTAATGAAATGAAAAACAAAAGAATGTGGTTGGACAAGTTTTCTGGCCTGGCTGCAGGGATTTGAAATGAAGATGGGGTGAGGTTGATGGTTTAATTGCCACAAATGTTGAGCCAGACATCTTTATGTGAGCTGTATTTGGTCTGGAGTCAACCATTTCGAGTTGAACTTTTGAACAAATGCAGTAGTTTCCAATGACTATGCTTCTTTGACATGGACTTTTCGATTATTATTTTAGTATCCAACTCTATAAAACTCTATGATTGTAATATGTTTGACTGGTGAAAAAGTCCTGTCCATTTATTTGATCTGGTTTTAAAATAAGTTAACCACAAAAAGTGAAGTGAAATTAAAGCTGGCATTTTACTTTCAAACAGTGAAAGGTGGAAGTGGATATTTAAAAGGTCTTATAGTTCCTAATATTGACTTTTGTGAGCTTTAATCCCTGTTACAATGTTAGTTTTGGTGTAAGTGGTAATTGGAATAAAAGTTAACCGACGTCCCAACCAACATGTAAAGAAATGTAAAGGTTTATTGCTGAATCTAAGGGTGAATTCAGACACGGCCCTGGTTTAGTTCTGGTTTATTGTGAGTTTAGTTTTGTTTTAGTCAATATTTAGTCCTGTTTAGTCTTGGTTTAATCTTGGTTTAGTCCTTGTGTAGTCTTGGTTTAGTCCTAGTTTATTACTGGTTTAGTTTTGGTTTCGTCTTAATTTAGTTCTGGTTTAGTCCTGGTTTAGTCTTAGTTTTGTACTGGTTTAGTCTTGGTTTAGTCTTAGTTTCGTATTGGTTTAGTCTTGGTTTAGTTCTGGTTTAGTCTTAGTTTAGTCTGGTTTAGTCCTGGTTTACTCTTGGTTTAGTCCTGATTTAGTCTTGTTTAGTCTTAGTTTAGTCCTGATTTAATCCTGGTTTAGTTTTGGTTTGGTTTTGGTTTAGTCCTGGTTTCGTCTTGTTTTATTTCTGGTTTAGTCATGGTTTAGTCTTGGTTTGGTTTTGGTCTGGTTTTGGTTTAGTCCTGATTGTGTCTCGTTTTCGTCCTGGTTTAGTCCTGGTTTGGTTTTGGTTTATTCCTGGTTTAGTCTTGTTTTCGTCCTAGTTTAGCCCTGGTTTAGCACCCAAAATTGCCTCTTGTGAGCTTTATTTTATGTTATAACGTTGTCAATTCCTCAAAAACTACCTGGAGTTGTGACTCGTAATCAGCCTAAATATACCGAGTTTATTTGTTGAACATGTGAATGAAACCAAACCAAACTCCAGACATGTTTGTGAAGAGGAAACATTATAACATAGATCAGAAAATAGAGTAATATGGGCACAGGGCCTTTCAGAACTACCACCGTACAATCTATAGAGTCAACTTCAACTCATTTCATACACCGTACTTCATGTCGCTTTGCATTTCACCATTTCACGGCTATCATTCAAAACCCTTTTATTTATACAATGGGGGGGACTCACCATGGACTCAAATGCTGCAAATGACGTCAAGATAATTGCCTCAAAGTACCCGCTCGTCCATTGTTCCATAGTCGCACGGCTTATATAGACACGCGACCATATATGATGAATACATAAGTGCTTTACCATTAAGTTTAATAGGAGGCTGAAGTGATGTGACCTAGAATTTGCACTCAATTGGCAGTAAATATAGATTTCTATGCCAGTCCGCACTAGCCACTGTTTCATGGCGATGTCGTTTTTATTAAAGACTAAATAGCCAGAGCTGCATACTTGTGTGATTAGACAGAAGCAGATTTTTAAAACATCAGTAGGAAAATCCAGAGGTGGTCATTGGTTTCATATTAGCTTGAAATTATGCTCCACGAGACAGTTTGGTTTGAAATGTAATACGGGGCATATTTAAGATGATACAAATTTCTTCTTTGTCATTGGTTTATGTAGATTTATGGAGAAACTGATAGAAAATGGCTGCAAGGATCAATTTTTAACATGCACAATAGGCAAAATTACTGGTAGTTACTCCTGTCCCAAATCTGGATAAGGACACAGATAATAAATGGTCATTAAAGGGCATATATTACGCAAAATGGACTTTAAGTGAGCTTTAAGTCGTGTTATAATGTTGTTAAATCGTCAAAAACAGACCTGGAGTTGTGTTTTGTTTCATTCACATCACAGTCTCCATCTACAAAGCTCAAAATGCTCTGTACCACCTTTTACCTTTACTGTATTTTTCAGACTATAAAGCGCAATATCAATGAACGGGTCTATTTTCATACATAAGGCGAGAGACTGATGCCTTAGCCTGGGGGTCCACGATCCACTGGCAGATCGTGGCGTAACTCGCCCGGCGTCGCCTCCCTGTCTTGGTGAATGTGTGTTCTCCTTCTGTCGTCCAACGCTCCCACGCAGTTCGCAGTTTAACTTTGAACGAACCGATGACAGCAATATCTAGCGGTTGGAGCTCTTTGGTTAATCCACACGGAAAGATGGTAACCGCCGAATTATTTGGGCTTCATTTGGGCGTGTAAGTCTCTGAACAGGGGCCACACACCATAATATGATGTTGAAGCACAGTACGTATTTACTCCGCGAGGCTTCTGATTATGGTACACGTAACGCTCCGACCATCCATCCAGCAGTGCGGCTTCGTAACTTAACAAAGTCGAACTAAAACATTTTGACAGATTTTTGAGCGCCATGGACCACATTAAATTGGTTCGAAGTCAGTTAGCACAACCAGAATTAATACATAAGTCGTACCGTCGGTTTTTGAGAAAATGAAAGGATTTTAAGTGCGCCTCATAGACCAAAAATACAGTAATACAATAGAGAATGTAAATTCTAGGGCTGAATTGATCGTTTCTGTGTAGACTCTGCCCACCACCTCGGCGACAGGTGCGTTGGAGGAGAGGCACTAAACTGTTATTCAAGAAAACTCCCGCACACTGTCTCACTTCTAGTTTTTTCTTTTATTGATATGATGTTTTGGTCCCTCAAACCTCCCACAAGTACCTGAGGAAGGTCTGAGGGAACGAAACGTCGTATCAATAAAAGAAAAACCAGGAGAGAGACAGTGTGCAGGAGTTTTCTTGAAAAAACAGCTCAGGGGCTGAAATTATCCAAATAATTCTAGTGATTCTAGTGTTTTCTGTTTGAGAGAAGAACTCAGCCTAAATATGCACAGTTTGTGTGTTAAATATGAATGAACCAAAACACAACTACAGAGCCATTTTTGATGAGGAAATAGATCAGAAAATAGAGTAATATGGGCCCTTTAAAGTATATCTAATGTATAATGTAATGTAAAAGTGCACTGTGTGACTTTTTTTTATAACTTTACCAACCTGGAATGTTCCACAGTATGGCATAGAAATAAAGTCTATCTCCATGGAGACAAGCTTTAAGTGCCTTGAAGGTGGAAAAGCGCTATATAAAAATGTGGCCATTTACCATTTACAAGCAGGTGAAGCCACCAGCACAAGACACAGCTCAGATCTAATGAAATGCAAGATGTTTGGGTGGAAGTTTAAAGCCTAATATCCTAAAACTAAAAATGAATCTTTTTTATGATGTAAGTTCATTCATTTATTCATACATTCATAAACCAGATGCCCTTCCAGCGACAGCCACACACTGGAACTGGAGTTTGTCAGGGAGGATTACGTCATTTGCCGAGACGCATTATGGCAACACAGGACTCGAGAGGAGGTTGAACACAACATTTATCACTGAAGCGAATATATTCACGCTCTAAAACGAAGGTCCGTAAGGTCAGTGTAAAAATGGTATGTTCAGGAAAAACACTGAAACCTGTAATTATCGTTAAATAATTACACAGCTCACAGTAATAATACACAGAAATTATAAGTAGTAATTAGTTACACACACACTCCAATTGACTGGACAGAGCTGTGATAATGGGCCGCAGGATCTGACTCACTGTAGCTGCGCTTCAAGGTCACAACACGATGGCTCAGAGCGGAGGTCACGTGACTCAACGCGGCGCCTCTGATTGGTCGATTTGAGGCCTATATACAAGAACCAGAGCGTTATGGGGGTGTAAAGTGTAACGTCACGGGGCTAAACTGGATGATACGAAGCACAGACTCGAGACTCACAGCAAGAAGGTCACAGTGGAGTGGAAAAATGTAATAGAAATACAAATGAATCCAATAAAAATGGAGTGAAATGTAAAAAAAAATACATAAAAACATAGCTATAATACAGATATATTGTGAAAAGCAGCTCTTAGGGTCAAAGTTGAACTGGTATGAACTATTTGCATCTAATTATAAAGCGTTTGAACTGGCTGGGAACAAGGAAGTAAGGCTGATGCGCTGTTAGCATGCTAGTTTTTAATAGTTATTAGCATTTCTGTGACAGTCAAACTCCACTTTGGCCTCTAACAGTCATGAAAAGCACTTAAAAACTCACCGTGGTGAAGAATTATGATGCGAGAAATAGGTTTAGAGCAATAAAAACAGCTTAAAATGAGCTCTGTTTTTTACATTTTTATATTTTATTGTCTTTTTTAAAAGTTGCACTATGTTACTTTTCATTGGGGGTCCATCACCTGCTTGTTTCTATGGATACGCCATTGCTCTGCCTGGAATGTTCCACAGTATGACATTAAAAAGCTCAATCTTATATTTGTTCAATTCCAAATGGTTTTATAGCTCAAAAATACCTCGAAAAACAGGCATTCTGACTGTGAGCGGGGTCGCCTCTCCACAGATCTGACCTGTAACTTGGTCTGGTTTGGTCTCCGTGAAGATAGAAAGGTTTAATGCCGCACTGTGAAACATCTCCATGGAGAGAAAAGCATTTGACGGACCTCCAGAAAAGTTAAACAATGCAACTTTAAACTGGTTTTATTTGATTTATTGATCTTTGCCTCTATTTATTGTTTTGTTTTTATTATTTTTATGAACACTGGTAACATTTGGTTGCTTTAAATACTTTTTTCTGTGCAGCACTTCACACTTTAGAGTATAAAAAGTCCTATATAAATGAAGTGAATTGTATTTTTAAGATGAACTCGGATACACCGCACCTCGGACGTGTATCTCTGAATATAAATAAGACTCGCTCCTGTCCTCCGTCTTGCTTTTTGACATCGTGCAGTCCAGTGTTAAGAGCGTTTACTTAAGCCTGTCTTTTCTGTGACAGTGTTGAGATGGTTCCGCGTTGGTGAGTTCAGACCAGTGTTGGAAGTTGTCCGTAGGGGGCGGTGAAGGGTCTCATGTTCGCGTCGAGTCTCTGTAGACAGGTTTGACAGAATGGACAGGCGGAGAGAGGAAGAGCGCTCCGGAGAAAGGTGTTTTGGACAATAGCTGTCAGGAACTCAAGTGATGTGGGCATAAGGAACATCAATGTCTGAGCCGGTGAAATACACGGGGAGTCCATACGAAAGATACTACACCTGCGTTTTATAAAAGAAACATACGTCCCACTGGGGAGCAGGGAAAGACGTGGACTCGGATGCAGTTGTGGTTGAACGGGAAATGTCATGACAACAAGATGCGTCATTCATTTTTTATTCTGATACGATCATAAACGATAAACTTCTATAGCTTCTTTATCATTATTAGTTTGTACGACCATAATCAGGGTATCCTCAGGTTTGACTCCCCCAAATTTAAGACTTTTTAAAGACCTTTTTAAGACCACTTAACTGAAAATTAAGACCAGCAGCGCACCCATTATGCAGGCGAAAAACACCAGACCATTATTTACTGCTTTAAAGAACAAACTTTTACTATCAAATCTGATTCAGAACTCATTTATAGTCATATGCGTTGCTTGTAAAATGGCCAAAGAGTCATTTATAACATTCTAAAAAGACAAACTAAGCTTTCACATTGTCTTGTCTCACATTGCACTGCAGCCTGGTTGAGTTTACAGAAAAATAGGCTAATGCAAATTTAAGATCTTTGTGAAAAAATAAGACTTGGACAACATAATATAAGACTTTTTAAGCCCTTACTTTAGGGACATGAAATGTAAAACCTTTTTAAGACTTTTAAGACCCCGCAGCTGCCCTGATAACACAAAAAAAGAAAGAAATTGGGTTAAAATGATATCTAGTGTGCATAGTATGTCATTTATTTTGCTTTATGTAAATATTTGCACCTGTCTGTTTGCACTGATCATTACCTGCACTGTTACATTCTTGTAAATTTGCAAATTTTTGTGTTGTATCATAGTTTATTGTTTTCTACTTTATTTTATTCTATTTTATTTATTGCATGTTTAGTGTTTGTCGACGTTTCGCTCCAAGTACCGCAGCAAATTCCTAACGTTGTGAACCTGTTCACTCATATGAACAATAAAACCTTTCTGATTCTGATATTCGTTAAGTTTCTTTATCAATGTACAGCAACCACATCATTTTTTATACGCCCGTTGTGTAAGACGGGACGTATTATGTTATGGCGCTGTCCGTCCGTCCGTCTGTCCGTCCGTCCATCTGTGGACACTTCAAAGCTTTGAAGTCTTTGAAGCTTTGTCTTCATGAAAGATCTGAACTCTCTTCTCAAATGTTCTGCTGCTGAAAGCGAGAACAACCCACATTCTCTGCTTCTTTGAGCTTTGACACATTAAAGCTTTGTAGTGTCTTTAAGTTCTGTTGCTGCAATCTGATTGGTGGAATTCCGATTCTAGAATGTGATGATGTCATACTCATACTCCTACTGCAAGAGCCAGATTTCCCTATTGATTATTACGGGTGTATTTTGCCCCGCTGGAGGAGCTCTTGTTAATTTTAGAAACTATGTAATGAACAGAGGTGGGTTAATATAATATTTTTTTTCTTCTTCTTCCAACTCCTTTTCGAGAAATGTGCTTTTCTGTTGTTGTTTTTAAGATATTATTTCCAAATTCATAAATTCAATGCTTTTAAGACTTTTGAAGACACAGTAGGATTAACTTTTTAATTGAGAGGCCCACAGCCAATCAGGCAAGTAAGATTGATAGATACTGTATTTGTTTTAATACTAAACAATCTACCAAAATGTTACTGTTAAATACAAGAAAAATATATACAGTATATTGTGATCCCCCCCCACAATTTCGCCCAATCGTATAGTTTGAATTACCATAGCGATGGACATGGTAAAGCCAATACTTGGGTGATACTTGTAGTAGCAGTGAAGTAACACAAGTAGAAGTAATACAAAGACTTGTACATACAGATAAGTGATTTGCATAATTATGGTTTCGACATAACCCCATAGAACAATAGACCTGTGTCATTTTGCACCAGGAGAGACCAGGACGGACTCTCTTTAAAACAGCTTGAACACTCCGATAACGATGACCTCTTTTCTTTAATATGCCGCACTTTACATTTTCACTACTGTTAAATAGCTTACCTGGTGCGTATTCAATTACTAACGCGGCCTCTGTAGTTAGCGGAAATGCACTAACGTACTATAATGGCGCTTCCTGGTAGGACTAAGAGTCGGTCCCATGGTTTTAACTGTGAGGGGTTCGTATAGAGAGGGGCGTATGATGTTAATGACACATGGAGAACAGTAGGGGGCTCCGTAACTGGCTCCAGGGAAGAAAATCTACTCATTACTGTCGCCATTTTATTAAGAAAGTACATTTGAAACCGTTTGGAGAAGCTGAGCATAATTCAGTGTCTGAAAATGCTAACGCTAGTTCAAAGAGGATTAAAAGTTCAACTAGAGTGTAAGATTTTTCTCGCTGGGGCTGCAAGAAAATGTTGTATAATGTGAAGTGGTTGGTTTAATGGTTGGGGTTAAGTCAGATGCCCTTCCAGACTGATGTTATGCCAGTTGATTTGATCAGATGTGACTGTATTGTCATTACACTTGTACAAATACAGTGTTTAACAAATTTATTAGACCACCACCCAGTAAAAGGTGTTTGTCTCTGCTTCCATAAGTAATTTAACAGTGTTTCTGTTCGCCGAAATATGATTTTCTGTTTCTATAACAGTTAATCCGCCGGTATATGCAAGATCTTTACATCAAAACGAAATCTTTAATGTTAAAATATAACTATTGTTGCTATCTACAAATTTTCAAGTTGAATGTTTTCCAAAAATGACACAAAAGTCTCATCCAAAACAAGTCTCTGAGAACAACTAGAAACTATTTAAAACTCAATAACAAAACTTTGTAAAACTACAGAAAAACAAAGCAGTAAGAATTCAAACACACAAAATACTCACATTTTTGGTTATTATTTGTCAACAAGGACCATTTTGTTATTCCAATTGGTCATTTTCTTAATGAATAATAATGAAATTGTTAATATGAAACAAGTTTTGGATGTACTATGAAGTTATTTATGTGGCCTAATAAATAAAGTGCTGTATTAGTGCAACAAAAGGCCGTTTAGCATCGAGCCAGAAGTTTAATGAACCAAATACTAGATAGAAATTTACATTTAACAGAAATATTACGTAAGCGCTTGGCACTAGTTGGGGACCAGAGCCATAGACGGTATAAAGAAGTGGACTGAGGGAGTCTGACGTCACCTATAGTGTTCAGCTCCAGTCAAATGAAGCTCACCGAGGCCAGCAGTTATAGGAGCGACTTTAGAGCCAATCCAGATTAAGTCTCTTGTAGATAACGCCGCTTCCCCCCTGCACCAGCGATTTAGCAGATCTTAGCAGCCCGGGTGCTAACGCTAGTGAGCGCCACCTGATTTGTCTGTGAATTCTAAAATATTCAAGTCCATATCTTGATTTACCGACGAAAACGACCTGAAAAATGAAATGAAATGAGTGAAATGGCACCAGGGTCATGTAGAACAGGTTAATATGTACATCTTAAGTCCAAAATGAGTCTGACAGCTGCAGTTACAGAGAGCGGCCTGATGGTTTTTCAATACAAAGTGAGACGATGGAGCTGGAAGTGCCCCCATGTGAACTTCCTATTTGGAAAGCAGCGGCTAGCAGGTTAACTATGTCCATTTATATTTACAGCCGACGATCAGAGCAAAGGTTGCACTAATGAGCCTCCCTTGTGTCTTGAGATGACCATAATTACTTTAAGCTAATTCTATTTTTTCTAGCTTTTCGTTTTATGATGTGTTAAAGGGGTGGTTTATAGATTAATGCCAGAAATATATTAGGCTAATAAAAAATGGAAAAGCAAAGTGGTGAAATCGGGACTGTTGCCATAGAAATTAACCATTCAAAACAGAATATTCGATTTTCTGGATAGCCAAAAATCCTAAAAATTGCAGCTCCATCAGGTAATTGAAACCCAGATAGCATCTTTCTGTGTTTATGCTAAAAGTATGTCTAATTTTGTCAACAAACTCCAACATTTGAGCTGTTGTGCAGAGCTGGGTAAAGCTTTCCTCATCCGTCTCTAATGATCCGCGGTCATTAAACTCTGGGAAACCTGATGCTGTGTCTCTGATGTCGTGTAGTGAGAGCAGAGGAGCACTCCATTAGCCTCACGGGCTAGCGTCGCACGTTAACTAACCACATGTTTGCTAATTAAACCACAAAGAAGCTGCTTCAGTCCTACAGCTGTATAGAGACGGAGCAGACAGATGAGTATATAACCCTGGAAATGAGAGAGCGGAGATGAGGAGGAAGTGAAGGTATTAAGGTCCAATGTCAAAGCAGAATCAGCAGAAGAATATTTGTCTGTCTTATAGATTAGCCTGGTATATGAAGAGTTTTATATATTCAACTATTTTGTATTAATCACATTTCTTTGCTGCAACAAACTAATCATTTATTTTTTAAATTTTCACCTTTTTTTAAAGTTATTCCTCAGTAACCTTTTGCATGACGTGAGCAGACGTCCCTATTTACCTGGGACAGTCCCTGTTTTGAGCCCTGTGTCCCCCTGTCCCAGCAGATTTATCCAAAACCACTGATTTGTCTCAGAAATGCCCCAAGTGTCCCATTTACTGACTAATCTGATCCCTGCCAAAAGTAAGAGAGGCATAAATTGTCATTTGTTTTGGTAAAATACAGAAAAGCTGCTTAAAAATGACCAAAACACCAAGACAATGGGACTACTGACATTTGTGCTGAGGCAGAACAATTTTCCTTAATTACGCACTTGTTTCACAATTTTATTTTTATAAACCACCCAAAAGCAGGAATGTCCCAGTTTTTGGTCACCCTGTGTTAAGGTGAAAATAAATTAGTTTTTATTTTGCTTAAAAATTATTATTTTATATTTCAATCTAGAGCATCAACAACTAGCATGCTCAGTGTGCACTTCCTGATTCTCTGATAACACAACTCTTTATAATTAGAACACAGTGGACTTATTTTTGTGACTTTTGTATCTGCATTGGGGCAAGATGCATTTTTCTCCAATAGACTATGTGAAAAATGTTTTCAAAGTTAATTCAAGTCAGAGTGACAACTAGCATGCTAACTGCACACCTCCTAATTCTCAAACAACACAACTCTATTTTTTTTTTTTTTACTTCTGTATCTTTACTTGGGCAAGATGCATTTTTCTCCAACTGGTTATAAAAAATGTACAGGTCTCTTTGTTTTTTTTTTCCAAAGTTAATCCAGATCAGAGTGACTAAAACTCGCATGCAAACTGTGCACTTCCTGATTCTCTGACAACATAACTCTAATGATAAAAATTAGAGCACAGCAGACTTATTTTTGTGACTTCTGTATCTGCACTGGGGCAAGATGCATTTTTCTCCAATAGACTATGAAAAATGTTCAGGTCTCTTTGTTTTTTTCAAAGTTAATCCTGGTCCGAGTGACAACTAGCATGCTAACTGCACGTCCTGATTCTCTGACAGCACAACTTTAATAATAATATTTAGTATTTATTTAACACATCTGACTTATTTTGACTTCGCATTTTTCTCCAATAGACTGAAAAATGTCCCAGTCTCTTTGTTTCCAACTTTTTTTCAAAGTGAATCCAGGCCAGAGTGACAACTAGCATGCTAACTGTCCACTTCTTGAATATCTGACAGCAGACTTCGTTTAACTTCTGTATCTTTACTGGGGTAAGATGCATTTTTCTCCAATAGGCTATGAAAAATGTACAGGTCTGTTCTTTTCCAACTTTCAAAGTTAATCTAGGCCAGGGCGACAACTAGCATGCTCACTGTGCACTTCCTGACACTCTGAGCGCAGACCTCGTTTAACCTCTGTATCTTCACCGGGGCGAGATGCATTTTTCAGGAAGTCTCAGTGGCTCATAACTCACTACAGAGTCGTCTCCGCTCACGGAAACCCCGCTGTTCCCTCTCGTCTCCAGGCTCCGCTGCGCCTCGTGTGGCAAAAGCTCAGTCCAGAATGACCCGCCCTTCAGGGAGAGGAAGCCGAGGTGAGCCCCCCGGCCGCAGGAGGGGTCACCGGGGTCGGGCTGTGGGTTAAACTGGCCTGGTGCCCGTCACTCACCACCAACACACGCACCGCTGCCTGTCTGAAACCCCGTCATCTGCCCCCTGCACAATGGGAGGTCTGAACTGCCCCCGCCCCCTTCAAACATCGCTCTTGTACACAACTCAGCTCAATATCCTCTCTGTTTTGGGAGAGCTGCTTGGCCTTGGAAATTCTGTATGTCGGTAACACTTATAACACTATTTATGGACTTAACTGTGTGCTGTGTAACTTTCCGGGGGGTCCGTCAGCTGCTTGTTTCTACGGATACGTCATTACTCAGCCTGGAATGTTCCACAGTGCGACATTAAACAGCTCTACCTTAAGTTTCTTCAATCACAGTTGGTTTAATAGCTCAAAACTACCCAGAAAAACACACAGAACTTGGTCTAGTTTGGTCTCCGTGAAGGTAGAAAGGTTTAATGCCATACTGTGAAACATTGGAAAAGCATTTGACGGACCCTACACCAGAAAAGTTACACAATGCGCCTTTAGTAGAGCACGAATAAAGACTTAAATCATAAACAAAATCGTTAATTAAAAGATTAAAGATCTGTTTTTTTCCATGTATTTGAGAAAATATTGTTTTACATACAGATATAAAGTATAAGCAGTTTTTAAGGTTATAATACTGTATGTCCGCTGTGTACGGCCTGCATCTAACTAGAAATATCACATTATTATATTGTCCAATAATCAGGAAGTGTGTGTTAGCATGCTAGTTGTTGCTGTTAGCTTTACTGTCATGAAAAAACTCTGCGCTTGTACCCAAGAGTTGAGTGTGAAATGTGATTATAAACTCGTGGCAGTAATACTGAAAGTTCTTCTGTACGTAAACAGAAAACACTCTGTTCCACCTTGTGATGTCATGTGGTGATACAGGAAGTGCTCCACTGTGTTTTTAAGCACCACACACCTTCACGAGGATCATTTGGATGATTTCAGCCCTAGAAATGTCCGTCTCTACTGGAGTAAAGGTAAAACGTAGCTGTTCACTTGAAAACTACCACTACGTGACATCACAAGGTTGAACAGGGCATTTTGAGCTTTGGAGATGTAGACAGACTAATAATAAAGCGTTATTCAACATCAACAGCAATCTGACTTTGACCTCAAGAGCTGCTTATACTGGGGTAAAAGAAACAACATGGGAAAAAATGGGCGCAGATAGTGTAAAAATAAGCAATTTGTTCTTTATGAATTAAGCCTTTCTTCACACTTTGCCTAATTATCTGTAGTTATGTTACCGAAGTGTTTAGGAAGGATTATAATGAAGGCGAGTTTGTGCTGCCTGTGCACGCTAGGCTAATTTGGTCGCTAACTTTACCTTTGCAAAAATAAGCAGGTTTTGTTTGGATACTAAAGGGCAAAGCAAATTTGGACATAGGTGGGCGCAAAGTCAATTTTCCACGGTACAGTTGCGAGGAAGCCGCAGCTGACGTAGGAGCAGGTGTAAATATACAGCAAAGACATACAAAACGTAAATAACAAGCTCGCCATTAGTGGACAGGGAGTGCATTTTAGTGTGCGATTTAAAGATGCACTGTGGAACTTTTACGGTTTTTGGTTTTACGCCACCTGCTTCTCTCCAGAGCTTCAAAAAATACACCAGCGTATGACATTAATTCATTTATTTACATGTGTTTTATATCTGAGTTGGGTTGAGCAGGAACTTGGCTGTGTGGAGTTGTTTGCTTGTCTCCATGGAGACTGTTTGGATTGTATGCCATACTTTGGAACATTGAAGACAAAAGCCATAACATCTCCATTATGACAAGCAGATGGCAAACGCGCTACCAGAAAAGTAACTTTAAATATCAGCTTTAAATGATTTTCTTGCAAATAAAACTTCAAAATTCAATAAACTAAAAACTATTTTTAATTTTTGTTGATTTGTTGTAAAGGTGCATTACGTAACTTTTCTGGTGGAGGGTCTGTCAAATGCTTTTCTCCATGGAGATGTTATTGGTTTTTTATGTGTCACAGTATTTAAACCTTTCTATCTTCATGGAGATCAAACCGGACCAAGTTACAGGTCAGATCTGTGGAGAGGCGACCCTGCTCAGTCAGACTGAAGGTATTTTTGAGCTATAAAATCACCTGGAATTGAATAAATGTAAAGTACAGCTGTTTAATGTCATACTGCGGAACATTCCAGGGAGTTCAATGAATGAATATCATGAAAGAAAACACCATATTTTTCTCAATAAAAGAAAAATAATGATAAACTTAGATAACAGATTACATGTGGAAGGGAATATGAGGCAAATTAACATCAAATCATAACAGAATTTATTTCAAGTTTAACAAAAACACAAAATAGAAGATAATTTTGCCTGTCATCAAATTTAAAAACAAAACAGTTTTGGTCATGAATGCACAAAAATAAAAATCATTTACCCATTTCGCCCACTGAGCAGCCTCACAAAACGACAATTATCTCTCTACAAACATACAATGCAATTATCCCCTGCTCCATTAAAACGTAATGAGCGGAGATGTGAGCAAACTTCTTATTCAAACAACCGCAGAGCCACCCAGACAGAGGGATTAAAGGGCCACATTACACTATTTCTGATCTACTGTATAGTTATAATGTTTCCTCAGCACAAACAAACCTGCAGTTGTTTTGTTTCATTCATTCAAGTTTAACACACAAATCCTGCATATTTAGGCTTCTCTCAAACTGAAAACACTTATAGCATTAACCTTATCAATCTCCATAGCGTCAAGGAGGAGACGGCACCAGGCCAATTCACAGGTGAGATCTGTGAAGAGGCGACCTCAAGTATTTTCGTACAATAAAAACACCCATAACTGAATACATGCCTTTTCTATAAGTTTAAAGGGGAATTCTGGTTGAATTCTGTCAGAAGTCAAAAAAAACGATCAGTGTTGCCTCGGTGGAGATCTCACTGTGGTAGTGAGTCTCTCAAGGCAACAAACTAGTGCAGTGATGGGGCAAGTTCTTAACTTCTACGTCAAACGCCAGTTAGCACACAGAAGAGGCTTAACACCACTTTAACCCATCTTACAACAGCCACAAGTCTAACAAACAAAACGCTCTGTCTGGCTCACTCATTAGTGTCTGGAAAAGTTATAAAGTAACTTTATAAGCAGCCTTAGCATTACCTTTGTTGATTTCTCACTGCGCATGCGAAAGCCCAAAAGACTCGATCGCCGATGTTGTTTCTAATCCCATTTATTTACGAGTGAATTATATTTTTTGAAAAATGCTAAAAAATACATTCTCAAACCATTTTCTTTCAACAACTTTCAGTTTCTCTTCTTCTTCATCATCAGTAGTCGATCCTCACTTGTTGCTTCTAGCGGCTAATAACCGCTCGCCGCCACTGGAATCGGCAGTCGAGTCTTTTGGGCTTTGGTATGTGCAGTGGGAAATCAACAAAGGTAATGCTAAGGCTGCTTATAAAGTTGTTTTATAACATTTCGAGACACTAATGAGTGAGCCAGGCAGAGCGTTTTGTTTGTTAGACTCATGGCTGTTGTAAGATGGGTTAGAAAGTGGTGTTAAGCTTCTTTTGTGCAAATTGGCGTTTTACGTGGAAGCTAAGAACTTGCCCCCATCACTGCACTAGTTTGTTACCTTGACAGACTCACTGCCACAGTGAGATCTCCACCTAGAAAACACTGATCTTTGCTGTTTTTTGGCTTCTGACAGAATTCAACCACATCTAGCAAAGGACTTTAGCTTCAAACCTGCCGGAGTTCCCCTTTAATACAATATTGTAGAACATTACAAGCGAAATAATAGCACTTTCATGGTGATGGACCCTCAACCAGAAAAGTTATGCAGTGCAACTTTAAACAAATAAAATTAAATTAAAAAACGGGAGCCCGCAAAATGTACAGCGGTCTCAAACTCATGGACAGACTCGTTCTTCACTGCAATTAGGAGCAGAGGACTTGTATGTAAAGGGAGGGGGGAGACTTCTGTTTGGGGGGAAAAGAGGGGAGAAAGAGACAAGAAAAAAGCTTAAGTCAGCAGTGGCTATAAATCCAGTGATGCTGAGCGCTTTTTTCCACCACCATGTCCTCATCTCATCTGTGGAGCCCATTTCGGAGTTCTGTTTAGTAGCTTTAGCAGCGGGGAGGCGAACGCTGCGCCCCGCCTGATCAGTATCCAGAAAGAGGACACTTCTCATTCACACGTGGGTAATAGAAGAGTGGAAATGGGTGTATTCGGTTTTAGAGTTGAATTATTGTGTTTTTATGAAGAATTATAAAGATATTTGGGGGATTGGGAATAATAAAGTCTCTTATGTCTCTAAAGTATGGTATGTATGCTATTAATTCAGCCTCCACTTGCCCCAAATGTAATTTAAAGGTCCTAAATTACACAAAATTGACTCTTATGAGCGTTAGCCCATGTTATAATGTTGTTACCTCATCAAAAACAAACCTGAACTGTCAGAACTGAAGAAACTACTTGGATGAATGGTGAAACATAATTCAATATAGGAAAACTTTTTGTCCAGGATTCAGATTTAAATTTTCCATTGTGATTTCATTTATTTACTCAATTTATAACTTTGTAACTCTGGATGGAAACTAACAGGCTTTTGTTCATCAATAATCACTGCAGTAGAAACGCTGATTCCAATCCAGAAGCCATTTTCAGTCTGAAGGAGCAAAAGTTAAACTGCCCAGAGGGAGGAGAGGTAGATACAGCTATAAATTCCAGATGGCATCAAAACAGCTCAGTCTCAAAAACATTATCTAGATGAAACATTTCTCTAACACAAATGAAGAATTATATAGAATAATAGTCCAGATAGAAAGAAAGTACTTATACTTGTAAATGTAGTGAAGTAAAAGTGAGAGGTATCCATTACATATATATTCAAGTAAAGTACAGATACCTACTTTTTTTTACCTAAAGGTGCACGGTGTAACTTTTCTGGAGGGGCTTTTCTCCATGGAGATGTTATTGCTTTGTCTGGAGTGTTTCACACTATGGCATTAAACCTTTCTATCTTCACGGAGACCAAACCAGACCAAGTTACAGGTCAGATCTGTGGAGAGGCGACCCCGCTCACAGTCAGAATGTGTGTTTTTCCAGATGTGTGTAGAATCCCTCATTCGTCCAGATAGAGCGTCACCCACAGTGTTTAGCGTCGCTCAAATGAGGCTCGCGATGCCACTGTTACAGGAGCGAATCTGGAGCCAGGCTCAGTGTAATGAATAGGGATTTTTTTGACGGACAAAATAGCGAAAAAGAAATTCGCTAAAAGTGGGTTCATACGAACATTTTAAGACCAAAATGACGAGGTTCACAGCAACAGGTACAGAGAGAGGAGCGATCAGATCTCAATGTAAGTCAATGGGAAAAAGGGAGAGAAGGAACCAGAAGAGCCTCCTGGAGCACTTCCTGTTTGGCATGCGGCGGCTAACGGATTAGCTTAGTCCACTTACATATACGGTCTATGGTAGAGCCATGTTTGGCCATGTCTTTCCAGATACTTTTGGGCTATAAAACCGCATGCAATTTAATAAATGTAATGTAGAGCTGTTCAATGTGACACATTTACATGATAATTTTATTCTGAATAAAAATTATTTCTGGTTTAAAAAGACCATGTAAACACTTAGTTCCTAATGAAAATGATTATTCAGAATTAAACTTAATATTTAAGTAAGTGATTGGTTTATTCCGATTTTAAAGCCGATTTAATTTATTCTTCAATCATGTAAACATTTATTCTTCTTAAAAATAGAATTCTCCAGCTGCTGCTTCATTATCATCAGAACAACTGAGAAAAAAGTTTGCATCACGTTTGTGTCTGTGGCGTAAGGACAAACCGAGATGACAGAAAAGCCGGTAGCAGCTGAAGTGTGTGTTTTCTTCCGGTCGACGTAAATACGTTTGTCCTTGTCCAATAAAAACCCTTCCCGACTCCCAGACATTGAGCTGAATTAAATAAAGGCGATTTTACGTGTTTTCCATGTAAAAGCATGTGACGAGACCACCAAACAAAAAGTTACATAGTGCACTTTTACTTTGTTAGTTGGTTAAATTCCATCTTCGTGTAGCTTAATGTTTTTTATGTGCATTTTCTCTGATCAATAAACAAATAAACTAAACTAAATCACTGGTAATAGGTAACGTTTACTAAATTAAACCATGCGAAACTGTGTTATTAAAAGTGAAGCTGTAGCCGCCTGTAATCATTCGCCGCCGCCTTTAACAAAACAGCCAATACTTGAGGTATGGACAAACACATAATTCAAAGCATAGAGGAGACTTGCTCTTAACACAACCTTTTAACGTACTGAAGATGCAGTCCATTGATTCCCATTTCGATCATGTTCACAGGGACAAGGACAATAGACCAATTAAAGGGTTGGCGTGGCTATAACATACATCTTCCGGGCTGTTTCTTTAGTTTGACCACAGACTGACCCTGGTATCCGCTCTCCTCTCACTCACACAGACTGCAGGAATCAATATAGCTCTGTGTTATTATGATGAAGGATGGGCCCAGCTAATTCATATTCATGCTTTTATGGCCTGGCGATAAGTGAAAAGTGAAATGGCTGTTCAGAAGTGAAGAGACATGAGTTTTAATTTAGACGATTTATAATTAGGGGGAAGGTTCCTTAGTAGCGCTGCCCGAGATGTTAAAGAGTTATTTCAAGATCAGGTGGGGACAAGACGGGCTCATTTGCTTTAAATCAACGGATGTGAAAGCAGAGATTACAAGACAAAAGGTGATGAAAGGACGGTTGGACGAAGGACAATATAAAATCACAGCCGTCTGACTGAGAAAAAAACTTCTTTCGTTTATATTACTAACAGAGCTATGGAAAGAAAGATTGTAATTGGCTGCAAATCATCACTTTTTGTCTTGAAACTCGCGTCTAAGTTTAAAGTGCCTGTGACAGTTGGACTACTCATTTTACTAAACCACAGTTAAGATCATTATATTTAAGATTTTGCTAAAAATATTATAATTTTTCTCCTGGTTTGGCAATTTTTTTATGTTTCAAACTTTACTTCCAGGCTTGAAATCATCACACTAGGGAAATCCATAACTGTTACCAAACATAATAATGAATACTGAGCAAAAACTCATCTAATGTACACAGAGATTAATATTTCACAGATAAAAATATAAGAAAACCACTTTCTTTTGTTGCAATTGTGTTTAAAGTATCAGAAAAATGTGTTTATAGCGTGTAAATTTGGTTAATTTTTGGATAGAATTCTTCCTACTTTTCAACGTTTCTTTACAAATTTCCTCTTGATTGGTGTAAAACTCATCAATATTATTTATTTTATTTAATTAACAGGTATTATATATGGAAGCCTGTTTCCGCCAGTAAAAGAAAAAAGATGGTTATGTTAATCTCAAATTTTGACTTTTTATCTCATAATTTCAATTTTTTTATCTAATAATTTTGACTTTTTATCTCATAATTTTTACTTTATCTCACAATTATGACTTTTTATCTCATATTTTTGAATTTTATCCCATAATTTTGAAATTTTATTTCATAATTTTGACTTTTTATCTCAGTTATGACTTTTTTATCTCATAATCTTGACTTTTTATCTCATAATTATGACTTTTTATCTCATATTTTTGACTTTTTATCTCATAATTTTGACCTATTTCATAATTTTTACTTTTTATCTCAGTTGTGACTTTTTATCTCATAGGCTTAATATCATAATTTTGACTTTTTATCTAACAATTTTGACTTTTTATCCTCATAATTATGACTTTTCTCTCATAGTTAAGACTTTTTATCCTCATAATTTTGACTTTTTTATCTCATAATTATGACCTTTTATCTCATACTTGTGACTTTTTTATCTCATAATTTTGACTTTTTATCTCATAATTATGACTTTCTATCTCATAATTTTGACTTTATCTCAAAATTTTGACTTAACCATAATTTTCCTTTTATTTGGCGGAAATAGGCTTCTATAATTATATCACCAAATTAGAGCGTGATCAAAACATACACACTTTAAGCCTCTCAAAAAAGTGTCTCACTCACCGTCTCGTTTCCAAACAGGATGTCCACGTAGGGCATCACCTTCATGAGAGGCTCCTTAAAGAACTGGCTGATGAACGGGGCGGACAGGTTCAGGCCAAAGATCTTGTTGTTCTCGGAGGCGTGTTTGGCCACTTTGAGGATGGAGTCCGGAGAGACGGTCAGGAAGAAGCCCTGAGAACGAGAAGAAAAACATGAATCAACAACTTAGACAATAAAACATTTGTTCTAAGAGCGATTAGTAATTTGGACAGAATTGATTTGTCATGTCAAACTCACTACCGGATGTGTCTTTGCTGATGGAGGGTCCGCCACCTGCTTGTCTACAGGGAGATGCTGTTATTAAGCTTGGAACGTTCTACAGTACAACATTAAATTTCTTTCTTTTTCCATTTATTAAATTACAGGCCAAAATACCTTCAAAATGCTTCTTATATGTGAGTAGGGTCCTCTCCCCACAGATCTGACATGTAACATGGTCTGGAGGCGTCGCCAGGAGAGAGAAGTTTAACACAACAGGCTCTTTTCACGTTACACCACAAAACACGAAGACGTTTGAAAAGATGCAATTACAACTTCTGGCGTAGTTACCGACACTGGGCTCGCCGACCGACTGTGATATGTACGGTTGTAATTGTTCAGTGTTTCCCGCCTTGACAACAACTACGTCCCTCTGAACCATATGAATCTTCACTTTTTCGCCGGCACAGTATCTCCGCACACCCCCACCAACCTACTACTACCTCAAACAGACCGGAAGTACCGTCCACCGGAAGTCGTGATCGCATCTTTCCAAACGTTTTCCTGGTTTGTGACGTAAGCGTGAATAGGGTCTATACCATTCCAGGCAAAGCAACAGCATCTCTATGAAGACGAGCAGGTGGCGAACCCTCCATCAGAAAGGTTACGCAATGATCTTGATTTTAAAAGCAATCCCAAATTAAATAAAAAAGATAAAAAAAAGTTGTTATGCTTCCTCTGAACCTCTGAAAGTGAAAGATTGTGAGCGTAAGTTCACTCTTCTCCATCTTAAACAGTAAAAGTAGTAACAGCGTTCTGAATAAGATGGACACATTGAGCAGGAAGTAAAAATGTAAACCTAGATTTAGATTTTATTTGCACATAGAGTAAAAACATTTCAAACAGGTAGAAACAACAACAAAGAATGGGTGTGCAGGAGAGAATGAGCTATAAACATGATTGTATCACAAGTCAAAACCTAAAAATATTACCAAACCGGGAATAAAATGCTAAGATTTTTACCTAAGCCTTAAATTAACTGTGTTTTACTCAGTCTAACCTATTGTAGGCACTAAATCTTCTCCAGTCTAACAGCGGTTTTGAATAACACGGACTCACTGAACATCATTTCTCAACTTTGACAACACAAGAACCAGAAACCTTTTTGCTGATAATTTGTCTTTGGGTTTTTGGACAATACTGGCTTCAGTGCCGCTTATGGAGCCAAGGCTGAACCAGAACTATTTACCTGTAACAGTTTCTCACAGCTACAAAAAGGGAAAACTGGACCACGGACAAAGCTGGTGGCTCTGCTCCAAGACCAGTTTGGAGGGGGGAGACTCGCGCACGTATCCGATGATGGCCCCAACAAAAGTCTGGCCTGGACTCTCCTTACCGCAAAACAAGAGAGCTCGCCTGTTCATTGTGCTGGAGAATACAAATCAGGTAAGAAAACACCTTAGCGGCTCAGGTAGAAACATAACGCGACAGTGACAAAAACCACCCCCAGCCCCCCCTTCTTTGATACCGATCTTCTTGTTTGGCAGTAGCGATAGGTCTGTTTTGTTAAAGCATAGTGGGACAATAACGCACAAGTGAAAAGGGGGTAAAGGAAAGTTTGCGTGGTGATACGTTTAATCTGTCTGAAAAGGTCCCATTGTGTGGTCTCATTAAAGAGCTCTGACATGAGCAGCAGATGAGGAGCGACGCGAAAGGGGGGCAGGACGCAAGGACGGTCGGTCAAACTACAGGTGTGACATACGCACTCGCCGCAGGTATACGAGTTTAAGAGGAGAGGGGGCTTAATACGCACTGTATGAATGAATGTACGTTTCACTGAGGGAAAGTCAAGTTTATTTGTATAGCACAGTTCGTACACAAAGTAATTCAAAGTGCTTTCTTTATTTTATATATATAGTATTTATATTTCAATTCTCTTTGTAAATTTTGTACATATACTTATTCATTTGATATTATTATTTTTATTATTATTTCTATTTTTATCATTGTTTATCTTGATTGCATCACACTTTCCCCCCTTTTTTGCACTAAACTGTCCAGGAGCTACTGTGACTGTTGAATTTCTCCACTTTGAGATCAATAAAGTCCTATCTTATCTTATCTTATCTTACAAAATAAGAAAAACAACATAATCAAAATACAAAGATGTCAAAATATAAATAATAGTGCTGTCAATCGATTCAAATATTTGAATGCTACTGTACTAAGGGCAACAACGCCATCACACGGCGCTGTTTGTTTACATGTCGCACAGCCGAGCTAACGTTTTTAGCGGAGAAAATAAGTCCAGCGGCAAAAGTATCTATAAAATAGTGAGGTTGCAAAACTTCTGTCTCTGTCACAGTCCGTATTGACGGTGAGCGTGGATTCACCGTATGTTTTGGATCAGACTTAATTTCATGTTTTCCTCGTATGAATAACATCCACGCATCTGACATGGATTCCCAGTTTCGTACAAATAGTTTTGCTTCCAGATCCTGTAGTTTTTCTAACGTCACAGCAGTGGCCACAGCTTATGATAAAACTAGTTCGCTGTTAAAAAAAATTAACACCTTTAAAAAATGAATGCTGATAAAATTGTTTTGCGTTAACTTATTAATAATGCGATATTTTATACCGCACTAATAAATAATCATCATAAATTAACATTAAATGAGAAGAGAGAAGACACTGCAATATTAAAGGCGCAATATTTTTTCAATTTTTCTATCACATTAGTTAGTATTTCGGGTCAATTTCATTTCTCTCCACCAACAAGCTTTGAGTGTTGAACAGTATAGGGCATTAAAGGTCCTATATTACGCAAAATTGCCTCTCGTGAGCTTTAAACCATGTTAGAATGGTGTTTCCTCATCAAAAACACGCCTGGAGTTGTGTTTTGTTTCATTCACACACGTCTGAGTAACACTTTATTATTAGTCTGTCGAGATCTCCAAAGAAAATGAAAATGTTGCTCCATCTTGTGTTGTAGCTACTGCAGAGAGAAAAAATCATTCTAGGGAAGGTGTATGGAGTTTAAAAACACAGTGGAGCACTTCTTGTATTATATAACCTCACAAGGTGGAACAGAGTGCTTTCAGTTTGAGAGAAGAACCTAAATACGCAGGATTAAACGCGTGGGAATGAAGCAAAACAAAACTCCAAGTATGTTTGCGATGAAGAAACATTATAGCATAACAGAAAACAGCGCAATATGGGTCGTTTGAATCATTCATGTTGCGTTTTGCAGAAATGCGTTTAGTCTGGCTCGGTTTTCGCCTCCTCTTCTTCAGTATCTAAGTCGGAGCTCAGCGTATGTGAGCCTGGTGCTTCCTGGTCCCATCTGTTGTTATACTGGAGGTGTTGTTCACAGAGCGCTCCTCACTTACAGCTAATGGCCTGTGTCTGACCCGCCATTTCTCTTTCGCTGCGTGCCAACGTGTCAGAGGAGAACGGGATTGTTTTCTGACATAAATGGGTCTTTTATTTTTCGGTAAGTGTGTGTATGTGAACGTGCGTGTGTGAGATACCGGTCAGGTTTATGTTCACTAGTTTCTGAATTGAAGATGCATACTGAAGATTAGACTGATTAGACTTAGACAAACTAGTGTTTCAAGGACATTATTTGAACACAATAGCTCACAAATGACAATATAATCTAATAACAGAGCAACAGTAACCATGGTAATAATAAATTCAAAATAAGTAGCAAAATTACCATGTCAAATAAGGCATAATTATGAAGTATTTCAGCAAAATGTGTCTTGCCCCAGTACAAATATATGGTATAAATGTCCATGGGAGCCGTCTGCAACAAATTATCAACCGTTTTCTTGTGTAGTAATCAGGAAGAGCGTGTTAGCATGCTAGTTGTTGTTAGTTTTGTGTGACAGCAGAACTCCGCAATGTTCTCAGAGTGTGAAAAATGTTTATAAACTCATTACGGTGAATAATTATGATGTTAGGAATGCATAAAGTAAGTGAGGAATAACTTTGAACCACTGCAAACAAAATCAGGTACTGCGCCTTTAAATAAATACATAAATTACCATGAAAATAAAGAAATGACACTGCATGAAAAACTGTATCCAAGCTTTTGACTTGAAGTGTGCTTGAGGTGGGCAGCTTGAGAACAAAGTGCGGTGGCGGCTGTAAAGTTAGCTCTGATCAAAGAGGAGTCTGGTGGACTTTAAAAGGACACAGGCTCCTGGGTTCAGCGCTTTATCATTTAGCTTTGAGTAGCTGAGCTCTTAATGCACCGTCATTCCCAATTACAGACACAACACACGCGAGAAGCACCGAGCGGGGACGCGGTACAGCTTGGGTTGAGAAGTCTGTTTGGGTTTTGTATTGACGTAGATCTGGCTGGACTTCTCAGCAGGCCTGTTATCAGATCCACCAAAATACTGATCAAATTCAGGCCACAGTGGTACAGGTGGTGCCTTAAAATCTAAAGGTTGGTAGTGTGATTCCAGCTCTGACCGATATCAGTTCGCCGATATATCAGTTGACTAATATTTGCCCTTTTTGGACAACCTACTGCCTAAAGAGCGCGCAAATAAATGCAAAAAACTACTCAAAATGCGACTACACGGCTCTATTGAAAGTCTGTGGTAAAACGGGACTGCAGAGGAGTTTCTCGTGAATTAAAATTACAACATTTGGCGAAAATAATCAAAATCAGTCCTACGTATCGACCCAAAAATGGAGATAACCAGATGGCGCGACCAGGCCAAGTTACAGGTCAGATCTATGGAGAGTTGACCCCACTTAAAGTAACAATGCGTGTTTTTCAAGGTACTTTAACGCCATACAGTGTAATACCAGGCAAAGCAGTAACATCTCTGTGGAAAATGTTACATGGTGCATCTTTTATTGTCACCATAGTAACATTATTCGCACTCATCCAATGCCAGAGCACATTTACCTTTTACTTTAGCTATGATAATCGATAATATTACTACAGAGAAATATAAAGATAAAATATGATTGAAACTACTTTATATGACTAATACAATAAAAATAAAGCAGAATGATTCCAGTAAACCATTTTACATAGACTATTATCATTAAAAAGCATGAGTTACAACACATAAATAGCAGAATTAACCAATAATAGAGGTTACTTTTCATTCCTTCTACAGCTAAAATCTTAAAATAGCAGAAACTTTTACACTACTGCACACGACAAAGAAAATATTTCCTTTCCGCTTTCATACATTGAACGATAATGATAAGTACAACCGTTTTCCACAAATCTAAATATAGATTTAGTTTCGGGTTGTTTTTTAATTCCAAGTTTGTGGATTGGCCACTGGTGTAACATGTCAATAACACAGCTACACAAAGCTGCGGCCCCTGAGCTATAGAGTGAGGGTGGAAGGGTGAGAGGGCGAGAGGGACTTTTCCTGCATCATGTTACAGACAGAGTGCGACGCGTGAGTGAAAAGTAGACCAGGGGTTTGACAGCTGACTCCAGGAAGAAAAGACAGGAAGTGACCTCAGGCTCTGGACCAAGTTTATGGCACCGTTTAACAAACCAGAAGTCAATAGGGTGGGTTCACGCGTTGTCATAACATTTTAATCTGCCCCTTGTTTGAAACTGAAGGCCCGGTCAAGTTTCTATTTGATTTGAACTGTCGAAATGTAGTCGGGGGGGGCAGAGTTTGGGTGAATGGGTCAAATGCAGATGATAAATGTCCCTACGCACAACAAAGTACAACAGACTTCTTTAATACTTTACGGAAATGTGAGTCTGGCCACTGTTCAGTCTCCATGAGTTCATGATTGACAGGTGGATTAGCCAATCAGAAGCAGGCATGGTTTGTTCGTATCAAAACAAATATGGGTGCTTATGAGGGACAAAGAAAGGAAAAAAATATCACTAAGGACTGAAAAACATTTCTGGAGAATGAACGACGCACTAAACTTGGCCGAGAAATGGCATTTTGTTTGTTAATGATGAGTGACCAATGAGCTCCTTTGTTTTTCACGAGTCACTGAGAAAAACAAATCTGATTGGACGATCGTGTTTGGGGCTTGAGACGAGAAGGAGGGCGGAGGAACTTAAAAATACAATAAAATATCATTCTGAATTTACCAGAAAATCACAACAGGGGAAGTTATATATAGATATATGCCTTAGGGGGTGTAATAAAATAATAACACATTTAATTTATTAGGCGCCTTTCTGGACACTCAAGGTCGCCTTACAACAACAAACAAATTAAGTACGATTAAACATACAGTTAAATACCTACAGTTAAAGTAGGACAGTATTTAATTGACTGATTGTATTTAGTATTGTATTTGATCAGCATTTACATTAAAAAATAAAACATTAAATATAAAGTCTTGATCTGTTTCTACACATTCTGCGAAAATTCTAGGCCATTCCAACAAGAACTGCCAAAACTAATGGACTGCGAAATGTCACATTTTTTGTTTTTGGGACACCCTGTAACAATATCCAAGTCTCACGGTATGAACCTCACGGTACGATATTTATTGCGATATCGTGGAAAGCTCACGATATTACGATATTCTACATAACAAGACTGACGTTGGCTTTGACCAGTCATTTGGTACAAGATTTATTGTCATTAGGGATGTAACGATATCCAAATTTCTCTGTATGATATTTTCACCATATACATCTCACCGTATTTATTGTGATATTTTGTGCTACTTTTTCCTCTAAAAATGCCTTCACAAGACTTAATCTAAAGCATTAAGATTTAAAAGTGCTTAGAACAGTTATTTCTTCATGTCGTCTGCACTGAAACGGAGCAAAGGATCATGGTCTATGTAGTTCTCTCTGTTTTTTAGCTATTTCTGCATCATAACTATGCATTTAAGCAAAAAGACTTCGATATATTATGATGGTCTCCGATGTTTTTGTGAGACCTTTGACGATACGATGTCACCATATTTCGGTTATTGTTACATCCCTAACACTTGTAATCTCTGTAATGACTGGGCCTAGTTCAATATTCTGCATCAGCATAAAGAAACAAAGGGTAATTTATTTTTACTAGCAAGGTAAACAAAAATGTCACAGGATTAAGAAGTCAAATGTGTGGACCCCATCCCTGACAAATCAACATATGTGGGTCTTTCTTTGGTGAATCTCTCTAACATATGCTTCAGTTTCAGGTTCATGTCATATGTGATATTTTAAGGGTTCAAAACGTTCAAACGACATAATATTTTGTTTAAACTGTTACTCGCTATGGCAATGATCCTATATAATTTGATTTTGAAAGCCATGGAAAGGCCCTGCCCTGTATGTGAAACTCTGACATCAAATGCGACCATGTGAACACAGCCCATAATGTATTTTGACGGTAAAACCAGGCACGGGTCATATACTTTTCCGTCTTGTGAGGGGGGGAAAAAAACGTGAAATCCTTGTAAAATTCCAGTTCCCATTGGCGTCTGCAGCGCTGAAACTGGACACTAGGGGGATCAGGTGACGGTCCAGTTCTGTTCCACAGGTGTCGGTGTTAAAGTAAAGAGACGGATCAGGTTTCCAGGTCAGGACCATCAAAGAGCAGCAGGTCCACAGACACAACATGCAAGAAAGACAGGAGGAAGAGAGGAGGGAGAGGGGAGAAAGAAGGAGAGAGAGAGAGAAAAGGGACAAAAAGAAAAGAGAGACAGAGAAAAGAGAGAAACAAAAGAGAAACAGAGGAAAAACAAGAGAAAGAGAGACAGAGAAAAGAGAGAGAAACAAAAGAGAAACAGAAAAACAAGAGAAAGAGAGAGGGGGAGAGAAGGAGGGAGGCAGGGAGGGAGAAAGAGACAGAGAGAAAGAAGGAGAGAGGGAGAGAGAAAGAGGGAAAGAAAGAAAACATAGAAAGAGAGACAGAGAAAAGAGAGAGAAACATAAGAGAAACAGAGAAAAATAAGAGAAAGAGAGATGGAGAAAAAAGAGAGAGAGGGGGAAGGAGGGAAAGAGAGAGGGGGAGAGAAGGAGGGAGGAAGGGAGGGAGAAAGAGAGAGAGCAAGAAGGAGAGGGAGAGAGAAAGAGGGATAGAAAGAAAAGAGACAGAGAGAGGGGGAGAGAAAAAGAGAGACGAAGAGAAAAGAGAGCAAGAGGGGGGAGGAGGGAAGGAGGAAGAGAGAGGGGGAGAAAGAAGGAGAGAGAGAAAAAGGGACAAAAAGAAAAGAGAGAAAGAGAGACACAGAAAAGAGAGAGAAACAAAAGAGAAACAGAGAAAAACAAGAGAAAGAGAGACAGAGAAAAGAGAGAAAGAGGGAGAGAGAGGGGGAGAGAGAAAGAGGGACGGAGAGAAAAGAGAGAAAGAGAGGGGGAGGTAGGGAGGGAAGAAAGAGAGAAAGAGATAGACAGAGAAAAGAGTGAGGAAAGAAAGAGGAGAGAGATGAGAGAGAGAAAGGGAGAGACAGAGAAAGACAGAGAGGTGGAGAGGGGGAGGGAGGGAGGAGAGAGGGGGGAGCAAGACAGAAAGAAAGAGAGGGAGACAGAGAAAAAGAGAGGAAAGAAAGGGGGAGAAAGGAAGGGAGGGAGAGAAAGGGAAAATAGAGAGGGATAGAGAGAAAAGAGAGAGAGAGAGAAAAAGGGAGGGAGGGAGAGAGAGAGGAAGGGAGGGAGAGAGAAAGGAAAGATGGAGAGGGACAGAGAGAATATGAGAGAGAGATGAGAGAAAGAGAGAGAAAGAGGGAGATAGAGAGAGACAGAGAGAAAAAGAAAGACAGAGAAAGAGAGAGAGGAGAGAAAGAGCAAGAGGGGGAGGGAGAGAAAAGGAGAGATAGAGAGGGACAAAGAGAAAAAGAGAGAGAACAAGAAAGAGTGAGTAAGAGGAGGAGAGAGAGGGACAAAGAAAGGAGAGAAGGGGGCTTCCTGGCAGACACAGTATCCTCCATGTCACTGGGTTTTCTTCATGTTTTTTCCCAGAATGTTCCACAGTTTGGCATTAAACATAATACATACTTTAACCAAAATAAGCAGGTAACACCACCCGGACACGTTACAGGTCAGATCTGTGGAGAGGCGAGCCTGGTTACAGGAAGTCTGCAGGATTTGTAAAGGTATTTTTGAGTAATTAAAGCATTCGTGATTGAACAAATGCAAGATAAACATATTTAAAGACCAGTGTGGGACATTCCGGTGAAAGCAAGAACATCTCCATGGAGACAAGGTCATATAATTATTGGTGAAACTTTAAATAAATGCATGTCCACATATATTATAAATTGCATAAGCAGCTCTTGAGGTGTAAATAAGTCTGTTGTACTGTCAGGAAGTGTGCTGTTAGCATGCTAGTAGGTGTCAGCGTAACCATGACAGAAAGTTGTGCTTTTATGAACTCATCATGTTTTAAGACAACGCCTTAGGCTAATCTTTTATTTTTACTAAAGCGAAAGAATGATGAAAGGATGTGGGATTTCTACGTAGCCACAACTTTTAATAACGAGAGAAAAAAGAGAGAGAGAAACAGAGCGAGGAGAAAAAGAGAGGAGGAAAAAAACAGAAAGAGCGAAAAGAGGAGAGAAAGAGCGACAGAAATAGAGAGAAGAGAAAAAGAGCGAGAGGCAGTAAGAAAGAGAAACAAGGAGAGAGAAGAGGGGAGAAAAGAAACAGAGAAAAGAGAAACAGAAAGAGTGAAATAGAGGAGACAGAAAGAGGAGGAGAGAAAAAAGCGAGAGATAGTAGGAAAGAGAGACACAGAGAAAAGAGAAACAGAAAGAGTGAAGAGAAGACATAGATAGAGGGAGATAGATAGAGAGGAGGAGGAGGAGGAGGAGGAGAGAGAGAAGAGATACAGAAAGAGTGTAGAGAAACAGAGATAAAAAGAAAGAAAAAGGAGAAGAGAAAAAGAGACAGTAGGAAAGAGAGAAACAGAGAGAAAAGAGAAACAGAAAAAGTGAAAAGAAACAGCAAAAGAAACAGAGAGAGGAGGAAAGAAAGAAACAGAGAGAAAAGAAACAGAAAAAGTGAAGACAGAGATGAGAGAGAAAGGAGAAGGAGAGAAAAGAGAAAAAAGAGAGAGAAGAGGAGAGAAAAGACAGAGTAGGAAAGAGAGACACAAAGAAAAAAGAGAAACAGAAAAAGTTAAAAGGAAACAGCAAAAGAAACAGAGAGAGGAGGAAAGAAAGAAACAGAGAGAAAAGAGAAACAGAAAAAGTAAAGACAGAGAGATGAGAGAGAAAGGAGGAGAGAAAAGAGAAAAGAGAGAGGAGGAAAGAAAGAAACAGAGAGAAAAGAGAAACAGAAAAAGTGAAAAGGAAACAGCAAAAGAAACAGAGAGGAGGAAAGAAAGAAACAGAGAGAAAAGAGAAACAGAAAAAGTAAAGACAGAGAGATGAGAGAGAAAGGAGGAGAGAAAAGAGAAAAGAGAGAGGAGGAAAGAAAGAAACAGAGAGAAAAGAGAAACAGAAAAGGTGAAAAGGAAACAGCAAAAGAAACAGAGAGAGGAGGAAAAAAAGAGAGAGAAAAGAGAAACAGAAAAAGTGAAAAGAAACAGAGAGAGAGGAGGAAAGAGAGAAACAGAGAGAAAAGAGAAACAGAAAAGGTAAAGAGAAACAGAGGCACAGAAACAGAAAGAGAGAAAGAGGTTGTTTTTTTTCCTGGCAGACACAATAGGTCGTGTCAAAGCGGTTATTTGTGGTAAAGAGCTGGAAGCAGAAGGAGACATTTCCAGTTGTTAAAGCTTCTCAAGTGAAATGTAAATAAAGGAAGTTTGTGCAAACCACCGATCGATTGTTCTAAATATTTGTATTTGAATGGTTTTCTTTTGGGTGGACTTGTAAAGATGTGGGAGAATATTTTGTTCTGTTTTGACGGAAAAAAAGTCTAGGTTTCCTTCCTGGTGTTTACAGAGCACATCATCTGACTCCTACAGGATTAGTGATGTGGTGAATGTTTTATGTCAGATGCCCTGCACGAGCCATCTCATTTTCACGTTTTGTTAATGCTTCTGCAGAGTTGATTATTATATTTATGTGAATAACTTTTGAATAAAATTGTGTTTCTCAGAGCAGCTTTCAGATGCCAAACTTTTACTACTTGAGTAATATACTTAGTTTTTATATTTTAATTTAACAGTATTCTAAAGGCGGCTACACACTACATAATTTTTCGCTCTTAAACGATTTTTAAACATGCGACAAAATGCGCACACCACAGACATGAGGAAAAACTTATGAGACTAAAAGTCTCCGATCGCAAAGATGCAGCGGGAAATATATGCGGACCACAGGATATAAAGTTATGAGTGCGTTCGCGTCTGCTGTTTCCTGTCTACAGTAAAACCACTCGCTTTGAGATTCTGAAGTGTTCAAACACCAGAGCTCTGCACTTCCAGTTTAGATACAAGTCAAAACTGTGTTATTATTATTTGTGAAATGTGGTGTAATGATTTAAAAGCATAAAAGAGGCGATAAAGTCCACAGGAAGCGGAGTCACTATCACTATGTGGATGTAAACAAACACACGTGAGGAAACGCTGTCTTTTTACTTTCAAAGAACTCCACAAACTGGATTAATAGCGCAGTTTTGTAGACTGGATGTCATTATTTGTGAAGGACAATTTCTGTGGATAATGTGGATGAGATGCTTCACTTTGATTGGACCATTTTATATTAGGTGAGTAATAAAGTCTTTATTTTCGCTATATCTCGAGTTTGTATGTTGCGTCTCTGTGTCCGTCGTTCCTCTGCCCCTGATGCTGTTTTATTGGCTGTTTCCATCGCGTTGTTGATGTTTGGTGGTTACGATCTGACACTGACACCACAAACATGAGGAACAGCGGCTTCAAACTCGCACACGAAGACAAAAAGTCGGGTCACGCCTCCACAAACTTGGGAAGAAGAAATCACAGCCAAAATATGGCAAATTCTTCTGTAGTGTGATATGATTTAGTCTTTGCAAACCCTAGATTTTGTGCATCACTTGAAGGGCTCATGATGCACTAGTTTCTGATGTTATAATGTTGTTTCCTCACCAAAAACAAACCTGGAGTTGCTTTTTGTTTCATTCAAACATGTTTAACACACAAACCCTACATATTTCGGCTGAGTCCTTCTCTCAAACAGAAAACACACAAACAGGAAGTGCTCCACTGTGTTTTTAAACTCCAAACACCTTCACTAGGGTAACTTCAGCCCTGGAATTGCCCATGTCTACTGGACAAATGGAAAAACGTCGCTGTTCACTTGAAATCTACCACTTCATGACATCACAAGGTGGAACACAGAACACAGAGCATGTTGAGCATGTTGACTCATAATAAATTAAAATAAATATTATATACTCAAACAGGAATGAAAAAAAAAACACAACTTCAGGTCTGTTTTTGAGGAGGTAACAACATTATAACATGGCTTAAAGCTCATAAGACTTAATTTTATAATATAAGACCTTTAATGTTTTGCCCTTCCAATTATAAATTATAAATTCCAAATTATAAATCAGATGTTATAACCAGACAGACCCTTACTTGAGTAGTAGTTTGCGTGATTACAGAAAAAAGTCTTTACATTTTTACTTCTAAATGCCTTGACAAATACTGTGTACTTCTGCTTGAGTAATATTATTTTGATCTCACAGTTTTCTTACTTCACTACAGTTTTTGGCCAAATCCTCCCCTTTATTCTTCTGAAATGGAATATGGAAGGTCATTTTAATAAAAAATAAATGCAAATACCCATATAAAACATAGGTTCAGAGTTCTCGTTTATGATTTCACTTAAATGTTTCTATAATTTCCACAATGATCCACTGTTCTCTGCTCAAAACTTTTATACCAGAGCCTGCCTGAGCCTCAGCACAGAACACATCATCTTCCACAGAAAGTGTACTTCAGCGCGGAGGAGATGCGTATTCGTGGCAGACAATAAAACGGTTGCCAGGTTGTAATTTGAGGTAAGGAAAGGGCTCCATTTCTAGTGTTTACTCCAAAAAGAAGGACCATTTTCACTCTGGCGTGTCTCAAAAAACCTCTTAAATGCTACTGTGAGCTGCGTCAGTGCTGATCTAAGCATAGGTCTCAGGAGGAGAGATGATGTCGACGGGCGGGCGAAATATGGGAAAACTATTGGTTCTCGCTCAATTTGGCAACTACAATTTACACAAGACAAAAAATAAATCCGATTAAACATGGTAAACCTGAAGTACACCTTGTATAGACTTGAAATAATGTTCCGCAGTAAGGCATTAAAATAAGTCTACGTCGCACGTTTCAAATACAGGTGTTTTATTGCTGCAAAAATGCCTTGAAAAACACATATTCTTGTATTTTTATCGCCTCTCCACAGATCTGACCTGCTTGTCTCTATGAAATTTTCAGGAAAATTAAGTAGCATTTCCATGGAAACAAGCGGGCGGCAGAACCTCCAACAAAAAAGTTACATCATGCAATTTTAAGTGTTGGTTTAGTCGTGTTTTTTGGACTTAATGTAGTCCTGACTTAGACCTGCTTTAGTCCTGGCAGTCCTGGTCAAGTTTAGTCCTAATTTACTTATTATGCTGTTTCTTATTCCTGGTATAGACCTGGTATAGACCTGATTTAGACCTGATGTAGATCTGGTTTAGTTCAGATCAGGTCTGAGATTAGTTCTGTTTTTTCCTGGTGTACTTTTTGTGTTTCTAGATTAGTATTTTGCCTAAAATGTGCAATTTTGTTTTACCCTATATCCACCGGTTTCAGGATGATAAAAAATGTGTACCGTTGCTATAGAGATAAACAATTTAAACCAAAATATTATACTGTATCTTTGTCCTGGTTTAGTTCTGCTCAAGCCTTAGATTAGTTTTGTTTAACCTACTATAAATCGCACCAGCCAAAAAACACATAAGGAAGAAGAAAAAAACATATATAAGTCGCACTGGACGATAAGTGGCATTTTGGGGGGAAATTTATTTTATAAAATCAGACACCGGGAACAGACATTTCATCTAGAAAGTTAAGTTAAAGTAATAACAATAGAACAGAGAACAACAGGCTGAACATGTGTCTGATGTGTTCACGTATCACATGAACAGTTATTCAGAAAACTAGAGCAGAAACAACAGAACAAGTTTACAGAACTCTCCATCTCACTCCAAAATCACTAAATCCATTGAATTCTTCATCCTCAGTGTCACTTCTGAGCAACTCCACTAACTTTAGCTAAATCTAGTTTTTACCCACAGTGAGCTGTGTTTGTTTTCTTCATTTCACTTCGAGTTTCCTCCTCTTTTCTCCAGGCAAACGCTCACTCCAAACTTTCTTTCTGCTGCTCAATTACCGTTTTCTGCTGCATATTTCACTACTTACAGCTTGTAATCTGCAGAATATGACTGATATATATATATATATATATCAGTGGCGGGCCGTGCATTTCACCCTTAGGCCTTCAGTGACGTCCCATACGTTAACATCACCTCAATATAGGCTAGTCAAGCAGCACTTAATTTAAGGAGCATTTAAAACCATCAAATATGCATTCACAATTAAGAGTTTACAGATATTGTCAAAAATAAAAAGGTGATTTAAAAATACTAAACAAAATGCCACCAAAATGCCACCAAAAATTACTCTGTGTGATCTTAAACAAGTCTGTCCAATAAATTGCGCAATGTCGCCGTTTCATATAAGATGCATTTACTCACCAACATAGTTCTCCACAGCCTCTGCTTATTTGTCCGGTCGCATTTTTGGCATAAGTTTTAACACGCTTTAACGCTGAAAATGATCGCTCGACAGATGCAGTGAACACAGGAACAGTAACAGTCAAACAGGCCAGTGCGTAAAGTTGTCCCATACTCTCACTCAGATTTGTGCTCTGAAGAAAAGCATGAAGATCAGCTGGACTTCTCCCTTCAAAATCAACCATGGCAAACATTACGCTCAGTTCTGTTTTAAGTCAGGGAAGATCAAATCTGCAACCAGATCAATGTCTTCTCCTTTGGCCATTATTGGTTAAAATACAGTGATCGCTCTTGAATTTCCGTGTTTAGTTCAATTAGATATTCTCCAGATTGCCGCTTGTCAGGCCCTAGCAAGTGCTAATCCAATCACCGAACGCGCATATGTCTAGTTTAACGTAAAACCTTCTCGCTGGCCTTGGTGCGCAGAATCGAGATCTGATTGGCTATTGCAACCTGACTGTGCCCGTTCACTCACAGTGCACAGGGGCTCTGTTTATGCTGAAGGTCTCAAACAAATGTAATTTACCTGACAACACAAGCTGTCTGAAATATAATTGGTTAAAAACTCTACCATAATAAATAACACTGGAAGCCACTCGACTAAGTGGAAATAATATGACGGAAAGAATACAGATAATAGAGCATAATTTTGTTTACATATTTATGAAAATAAAATAACATAAATTTACTTTTCTGAGCATGTTTAGGCCAGCAGAGAAGGCCTTGCTGGCCCTGACGGCCCACCACTGTTATATATATATATATATATATATATATATATATATATATATATATATATATATATATATATATATATATATATATATATATATGTGTGAAATTAGATATTTTAATATATAATTCGCACCTGAGTATAAATCACCACCCAAACCATGAAAAATATACAACCGAAAAACACAGTAATTGTGTGGAGTTCCTGATTAATATTTTGTTTAGAACATCCCAGTTTATCCCTCTCTATGAGTTTCAGAAACATTAAAAAAGATGGTTGCTATAGTGATTAGCAATTTGTCCTGGACTACAGTAATTCTGGTAAGATATTAAGAGTCTATATTTCCTGGTTTGTTGTTGTCAAGATGAGTTTAAAACACTTGTAATCCTGTTTCACCCTATATCCACTGGTTTAAGAATGATAAAAAAATTGAAAAAATGGGGTAATTGCTATAGCGATTAACAATTTAACACATAATATATCTTTCGAATGGGGACAAAACTCCTAAAAACGCCTTAGTTTTGCTATGGCCCTGTAATTGAGCTGTATTTTACTGTAGTTGTGGTCTAACCCTGGTCCATACCTGGTTCAGTTCTTGTATCTTTTCCGTCTGTATCCTTCCGTTCTCCCTCTCCTCCTCCTCCTCTCCCCCTTTCTCTCTTTCTCTCTCCCCTCAGGCTACAGTGTGATGGATGGCACCGTGTCACTGAGCTTAAAATAAAAGTGGACATGTGAAGGGTAAAAATCATCTATTTCTGGAAGGGCATTTTCATTTGCACGGCAGCAGAGGTGGTCACAGACTTTTTTTCCCCCTTTCTTTCTGTCCTGGGATATTTTAAATCTGGTGCAGAGGGAGGGCTGGAGCTTCTTTGACACTTCACATTATTTAGAAACACAAATGGCCGCCTCCTCCCCGTGAAATAATTACTCCATGTTGGATGTGCCAGAGGATCCCAGGCATCTCATACACAGTGGGATTATGGGAGGGGATAAAAAGGAGAGGAAAGTCAATGTAGTGAATAAAGACTGAATTCACAAAGGAAAATTGTTTATTAAGATTGATTTAGGTTGAGAAACTACTTAATTAGAGGTTTCCAGTTATTCCTCAATTACCCTAGGCATTCAGAACATCCTAATTATTCACCACGAGGACTTTATAAGTGCTTTTGTGGAACAACTAGCATGCTAATGTGCACTTGTGAGATTATTTTGAGCTGCTTGCACAATGTAGCTGTACTGGGAGGAGACAGATGTAGCTCAAATACATTGGAAAAATGGATAAATAGTTGAAATAGTTTGTAAGCCTGAATCATTCTTAATACACAAATGTCCTTTATGAATCAATTTTTAGTCCATGTGATATTAAGGCTAATTTTTAAACATTTTAAAGTGCAGTTTTTATAAAGAGTTAGCAAAAACCTTGGTCCATTTAAGAATTGAGTTTTAGAGGTTTTATCAGGTCATCTTCAGATTATGTTGGGTTTAATTGAGTAGGTTTGTCCGCTTGAATAACTCTGAAACCTTGGCTATTTTCTGTTACGACTATGTTGAAAAAATGATCAGATATTTAGCCCAAACTACACAGAATTTTGTTACAGTCTGTATTTACCAAATTAATGAGCTATGAATCTTTTTTGCCTCCGTGTTGATATTATTGCTCAGCTTTAAACTTATTAAACTTGCATTTATTCAATGACATCTTGAAAAACACGTGTTAATAATACAGACTTGCCTCTTCGTAGATCTGAACACATCATTTAACATTGTGGCCTATATGTCTCCATGGTAACGAACGTGTTTAATACTGTACTGTGGAACCTTCTAGGCCGGGGGAGTCCAAACTTTTTCATCAAGGGTCAAATATTAAAACACAGACGAACCAAAGTGACTGGTGGATACAGTAAATAATTAAGGGTGGGACTTGATTAAAAACGTAATCTAATTCATTACAGGATTTGTAATTAATCAATCTCAGTTAATCACATAACAATATTTGCCCCCAGAAGCAACAGTTATTTTATGTAAACAGATTTTAGTGGACTAATTTTCTTCCTGAAGCCAACACCTCGTATTTGTACTCGGACCAGAACTGCTCCCGCCAACAGCTCCAGCAGTTTTTGTGTTTGGTCTGACATGTTTTCATTGAAATGTTGTCGTAGGGTTGAGTTGCTTCTGTGATATACAAACTCTTTTCTGCAATTTGCAATAAACAACACCTTTGTCAATACTTCCATCGGTTAGTTTTTTTTAAATAGAAATTTACCGCCCCGCAGACCCAGAGCGCTTTCATGCACTGTTGTTGTCGTCAGAACTGTGTCCATCAGAATGATTGGCGTACCACACGGTGCACTGACAAATGTCCCGCGTTTGACAAACTGTGTTAAAATTCGTTCATATTTTAATGCATTATTTTCTTTGCAATTAATTAATCATGATCAGCGCGTTAATGCCCCACGCCTATAAATAATATGTGAATTTATAACAGGTTAGAATGAGCCATGAGACCTTTTTTCAAACTTAGATCCATAATAAGACACTAAATATTTAATGTTGGCTTTATTGACGTAGATTTTCACAAAACAACCTTGTGTAATGTGGGCCCGTTCACCTAGAAGAAACGGAAAATTGGTCTGAGGGCCGTATTTAGCTCCCGGGCCACAAATTGGACGCGCTGTTCGAGACAAAGCGTAATATAACATCACCATGGAGCTCCAACTAGAAAATGTACACTCACTTTTAACGTTACTGCATATTTATTGATTTAGCTGTAACACTTTACGGGCTTTTTGTGCACCTCTTTTATTGTTTTGAAACATCTCCAGAGCCGTTCAGCTGGTGCTCCCTGTAGCTCCATGTAGCTCCTGTGGCCTCTCTCAGCCTTTGGGGTCTTAGGGTTCATTTACTCTGCACTGATGTTCTGCAGATTAAAGCACATGACACCAGAGAGCACAGCCTTGTCCAATCGATGGCTCTGAGCTGAACTAGACCAAAGAGGCTCTATCTGTCTCCTCTCTGATCATGAAGGGAGGAGGGCTGGACACTGCAAGCAAAACGAAAGCACAACTTGAGTCAATTATCACAAAAACAGCAATTATTTAGGTAAAAAGTCCAGCGTAAACGAGAAAATAACCTGTCTCCTTATAGAGAAATCTTGCAACCTCTAGTTTAGACCTCTATAAATCGCTGTGTTGTGAAATTCATTGGTTTTCAGTCCATATTTCAGTCTAGAGTTGGTTTCAATGTAGATTCTGAACAGAATCTTACGTTTTAAAGGCCCTATATTATGCAAATTGACTCTTGTGAGCTTTAAACCATGTTATAATGTTGTTACCTCCTCAAAAACTATACCCAGAGCTGTGTTTTATTCACACATGTTTGAGTAATCCTTTAATATTGGTCAATCTACATCTCCAAAGCTGCAAATGCTCTGTTCCACCTTGTATAATTTTCACATTAACAGCTTCCTTTTACCTTTAGTTCAGTAGAGACTGGCAACTCCAGGGCTGAAATTATCCAAATAATTGCAGGATTTGTGTGTTAAACATGTGTGAATGAAACAAAACACAACTCTCTCTGTTGTTCATGTGGACAACAACAGAAAATAGCCTAATATAGGCTCTTTAAACATAAAAAACAAAACAAAATCATGACTAAACTACAACTTCACCTGGACACAAATAATACAGGACCAAACCAGGATTTTACTAGAACTCCTAGACTAAACTGGGAATGGGGTTGGCTAAAACCTGATCTGAAGAGCTCTTAACCTCACAGAGAGATAACACCGGTGATAACACAAGTACAGCGCCGTGATTCCCGCTCAGTGCAGTGTTTTTATCGTACGTTGATAACATCTGCCTGTTCCATTAAGGAGAGTTTAGGTTAAATCTTATCACAACATCGAGGAATCCATCCACTTCTGCTCCGAGGGCTGGAGCTGGGCCAATTGTGGCACTGGGAACAAGACAATGACACACAATGAGAGGAGAGGGAGCTAATGAGGCTAAAGCTAAAGCTGAGACAGGCTTTAAAGGGTCTATATTATGCAAAATGGACTCCTGTGAGCTTCGAGTCGTGTTATGATGTTGTTTCCTCATCACAAACATACCTGGAGTTGTGTCTTGTTTCATTCACACATGTTTAACACACAAAACACTCTGTTCCAGCTTGTGATGTCATGTTGCTCCACTGTGTTTTTAAATTCACGAAAGCCAGGAGGGCTCACAACAAATGCAAACACTGCACAACACAACCAAAAGCCACAACACACCAAAAAAACCCACAATGGAAGTGGCCACAGGACCAAGCGAGGAGGATCAAGCGGGAAATTATTTACAACCGTCAGACAGTGGCATCGATCCTGGCCACAAAACAATAAATTACTTTTACTTATGTTTCTAACTTTGTTCACTTCTCCATTCATTTACTTTTCACATCCTTCTTCTTCAACTTTTCCCATTCACTTCCCACTTGGTCCCCCTCGCTTGATCCATCGCAAAATCCCATGGTCACTTCCATTGTGGCTTTATTGTGTGTGTTTTGTTGTTGTTTTTTGGTGCGTTGTGGCTTTTTTTTTTTTTTTTTTGGTGTGTGTTGTGGCTTTTTTTGGTGTGTGTGGGTTTTTTTTTTTGGTGCGTTGTAGCTTTTTTTTGGTGTGTTTTGGGGTTTTTTGGGTGTGTTTTGGCTGTTTTTGGTGTGTTTTGCCTTTTTTTTGATGTGCTGTGGCTTTTTTTTGTGTGTTATGGCTTTTTTTTGGTGTGTTGTGGCTTTTTGTATGTATTTTGTTTTTGTGTGTGTGTGTGTGTTGTGGCTTTTTTTTTTTTGCCGTGTCGTGCCATTTGCATTTGTTGTGAGCCCCCCCAGCTTCTGTATAAACGTGCATCTTCACTAGAATCATTTGGATAATTTCAGCCCTGGAATTGCCCATTTTTACTCAACTAAAGGTAAAAGGAGCTGTTAATTAACCTACTACTACTACTTCATGACATCATAAGGTGGAACAGCACATTTTGAGCTTTGGAGATGTAGACAGACTAAGAAAAGATTACTCAAACATGTGTGAATGAAACAAAACACAACTCCGGGTGTGTGTCTTACAACAGTACATTTGGCATAATAAAGGACATTTAACTTACTTCTTTTTAAGTTATGTTACAATTAATAAAAAAACTGAACTAAAAATATGAGCCTCTTCTTCTATATTTGTCTTGTAATTTGCGACCCTGCTGTCCTCTTGATAAGGTTTTGAAGTTTCATTTCTGCTGGCCAGGCACAGAGAGGGCTGCACTGTTGCCAAGGAATGTACTTAAGATCTAAAACAGACAAACGCATGAGCCAAGAGCACTTAAATGCCAATACTAATCCACAAAATAATTCACTGGATCCTCACACGCACCATATGTTCCCCAAAAGAGATCAAAAACAATATGAGCCTTTCTCTGGTCAGGAGATAATGAAGAAGAGCTTTTGTTCCACTTGATTTGTTTGGGTAGAGAGACGGTACATTTTGAGCAGTTTTGGAGGAGTTTTAGGCAATAATACAATGATATTGAAAATGTTTGGAGGTTTCAGGACATTTAAAAGGTCTTAAAACGTGTTATAATGTTGTTACTTCCTCAAAAACATAACTGGAGTTGGATTTTGTTTCATTCACACATGTTTGAGTAATATTTTAGTCTGTCTACATGTCCAAAACTCAAAATTGATTGATTGATTCGTTTTATTTCGAGTTTGCACCAAGAGAGAAAAACAATAATCACACATATTACATATACAGTAGATTGTAAACAACAGAAAAGCACATTTCTCGAAAATGAGTGGGAAAAAGAAAAACTATTAACCCACTCTTATTCATTACATAGTTTCAAAAATGATGTGATGTACAAATATTTACATCTAGCAACATATAGTAACATCTTTTTTTGCTTATTGTGCTGTATTATGTTTTACAGTTATTCAACGAATGCTCTGTTACACCTTGTGATGTCATGAAGTAGTCGTTTTCAAATTAACAGCTACTTTTGACCTTTAGTCGAGTAAAAATTGGCATTTCCAGGGCTGAAATTATCCAAATGATTCTAGTGAGGGTGTGTGGAGTTTAAAAACACAGTGGAGCACTTCCTGTATTACCACATGACATCACAAGGTGGAACAGTGTTTTCTGTTTGAGAGGAGAACTAAATATGCAGGTTTGTGTGTTAAACTCATTTGAATGAAACAAAACACAACTCCAGGTCTGTTTGTGATGAGGAAACAACTTTATAACATATTAGGGGTGTAACGATATCCAAGTCTTACAATACGATATCATCACAGTATGAACTTCACGGTACGATATTTATTGCGATATCGTGGGAAAACTCACGATATGATGATATTCTACATAATAACAAGACTGACATTATAAAATGCTTTGACCAGTCATTTGGTACATTTATTGTCATTGGCGATGTAACGATATCCAAATCTCTCTGTACGATATTTTCACCATAAACATCTCACGGTTCGATATTTATTGCAATATTTTGTGGAGGCTCACAAAACTGTGAATCTGCTACTTTTTCCTCTAAAACCGCCTTCACAAGATTTAACCCAAAGAATAAAGATGTAAAAGTGTTTAGAACAGTTATTTCTTCATGTCGTCTGCACTGAAACAGAGCAAAGGATCATGGTCTATGTAGTTCCCTCTGTTTTTTTAATCTATTTCTGCATCAGAACTGTTCATTTAGGCAAAGAGACTTGTGATTCGATATATTGTGATGGTCGACGATATTATTGTGAGGCCTTTGACGATACGATATCACCATATTTTGGTTATTGTTACATCCCTATAACAGATAAAAATATAAAATAGTGTAATATGGGCAGTGTAATTACTGGTTTGGACCTGGTTTAGTTCTGCTTCAGTCTTTGCTTGGTCCAGTTTTAGTAGTGTAAGTTAAATGTTGGTTTGGCTCTGGCTTAGACTTCTCATTTTATGGCTTTATGTTCATTTTAAAGGTGCACTAAGTAACATTTTTTACTGGCACTTCACAGCCCACTGGTCTCCATGGAGATGTTTATACTTTGCCAAGACCGTTCACCAGTACAGCATTAAACGGATCCAATTCAATTACGTTGAATTATTGCCAACAAATACTTGGCTCCGTGGCGTCACCTGCTTAACTCCATGGAGACCGACGAGTTTAAGCCGCACTGTGGAACATTCCAGGCAGGAGCATCTCCATGGAGACAAACTGGCTGGGTCCAGTTTAGGATTAAGTTCAGCCTGTTGTCGTAGCTTCATGATTTAGTTCTGGGTTAGGCCTTGTTATAACATAGTCCTGGTCTGATCCTGTTTTAGCCCAGATCCCACATTTTATTCCCTTGTTTTGTATAAATAATGTTGAATTCACGGTTTCGAATCAGGTTCACGCCAACTATTTTCTAAAACGTTTTCCAAAGCCGATAAGAGTCGCCGCTATCGTCTCCATCACGGCGAGCTCAGGTCTGAATAAACTGGCGAGCAGGGAGTTAACGCTCGCTAATGCACACGAGCTCAAGTGTCCTCTGCTAACAGCTCTTAATTAGCATTTTAACGCTACGGCTTTCAGTCTCCTTCCATCTCTCCCTCTGTGTCTCTCTCTTTCTCTCCCTCTACCCCACCTCCCTCTCTTTCCATCTCTCTCTCTGTATCCGTCGCTCTCCCCCACCTCCCTCTCCTTCTCTCTTCCTCTTTCTTTCTGTCTCTCTCTCTCTATTGCTCTTTCTATGCCACATCTCTTTCTCTCTCTGTCTAGCGCTCTCCCTCTCCCTTCACCTTCCTCTGGCCCTCTTGCTCTCCTCTCTTTCCCTCTTTCTGTCTGTCTCTGTCACTCTACCTCTCCCCTACCTCCTTCTCTTTCCTCTCTTTTTCTGTCTCTATTGCTCTCTCTCCCACTTCCCTCTTGTTCTCTCTGTCTCTTTTTCTCTCCATTTTTCCCACCTCCCTCTTTCTCTCTCTCTCTCTCTGTATCCATTGCTCTCCTCTACCTCCTTCTTTCTCTCTTCCTCTTTCTTTCTGTCCCTCTCTCTATTGCTCTTCCTATGCCACATCTATCTCTTTTTCTCTCTGTCTAGCGCTCTCCCTCTCCCTTCACCTTCCTCTGTTCTGTTCTTTCCCTCTTTATGTCTGTCTCTCTCCATTCCATCGCCATCCCTCTCTCCCACCTTCCGCTTTTTCTCTCTCTTTCCTCTCTCTCCTTCTGTCTCTCTGTCACTCTACCTCTCCCCACCTTCTCTCTTTCCTCTCTCTCTTTCACTTTCTTTCTCTCTTTTTCTGTTTCTATTGCTCTCTCCGCCCACCTCCCCCTCATTCTCTCTCTCTTTTTCTCTCCATTTTTCCCACCTCCCTCTTTCTCTCTCTCTCTTTCCTTTCTCTCCCTCTTTTTTCTGTCTCGCTCTATATCACTCTTCATCTCCCCCACCTCCTTTTCTATCCCTCTGTCTCTTTCTCTCTTTCTGTGTCCATTGCTCTCTCTCTCTCCCTCACCTCCCTCTTTCTCTCTCTCTTTCCTCCCTCTCCCTCTTTCTTTCTGTCTCTATATCACTCTCCATATTTGATTTTTTTTGGTTTGGTCTATAAGGAATTTGTGTTTAAAATGTATAAAGACAAACTGCTTAGTGATGTTTATATCTGCTTTAGACCAATTTCAGTCTAAACCAGGTCTAGAGAAACAAAATACCTGAAAGTGTAATTTTACTGGGAGCGCACGGTCGCCTCTTCACAGATCTGACCTGTAACTTGGGCTTGTGACATCTGCTTTTCTGCATAAAGATAGACAAGTTTCTGAGATTGACAAGTGTAAAGCCACAGTGTGGAGATAAAGCAATAACATCTCCATGGAGACAAGCAGGTGATGTGTCGTCCTGTAAAAAGTAAAACAGTGCAACTTAAAAAATAAAAAAATAAAAATAAATTCTAGTGGATTTTATTTATTATTATTATTGTATATATATATATATATATATATATATATATATATATATATATATATATATATATATATATATATATATATATATATATATATATATATATATATATAATTATATTATTATATTTTATATAGTATTATCATCATTATTATTATTATTATTATTATTATTATTATTATTATTATTATTATTATTATTATTACAGTGGATTTCATCAAATAAATTGTTATTTCAATTTTATAACATCAACAAATCAACAAAAGCTAAAACAAAACAATATTATCAGATGAAGACCTTAGACCTGGTTTATTCCTGATATAGAACTCAGACCTGGTTAGTCCTGGTGTAGATCTTAGACTTGTTTTAGTCCTGATATAGTCCTCAGACCTGGTTTAGTCCTTAAACACTCTAGTTCTAGTTCTAGTCTGGTTCTAGTCCGTACTCAGTCCCTCATCATTAATTCTTATTTTGCCCTTATCGAGCCTGTTTAAGCCCTGATGAGTCCTGCTGTAGACCTGAGACCTGGTTAGTCCTGCTGTAGTCCTGAGACCTGGTTAGTCCTGCTGTAGTCCTGAGACCTGGTTAGTCCTGCTGTAGACCTTAGACCTGGTTAGTCCTGCTGTAGTCCTGAGACCTGGTTAGTCCTGCTGTAGTCCTGAGACCTGGTTAGTCCTGCTGTAGACCTTAGACCTGGTTAGTCCTGCTGTAGTCCTTAGACCTGGTTAGTCCTGCTGTAGTCCACTTCTGCAGGAGGTAGCACAAGGAGGAGGAGGAGGAGGAGGAGGAGGGGATTGTGGGAAAAAAAAGATTGAAGTCTTTAAAACAGATGTCGCGGTGGAGTTGTTTTTTCCCTCCGTTTGAAAAGATGTTTGAAAATGTGGGTCAGACGCAGTAAAAGGAGATTGCATTTCATTTTGGTCCAAACCCATGCGCTGAAATCAAACGTGTCTGTGATTTCAGATGAACACATGGAAAATAAGCTTTAACAAACAAAATATGCATAAAGGGGCACTGCGGAACTTTTGGGTTGGGGGTCCGACACCTGCTTGTTTCTATGGAGATGTCATTGTTCTGCTTGTAATGACATTAAACAGCTCTTCCTTACATTTATTTAAGGTGTTTTGTGTAACTTTTCTGGTGAAGGGTCCATCAAATGAGATGTTAGTGTCGGGAATGTTTCACAGTATGGCATTAAACCTTTCTATCTCCATGGAGACCAACCCAGACCAAGTTACAGGTCAGATCTGTGGAGAGGCGACCCCGCTCACAGTCAAAATGCCTGTTTTTCCAGGTATATTTGAGCTATAAAACCACTTATAATTGAAAAAAATGTAAGGTAGAGCTGTTTAATGTCATACCGTGGAACATTCCAGTAAGAGCAGTGACATCTCCATGGAAACAAGCAGGTGACAGACCCCCAACAAAAAGTTACACAGTGCTCCTTTAACATTTTAAACGTGCACATTCATAGGGCTCAGCTTCCTGTTACATGCAACGCTTTGGGGACTTTTCCCATTAAAAAAGACATGCTTTAAATTGTTGATCACCATGGCAATGGTCCTAGAAACCCAGGGATATTATGCTGCCCTCCACTAGAAAAGTTACACAGTGCACCTTTAAATTACAGGTGGTTTTATAGCTCAAAAAATACCTTGAAAAACAGGAATTCTGACTGGCTCTCTGCAGATCTGACCCGTAACTTGGTCTCTTTTGGTCTCCATGGAGATAGAAAGGTTTAATACCATACTGTGAAACATTCCAGACACTAATATCTCCATGGAGAAAAACATTTGATGGACCCTCCACCTGAAAAGTTACACAATGCGCCTATAAACGGCTCCTATGTGATATACGTCTGGGTCTGTGTACCGGAGCCAGCACCTGTTTAAACTGTGGGAACGCCGCCAGGACATAGTGTAACATGGAAAAACTTCGGATTAACAGCCCGCTCCCATAATTAGCCCTGTTTAACCTGAAATAAACGGCATCCTTGTGTAAACAAAACCACAAGTACATTCAAAACATAGAACAGAACAAGATGCTCTCCGGTGTGGAGTCATACATAAACTGACAAGGTACAAAGCCAAGTTACAACGGCGAGAAAAACAACACCAGACCTCCTCAAAGGCAGCGGCTCTCGCAATGTGGAATGTAAGGCTTTTGCCATTGAGGGTCATTTTATCGCATGAAAACTTATATTATGTTGAGCTATATTATACATATGGGAGCTTATTTCTGCCAGAGATGAGATCATTTTGACTTTCTTATCTCATAATTTTGACTTTCTTTTCCCATAATTTTGACTTAACATAACCATCTTTTTTTCTTTTACTGGCAGAAATATAATTGTAAAGCTTTTGAATAACCTTGAAGTGATTTGGTCCATTTTACTCAACGGTTTCACAGCATAAAAACTGAGGCTCAGTGGGGTCAGAGATACTGATTTAACTAACTCATAAATTACTTTCCATCTCACCATTTGGACTTTTTTATCATGTAATTATGACTTTTTATCTCATAATGTCAACATTGTATCTCCTAATTTTGACTTTTTATCTCCTAATTTTGACTTTATCTCATAATTGACTTTATCTCATAATTGACTTTTATCTCATAATTATGACTTTATCTCATAATTGACTTTATCTCATAATTGACTTTTATCTCATAATTATGACTTTTTATCTCCTAATTTTGACTTTTTCTCTCATAATTTTGACTTTTTCTCTCATAATTTTGACTTTTTCTCTCATAATTTTGACTTTTTATCTCATAATTTTGACTTTTATCTCATAATTATGACTTTCTTATCTCATCATTTTGACTTTTTCATCTCATAATTTTGACTTTTTATCTCATCATTTTGACTTTCTATCTCATAATTATGACTTTTTATCTCATAATTGTTACTTTTTATCTCATAATTTTGACTGTTTAACTCAGAATTATGACTTTCTTATCTCATAATTTCGACTTTCTCGCATAATTATGACTTTCTTATCTCATAAGTTTGACTTAACATAACCATCCTTTTTTCTTTTACTGGCGGAAATGGGCTTTATTATTATGAGAAGGTTTCTGTTGCCAGGCAGAGCAAAGTAGCCCCAAAATACTGCACTTGGAATCAAACCTTTTCTTCACTTTACACAAATCTACAACAAAGTGGATGCTCCAATGCCAAATCAATGTCAGCTACAAAAAGAACATTGTGTACAGTTCAGAAAGATGCAGACAAACAAAATGGAAGATGTAAAACTAGTCCAAATGAAAAGTTTAAATAAAAGTAAGAGGAAAGACGTAACAATTCACCACTGAGAATTTATCTGGGAAATGATTGTGAAGTTTTAAATTAGAACAATTTAAATTAGAACAACATAGTAATCCAAGGGGGAAAAAACAATCTACTGGGATAAATGAATTAAAGATGCACTGTGTAACCTTTTGTGGATGGTACACCAGTTCATTTGCTTGTCTCCATGGAGATGCTATTGCGTGGCCATAAACATACTGTATCTTGCATTTATTCAGCTGCGTTTTGTGGATGTTTCTGGGGTTGCTTCTCCACAGATCTATTGGAATATTACAGATAAAGCAATAATATCATCATTGAGGCAAGCCGGAAAAGTTACACAGTACAGCTTTAAACTCTTAAAATCTGCGACTTCGTACACAGTGATATGCAAAAAAGGAAATTGTCTTGAGCTAAATCCGGGGAACAAAGTGGCCAACAGCGTCTGGATTAGATCACGGATCATAAAAACACACTGCTTTCCAGCGTTGTTTCTCATGTTACGTAACCTTTCAACATTCGGGGCCAGCCCCTAGTGGCCGCTGCCGGTACTGCGCTTTAACACACATTCGTCCGTTGTCGCGTCTCGTATTTCAGTGACGTGACATTTGTTCAGACAGTAACCCAATCTCCGCCGACTTTGTTTAGCTTTGGGTAAGTGAACACTTCCAAATGCCCCGCTCATTGGATGTAACTGAATTAACACGCTTAGCACTAGCGCTAAAATGAAAAGCCCGTAGTCGACGATCTTTCACTATTCGCTGCTTGAAAACCATCACATCAGGTTGGAAAATTACAGGTAATTGCAGTGGCTATTGAATCCATTTTGGTTTTGGTTGAAAGACTAGAATAACAAAGCTGTGATTGCTGAAAAGACAGGGGCCGCGTAGCAGGGAGGCCCCCACTGCTACAGCTAATTTCATACATATTTCTATCCCCTTCAAAATGTACTGAAAAAAAAACTGCAGCGGAGGGCAAATTCTCTCCATCTGGCATTTGAGATTTAAGCAGCGGGAGAGGCAGAGGCAGCGCCCTGGTACAATATTGTGTGAAGGCTGTCAAACTGCATGTGGAAAAGGAGCTCAGAGGACTTCCATTAAAATCAGGCTAATATAACAGACAGAAAAGACCAGTGACCTCGGCGGAAACGTTCATTATTCAGAGCCGGGTAAATACTGAGGTGCACTGAAAGTCTATGGAAACGCACTATTAGACACCACTGTTTTGATTAATAACCAAAAAATAACACGATTAAAGAGACGACTGAGTAATTAACCTATTCTACGCACTTATATTAATATAAATTTTTCTGCACGCTATAGAAGAATAAGAATAAATAACTGTAGGTTTTAATGGACATTTATAAACAGATCAATGATTAAAGGTGCAGTGAGTAACATTTCTAGTGGAGGGTCCGCCACCTGCTTGTCTTTAATTATTGTATTTTTGAGCAAAAGAAAGATATAAGAGTCAACGACGTATAAGGATTTTCAACAGGCAAATATTAAAATATAAAAAAATATTAGTTTCTATTGAACTTTTTCAAATATTTCCAGTGTCAGGTGCATAAATCTGTGTTTAACATTTATATTAAGCATTTTTAGTGTAAAATGTCATGTGGTGCGACCGAGAATAACCTTAAAATGGTTGTATTTTCTAAAACATGGTTGGGATGTTCTATCTAAGTTCTGAGTAATATGAAGTGTATAGAAACAAACTGTTGGCATTTCTTTAGATTTTTAATGCATATTGATATTTTCTTTTGCTCCAGTATGACAGTCGCCTGCTTGTGTTTAATGAACAAACTACTGCCCTGGAAAATGCATCAAATGAAGAAAAATGCCTAAAGAATCCCATTCACCCAAGTTTACTTTGTTTCAGCCATAAAATTACTGCTATTATTAGTGGCACCACATGATGCACGGTCGCACCACATGACATTTTAACACTTTAAGTCCAAAAAACATGCAGAATAACTCATAATTTCTGAAAAAAATTATTTGGTTCCATGGAGGTCAGAGGTGCTACAGAAATGTGGTGAATTATTATGAAATTTGAACTTTTTTAACTGAGGAAATTGCAATTGGACAGCGTCATGTCATTGATGAATAAATAAATGTTACATTCTTTTGGGCTTTCGCATGTGCAGTGGGAAATCAACAGAGGTAAGTGTAAGGTGCTTATAAAGTTGTTTTATAACGTTTCCAGACACTAATGAGTGAACCAGGCAGAGCGTTTTGTTTGTTAGACTCGTGGCTGTTGTAAAATGGGTTAAAGTGGTGTTAAGCTTCTTCAGTGAGAAGCAAACTGGCATTTTACGTGGAATTTAAGACCTTGCCCAAATCACTATGCCAGTTTGTTGCCTTGACAGACTCACTACCACAGTGAGATCTCTGCCGAAGCAACACTGATCTGTGCCGTTTTTTGGCTTCTAACAGTATTCGACCACCTCTCGGATGGACTTTAGCTTCAAATGTGCCGGACTTTCCCTTTAAGACCTATTTTAATGTCCATACCAAGGTAACTGTAAGTCAAAATGGACTGCATCCTTTTAATGCCCAGTTTTCACATTCATATCAGCAGACGTAGTACTTAGAAATACATTTTGCATATATCAACAAAAGTGAATTATGAAGCTTTAAGGAACCACCTTTATTTCCCCAAACAAAATCCTAATAAATGCCACAAGATTCAAACTCCAAAAGTCATATTTGAGCTTACTTCTTATCTCATGTGTTTGGAGAAGTGTATTGAGAAACACTTTAAATTCAAATTTCAGAAATACTATAGAAAGCCACTCATTTTTGTCGAGTCCCGGGTTGCATCACATCACAGTCACACTGTCCCCTGCACCTGGACAGGGAGAAAAAGGTTCAAAGTTTCTGAACCAGTGACTTTTTTGCATATTTTTACGCCACTTTACCTCGAATCGTCGGTGTTTTAGAGACCGCACTTTGAGGAAAATTGGGTTGGGGCTATTGCAGGTCACAGTTTTCGCTTTGGGGCAATTGATTTTTTGGAGTCCAGGTATCTCTCTCACACACACACAAACACACACACACGCACACACACAGAGCAGCTCCATGTTGTGTCATCTTGGGATTGTTAATGTGGAATTACGCTCGAGTTTTCACCTAATGTTAAAAGGAAAGCTATTAAATGTGTTGAGTTGGAAGTTCTTTTTTGATATTTTAAGGGAAATTGAAATATTTGGATTCTTTTATAAGCCAGCGAGTTTCAAAGGTTTGTAACAGACAGGAATTTTAAAGTGGAGGTAGATTCCTGCATTAAATAGGAGGTTGGTGGGTCAAAGATTTTTGTTGTGTCCTTGGGCAAAAGTAACCATACAGAAAATATTAAAGAAGACTGAATGTGAGCCATGTCTGGGCAGATAACGGAACCATAATTTATCCTACAATGGGGAAATTTCAACGTTGCAACATTATCGTACAAGATAAACAACAAAAAAATATGAAAAATACTATAGGAAAAGGGATTAAAAATATGACTAATAATTCACCAATTTTATGTAACTTTTTTGAGGGGATTCGCCACCTGCTTGGCACTATGGAGATGTTACTTAGAATTAGGGCTGGGCGGTATACCGTTTGAACCAGTATACCGGTAATTTTTATTTTTATGATATGAATTTTTTATTTACCGCCATACCGTGTGTGCGCGCATATGTCGGCAACACAGAGCGGCGGAACGTCGCACAGCGGTAGATTGAGCGGGGCTGTTTTTCAGTGTTACACCAAACAAGCCAACAAGCCAGGTAAGGATAGCGAGTTGAGTGGTGCGCGTTTGCTAAAGGGACCGTCTGTGTAGTGTTTTGTGACACAGCTCCCTTTTCGGAGAGCGGGAGTGCGCGGAGCCGTGCCCGGGCGAGAGAGCGTAGAGCGGGAGTGCGCGGAGCCGTGCCCGAGCGAGAGCGCGGGTGCGCGGAGCCCCGCTCTTCACCTTTCGCCCGGGCACGGCTCCGCGCACTCCCGCTCTCCGAAAAGGAGCCGTGTCACAAAACACTACACAGACGGTCCCTTTAGGAAACGCGCCTACCAGGGACGTCTGTGTAGTGTTTTGTGCTGCACTGCCAACGTTACGCAGAGATTGGGGAGAAGATGCAGATTTTACTTTCATGCAATCTTCGTATTCTCCGTCTAAAGGGACCGTCTATGACAAGAAAAGCAAACGTTGGAATGATATTACCAACTCTATCACACTCCACTTAGCCAAAGACAAAAATACCGTTAAATACCGTGATACCGTGATAATTTAAAAAAATACAGTGATATCAATTTTTGGTCATACCACCCAGCTCTACTTAGAATGCTCCACAATATGGCTTTAAACTCATCTAACTTGCATTTATTCAGCTACAGTTTGGTTTATTGCTGAAAAATACTTAGAAAATCCTACATTTGTATCATGAAGGGGCTCGACCCTCCACAGATCTGATCTGTAACTTGGCCTAAAGGTGTCAGATGCTTGTCTCCATACAGATAGATCATTTTAATGCCAGTGGGTGGAACATTTGAGGCAAAGCAATAACATCCCCACAGCGACTGGCAGGGGACACACCCTCTAGTACAGGGGACACACCCTTTAGTACAGGGGACACACCCTCTAGTACAGGGGACACACCCTCTAGTACAGGGGACACACCCTTTAGTACAGGGGACACACCCTTTAGTACAGGGGACACACCCTTTAGTACAGGGGACACACCCTCTAGTACAGGGGACACACCCTTTAGTACAGGGGACACACCCTCTAGTACAGGGGACACACCCTTTTTGAAACTGAGAGCTGCTTCACCAGTTTGAGACGCTCTTCTGAAAAAAACAGTGTGGCTCAGTTAAACTTCAGGCGTAATGAACATATTTTTAAGATATTGTCAGTTTTAAATACAAAGGTCATTATAAAAGAAGAGCAACAGAATAAAAATAATTACATTTTAGATGCAGCTCACTAGTCAATTGTGCAGTTTTTAGAACCTGCGGGCCTCCTTTAGTCCTTGGGGTTGACCTGGTCCCCGTGGGCACCGTGTTGGTGACCCCTGCTCTAGTAGAAAAGTTACACAGTGCACCTTTAACTAGATAGAATATGAAATTAATCCTATATGATGCTAAATTGACAAGCATGTTATAATGTTATTACCACATGAAAAACAAACGTGGAGTTGTGTTTTGTTTCATTCACTTGTTTGAGTAACCCTTTATTTTTAGTCTTTCTACATCTCCAAAGTTCAAAATGCTCTGCTCCACCTTGTGATGTCATGTCGTGCTCATTTTCAAGTCAACAGCTCCTTTTACCTTTTGTTGCGTAGAAATGGGCAATTCCAGGGCTGCAATCATCCAAATGATTCTAGTGAACGTGTGTGGATTTTAAAAACACAGTGGAGCACTTCCTGGGTTACCACATGACATCACAAGGTGGAATAGCGTGTTTTCTATTTGAGAGAATTACTCACCCTAAATATGCAGGTTTTCTGTGTTAAAAATGTGTCTGTTTGTGACGAGGAAACAACATTATAACAGAGATCAGAAAAGAGCGTAATTTGGGCCCTTATAAAAGAAAATATATTTTGAATAAATTTGATGATGGTCGTGAGTCATTGAAGTCATTGAATAAAAGATGAATTATAAGAGCAATTTGTAAAGTCTTAGAAGAAAGAAATGAAAATCAAATCCTTAATCCTTCCATAAACAAAACAATAACTTTTGCTTTTGGACTCTTTCTCTCACTGTGGAAAAACTATATCTAAACCGACGTCCCTGAAAATCACATCACAGTAAATTTCAAAGTAAAATCTACACAATGGCGTTAGGCTGTTGGCTGCTGTCCTTAAAACTCTTTGAGAATTTATTGTGAAAGTTTCATTTTTGTTTCTTCAAAGCTCAGGGATATTAACTGTTCTGGATTCGCTGGAGAGGCATCCACAGACGGAGGGAAAGGGAAATAAAGCCAGAAAAGCACAGACTCTCTCTTTTCGGTTTCAGCTTCAAACACAAACTCATAAATGTGAGATGAGAAGACGATTCCAGTGCTGTCGGGAGAGACGAAAAGCACAAGACGAAGGAGTGAAGAGAGCTATTAATTCACACTGAAACATTACAATAATGAAAGTGCTCATATTACTCTATTTTCTGATCTGTTATAATGTTGTTTCCCCATCACAAACAGACCTGGAGTTGTGTTTTGTTTCATTTACACATGTTTAACACACAAATCCTGCATATTTAGACTTTGCCAGATAGTAGTAGTGGCAGCTTTACATGTCGAATTCACTTTTTGTTGATGCCAGACACATAATAGTATGAATACGTCTTGCTCGGGGGCACAACATAAGGTGAGATTTGAACCAACAATCCACTAATCCACTGCATTGTGAACGTTTTAAGTATTGTAAGTATGAGGCCCCATATTACGGTATTTTCTATGTTATAATGTTGTTTCCTCGTCACAAACAGACCTGGAGTTGTGTTTTGTTTCATTCACACATGTTTAACACACAAACCCTGCAAATTCAGGCTGAGTTCTGTGTCAGTGACAATACAGGAAGTGCTCCATTGTGTTTGTAAACTCCACACACCTTCACTCGAATCAGTTGGATAATTTCAGCTCTGGAATTGCCCATTTCTACTGAACTAAAGGTAAAAGGTGAACATGAAAACTACCATTTCATGACGTCACAAGGTGGAACAGAGCGTTTTGAGCTTTGGAGATGTACAGACTAATAATAAAGGATTACTGAAAGGTGTGAATGAGACAAAACACAACTCGGGTTATGTTTTTGATGAGGAAACAGCATTAGAACAGGGAATCAGTTTTGCATAATACAGGATCTTTATGTTTTCAAAGGTAAAATAAAGGCTACATTCATAAAAAGTACAAGATTGTGGAAGATTTCGGATTCCTTCAGATCCCGAAATTACCGTTCTAATAAACGAGTAGATTTCAATCCAAAATTACACTGGAAAAAAACAAGATGTAGGTGAGTTAAAATGACTTAAATCAAGAACATTTTACTTTATTTGTGTAGATTCAACTTAAGTAAAATGATCTGCCAGTGGAATAGTGTGTAAAGTGTGTTTTTCTTAATTCAAGCAACATTTGATTTTGTTTCTTATTTTAAATGTTAAAACGTTTTCGTTTTTTCTTATTTTAAGTGTAGCAACAGTGGCGGAGTTAGAAATGTGGGGGTCCTAAGCGAGCTGGAGTTTGAGGCCCTCACTATAATACACTGTTTTGATTCTTTTGTTGTTGTTGTTTGTTTGTTTGTTTGTTTGTCTGTTTTTCCCCATTGTTCTTGAGACATGCACATCTTTATTTATTTGAATTATGGTGGATTGGAAACTTATTACGTCTTATTACTTACGTAGCCTACTCCATAACCAGAGCTGAAAGTAGTTTTACTTTTTCGCCAGTACAATTACATTTGTGTTTACATCTATTACATATGATTATTTTTTATTATTTTTCATATGATTCTGGTCTAAAAGTAAACTACCCTCATTTTACGTCAGAAAATCCAATTTCTCTGAGGCCCATTGGTGGCACTGAGCGCAATTGTTTGGGCATCTGACTACTTTTACCGGTAGTGCCGCCTCAGAGTAACAAGATTTATTTTCATATTTTGAGTCCAAAAAGTCTTGTTCCACTGGCAGATCATTTACTTGTCAAGTGAAATTTGCTTAAATCATGATAAAACTTTCTTAATTGAAATCATCTTGTTTTTTGCAATGTAGGATTCAAATTTCCAAAGTGCATTTTCACCTATACTTTATTATTAATTTTGGTGGGTACTTGTACTTAACTTGGACAGAGTTTGGCGTTTTGTTTTTTCATTTCTACCAGACAAATATTCTGTCATTTTTCACACAGAGAACAGGTGAGTGTGATAAATCCTTGCCATTTACAAAAAAAACAACTGAAATGTCCAAAATCTCGATCCAGAATTACGTTTCAGCCAAAAAGCATCGATCAAACCCCTGTCCATCATCTGTCTCATCTTTTAGCACGAAAAACACTTTACAAACACAATGTCAGTGCAATATCACATTGAAAAGCACCCACATGTCCTTCCTATATTACTGCTAAACCATATATTATGTCAATGTATTTATATCCAAAGCAAAAAACAAAGAAAAGAAAAAAAACCCACAAAAAATAAATGTTTTAATTAATCTGCCAGAAAATACATAGGTGGAAAAAGCAACGTATTTTAGACTTTTCATCTGCGCTTCATTTCGGAGTGAATATGTTCAAGATTCATAAATAACAGTAAAGTTATTCAGATAATGCACAATGTAAAATCAGATTAAAAATGACTCAGATGTTTTCAGTTCAGTTCATAAATTGATTTGTAAAGGTGATTCTCAAACCAAGGACACCAGTGGATTTAGATAAGAAGCAAAACTGGTACAAAACTCGTACAACTTCAGTAAAAGACGGCTGAACTTTCACTCAAAGTTTGATTTTCTACTTGAAAGTGGAAAATATCACGTACAATTTGAATGGAAATCCTCCTGCAATCATCCTTTATTATTATTACACCACCAGATGCCCTCCCTGTAGTAAATCTGCAACAGGGGTGAAGTGTTTTGCCCATGGACGCAACAACAATATGTTATAAGTTAAAAAAAGATTAGCGGACGAACCTTTAACTCATTATTTCCATTGTTTACCATATACAGCACTGTAAAATGATCAGTTTGTCTGATTTTACTACTTATAGGTTTGTGTTTGAGTAAAACGAACATTTTTGTTTCATCCAATAAACTACTGACAACATTTCTCCCAAATTCCAAATAAAAATATTGTCATTTAGAGCATTTATTTGCAGAAAATGACCAAAAACGGTCAAAATAACAAAAAAGATGCAATGTTTTCAGACCCCAAATAATGCAAAGAAAACATATTCATTTTTAAACAACACAATACCAATGTTTTAACTTCACAACGATGAACACTGCAGTGTTTTTTATACTTTTCAGACGCTGGAATAAAATGTAGAGATGCTAATTTCAGAAAGAAAAAAAAAATGCAGTGGTCTCTTATGTTTTTTTAGAGCTGTTTATTCTTCTTCAACTTTGTAATCTAGAAAAATTAAACAAATCTGTATATATAAATGGGCAAAGCTAACCCGCTAGCCGCCACGATCCAAACAGGAAGTGAACATTTTGACCCCATTTTGGTCTTAAAATGTTCGTATTACCCCACTTTACATCATCCTAGTTTTTTTTATTTAGCTGTTTTGTCCATTCCACAAATCCCTGTAACTGCCAGCCTCCATGAGCTTCATTTGACTGGAGCTGAACTCTTATTTGTGACGTCACACTCCCTTAGTCCACTTCTTAATACCGTCTACGGCCTGTAATCGCCGGTAAAACCCTTTAAATTGCTGGTACTTTTGACACAGTGTATATCTATTGTATACTTTATACTCTTAACACTTGTAAATACCTCGTCTCGGTCTGAAATATGAGCACTTTGAACGCTCTAAGGTCGGAGGAGCAGAGGGGGTGTGGTCGTGTCTGTAATCTCTGCGGGTTGTGTAGAGGTAAAATAAACACGCGCTGATCAATGGTGGGATTAAGTCTGGCGTTGGCTCTAGTTCACGTTACAGTCACCCGTCGGACTATAGGAGCGAGTACACGGTGTTAAAAGCATCATATTTCACCGGAGTGACACGTACCAACCCGCCTAAAGTACCAGGATGTCGGGGGCAGATGGAGGGGCGGTGGATAAGAGGGAGCGATGGTGTAAAGATGATGGGGTTAAGTTGGGGGGTCAGAGTAAAATTTCATGACACAAAGCAAAACTCGGTGCGTTGGAGTTGGTGTGTGTGTTTGAGGAGCACAGAAGGAGGGAGGACACATGTATAGATCATTTAACTGAGCTATTACAATGCTTCAGGCTTATATATGGAGCAGATATACGTATATTTCATGGATTCACTCACAGGCAGTGGTGGTAAGACACTTCTGACGCCATAGGAATTGATTTATGGACAAAATTGGAAATAAAAACACCAGGATCAAGTAGAGCAGGTAAATACGAACATTTTAAGATCAAAATGAGGACCCTGACAGCAGAGGTTATAGAAAGAGGAGCAACGGTTTCTCACTACAAAGTGAACTGGAGCCAGAAGCGCGACCATGTCTACTTCCTATGTCCATCCATCCATCTTCTCCCGCTTAATCCAGCTGGGTCGCGGGTGCTGCCCAATCCTCATAGCACCTGACCCCCCCATGAACCCCTCTGCGGGTGGTGAGCCCACAGGAGGGTGGACGTCATGGTCCTTGATTTTAGTTCAGGTGCTGCATGTTTTGGGTTGATGGGGGAAACCCAGAGGAAACCCATCCAGACACAGGGAGAACATGCAAACTTCACACAGAAAGGCCCGGGCTTGCTGTGAGGCCTGAGTGTTGCCACTCAGCCACCGTGTCGCCTACTTCCTATGTCCTACTTCCTATTTCCAACTTCCTACAGTGGCAATTTACTACAGGTGTAAAAAACACAGCAAAACCAGAATTAAGGCACTGAATTTTATGTCAATTGATCCAGTAAGTGAGTAAGTAAGTGAGGAAGTGAGTAAGTGAGTAAATGAGGAAGCAAGTAAGGAAGTGAGGAAGTGAGAAAGTAAGTAAGTAAGTAAGTAAGTAAGTGGGTAAGTAAGTAGGTAAGTAAGTAAGCGAGTAAGTAAGTGAGGAAGTGAGGAAGTGAATAAGTAAGTAAGTGAGGAAGTGAGGACGTGCGAAAGTAGGTAAGTAAGTAAGGAAGTGAGTAAGTAAGTAAATGAGTAAGTAAGTAGGTGAGTAAGTAAGCGAGTAAGTAAGTGAGGAAGTGAGGAAGTGAATAAGTAAGTAAGTGAGGAAGTGAGGACGTGCGAAAGTAGGTAAGTAAGTAAGGAAGTGAGTAAGTAAGTAAATGAGTAAGTAAGTAGGTGAGTAAGTAAGTAAGTAAGTGAGAAAGTAAGTAAATGAGTAAGTAAGTAAGTGAGGACGTGAGAAAGTAGGTAAGTAAGTAAGGAAGTAAGTAAGTAGGTGAGTAAGTAAGTAAGTAAGTAAGTAGGCAAGTAAATGAGTGAGTGAGTGAGTAAGCCTGGACTAGAAGCCTCCTATGGGCCCCTTTAAGAAATTAAAAGGATGAGGATCCAATTCTAGGTCCCTAAAACCCTGAGTCCACAGACCATTTTGTCCCCACTGTCCACTGTCCTGTCAGTACTGACTGTATATATAAAAGAAAGAAATATATTCATAAATAAATATAAAGAGTCGACTCAAAATGAACTGCGGCTCCTCATTTTGGTCGTAAATGTTCATATTAACTCGCTCTACATGATCCTGGTGTTTTTACTGAGCTATTATGTCCATAAATCAAATCTTATTCCTTCAAACTCGCCTCGTAACTGCTGGCCTCAGTGAGCTTCATTTGACTGGAGCTGAACTGAGGAAAAAAAACATATCTAGCTAAAATAAAATGACTCAAAACAAGAACATTTGACTTTATTTGAGTAAATTCAACTTGACAAGTAAAACGATCTGCCAATGGAAAAAGTGTGTTTTTCTTAATTCAAGCAACGTGCAATTCTGTTTCTTATTATAAGCGAAAAAGTGTTTTGTTTTTCTTATTTTAAGTGTAACAAGATGTATGTTCATATTTTAAGTACAAAAAGTCTTGTTCCACTGTTGTCAAGTGAAATTTACTGAAATCGTGATAAAACTTTCTTAATTCAAGTCGTCTTAGCTTTGATTAGCTAAGATTTTGTTTTTTGCAATGTAAAAAAGCAAAAAAAAAAGGAAACAAATCTGCGTTCTCAGAAGGGCCAGTTCACGAGATAAATTCCACCATAAAACTCCAACCATCCTCCACCCAAAACCTCATAATTTCACAGTATACAATGGAAAGTTCTGATATCATGAGAACATAACATAGCCGAGTGATTAATCAGGTAAAATCAGGTCCAAACGCTGCCTCTCCTCTCCAAGTATGCAGCCTCTCTTCACCCCGGGGTCACACACACAGTCGTGACGGGCCCCGGCCTCTTCAAACGGCTCTTCTTCACCGCTCCTTGTAAACTAGGTGCTTTTCCAGGCGTTAAAAGGTGAAAATGAGGCGATTCATTACGCCCCTCTCCAAATGTAATAGGCCTAAAAGTGCTTCGGTCTCACTTAAAGCTGCTGGAGTGTTTTCGCCGCCTCTGATGTCATTTGCTACAAAGGGAATAATAATGACTTGAAACGACTGGATTCGTTTTAAGCTCCTCGCGTCGGTTTGCGGTTTGTATTAATGGAGCGTGGGCCGGGGTCTGTGTGCGAGAATGCGGCGGCGGAGCGCTGGGTTTCGGGCGAGTATTGATAAACAAATGACTGGCGTAGTAAAAGGAGGTCATTAAAATATGGCTGGAGAGTCAAGACGAGATGGAAGATATTAGCGTCGCATGATTAGGAGAGAAAGACGCAGTGATTTTTCTGACAGAAATCAAATTTGAGATTTCGGTTTAAAAAGTAGGATCCAAGAGTTGAACCATGAGGTCTGCGGGAGTCTGTTCGATTTCACACTCAAATAATGATTGTGCTGTGATTTCGAAATATCGTGCAGCCAGAAGACAGTGTTTATTGATACTTGTGTGATGCTAACTGGAAGCACTGCTCTGTCTGAAGCTCCGTTACTCACGTTAGACTTTAATATGAGTTTTATTTGAACACGACTGAACCAGAAAGAGCTGAAGTGGTTGGAAATACAACAGGTGAGCTGGTTTGTGTCACTCTCAACTTTTTTGCTGAAAATCTAAACAGGACCATGAATAGATTTAAAGCTGCAGTGTGTAACTTTTTGTCTGGGCGTCCGTCACCGGCTTGTTTCTATGGATATGTCATTGCTCTGCCCAGAATGTTACAGATAGTTTTATAGTTAAAAAATACCTAGAAAAACGGGTATTCTGACTGTGAGCGGCATCGCCTCTCCACAGATCTGACCTGTGACTTGGTCCGGTTTGGTCTCCATGAAGATAGAAATGTTACACAATGCACCTTTAAATGCCCAAATGTTCTATGCCTGTGGTTGGAATAGTAAAAGTAGTTTTTAGGAACAGTGTAAGTAAATGTAGTTTTTGTTTGTTTTGGCTTCTTAGAGAGTTCACTTTTGTACTTTTTTGGTCCTGGTTTGATCCTGGTTTAGTCCAGATGTAGACCTAGTTTGATCTTGTTACTAGTCCTAGTTCAGTCTTGGTCTTAGTTCTGGTTTAGTCCCAGTTTAACTCTGGTTTAGTCCCAGTTTAGCTCTGGTTTAGTCCCAGTTTAGCTCTGGTTTATTCCCAGTCTAGTCCAAGTTTAGTCAAGGTCTAGTCCTGGTTTAGTCCTGGTTTAGTCCCAGTCTTGTCCTGGTTTAGTCCCAGTCTAGTCCAAGTTTAGTCAAGGTCTAGTCCTGGTTTAGTCCTAGTTTAGTCCCAGTCTAGTCCTTGTTTAGTCCCATTCTAGTTCAGGATTAGTCCCAGTCTTGTCCTGGTTTAGTCCGAGTCTAGTCCAAGTTTAGTCAAGGTCTAGTCCTGGTTTAGTCCTGGTTTAGTCACAGTCTAGTCCTGCTTTAGTCCCCGTCTAGTTCAGGTTTAGTCCCCGTCTAGTCCAGGTTTAGTCCCAGTCTAGTCCAAGTTTAGTCAAGGTCTAGTCCTGGTTTAGTCCCAGTCTAGTCCTGGTTTAATCCCATTCTAGTTCTGCTTTAGTCCCAGTCTACTTCAGGTTTAGTCCCAATCTAGTCCAGGTTTAGTCCCAGTCTAGTTCAGGTTTAATGCCAGTCTAGTCCAGGTTTAGTGAAGGTCTAGAACTGGTTTAGTCCTGGTCTAGTTCTGGTTTAGTCCTGTTCTAGTTCTGGTTTAGTCCCAGTCTAGTCCATGTTTAGTCTTGCTTTAATTATGGTTTAATCCCCGTCTAGTCCTGGTTTAGTCGAGGTCTAGTCCTGGTTTAGTCGAGGTCTAGTTCTGATTTTGGCGCAGGTTTAGTCCAGGTTTAGTCCAGGTTTAGTCCAAGTTTAGTCCAGGTTTAGTCCAGGTTTAGTCCAAGTTTAGTCCAGGTTAAATGTAGTGTACGAGTGCATGTACGCGTCTGGATCCAGTGGCACTTCTAAAACTCCAGCATCAGATACGTTTTGAAGTCACTGTTCACATTCTGACAACAATACCCCATAATACCTGTTATTTTAGTGGATCCCATTAGAATAACAAACATTTCCTTTGGCTGTTTGACTCAGAGCCTCCCTCCTCTCTCCTCTGCACCTGCATTTTTCCACTTCTGAAATTCAGGAAAAGGGTTGTGGGGGGTGAAGTATGAAGAAGTGGAGAGCCAAAAAAAGGACTTTTCTTCAAACCGGTAATAACTTTCAGAGGGAATACTGAGGAAGTTAAAAAGAATAAGTCTTGCCCTTGATTTCCTAACACTTTTTTAAGCAGCAGTGAATTTCCTGGAGTGATAAGGGCTTAGCCAATGTAATCCTCACAGGAGTCTTCACTGGCACGCCACGAATCAAGAGCCATTCGCCAAGCGGCAATAAAAATAAAAAATGTGGAGAAGATACAGACGAGAAGAGGCTGCTCGGGTGCGTCTGCAGTGTAATGTGATTGGATGTGGAGGTGCTGTCATAAATAGTTTGTAATTGAATTAAGTTGAAATAAAAATATGTGTTTTGGGCAAGGCTGTGTCATCGCCTAATCGTATAAAGTTGCAATATGGAACTTTTCCTGGTGAGGGGCTGCCAAATAGACGCTTTATAGTGATTGGTTTTGCACAAGAATGGCTAAATTGTCTATCTTGCATTTACTTCTAGGAGTTTTTATGACAAAGAATGAAAACGATGCATTTTCGCTATAATCTGGCACCAGCACTTCTCCTATGACTTTTGTTTTTGGTTATTGTAGGTTGCGCACTGTCCCTGTACAAATAAAACACACACCAGACCTCGCCTCTCCACAGATCGGACCCGTAACGTGGCCTGGTGGTGTCAGCCGCTTGTCTCCATCGAGATTTATATGTTTTATGTCATGTTGAGAGCTTTTATTTAGCGCAGTACCATCATTATCTCTATGGAGGTTGCCAATAAAGTTGTAAAACTCAGAATAAAGATGCATGTTTTTCTTCAGGGAAATAAAAATGGACATAAAGACAAAAAACAAAACAAAAACTTTTATTTTAGTCCAAAAAAGTACTTTACAACACAACAAGAAAGTGGAGATTTATGTAGAAGAAACAAACAAAAAATATTGTAAGGAGAAAGTCATAAGAAATGACAAATATTGGTTGTTGTGAGATTGAAATAGAGTTTTTTCGTGAATTTTATGCCAGATGCCCTCCCTATTACAACCTGCTTGGGGTTGGGACCTGCACAGAAACAGTTCATGGGTCTGTTAGATGGAAAAGATGTAGAAATCAAACCATCGCCCACCAAAGTATTCACTCTGTATTCAAGAGGAGAGTCCAGGGCCCAGATGCTGCTAAACCAGGGATATTAATATAAGGGAGTAACAGGAGAGAGGAGGAGAAGAGAAGGAGGAAATGGGAGGATAAAGGCAGAAAGGAGGAGAGAGAGGAGGAGAAGAGGAGGCAAGGAGAAGGAGAGGAGAGGAGAAGAGAGGAGGAGGAGAAGAGAGGAGGAGGAGAGAAGGAGAGAGGGGAGAGAAGGAAGAGAAAATTGAAGGAGGAAACAGGAGGAGAAGGCAGAAAGTGGGAGAGAAGGAGGAGAAAAGAGGAGGAAATGACAGGAAAAAGGTGGAAAGGAGGAGAGAGAGGAGGAGAAGAGGAGAGAGGAGAAGAAGAGAAGGAGAGGAGGAGGAGAGGAGGAAAAGAGAAGGAGAGGAGGAGAAAAGGAGAAGAGAAGGAGAGGAGGAAAAGTGAAGGTGAGGAGGAGAAAAGAGAAGGAGGAAACCGGAAGAAAAAGGTGAAAAGGGAGGAGAGAGAGGAGGGGAAGAGGAGAGGAGGAGAGAAGGAGAAGAGAAGGAGGGGAGAGAAGGAGGAGAAAAAGAGAAGGAAACAGGAAGAAAAAGGCGGAAAGGAGGAGAGAGAATAAATTTTAACATTATGACAACCCTGAAGTAGCATTTGTCATAGTAGTAGTTTCATGACAGTAAAATATTATCTGTATCTGTCTTAATATTAGTGGGCTGAAATTCTAAATATTTGTTAACAAAAGTAGTTGTAGAAGTAACACAGAACGCAGTATTTATAGTTGTAGTACTATAGTTGTAGTAGTATAGTGTGCAGTATTTTCACCAGTACAGACCTGTGTACATCACCTTCCCCTCACTTCAAATATTCAAATCGAGACACGGATTTGACACTTTCTGTATTTTTTTGGTTCCTTTAAAAAACAAAGAAAGAGAGAACGAGAGAGAGAAAGATAAACAAACAGACGATTGAGAGACAGAGGGAAAGAGCGAGAGAAAAAGAGAGAGAAGGAGAGGGCGAGAGTGACAGGAAGACGGTTCTGATCGGTGACGAAGAGGGATAGAAAAAAAACATTAATAATTTACGAGTGTCTCCTCTGACAGGAAGCTGTGATGTGCTGCCATTTCTTCACACCATGAGTCAAAGCCATAGACGGGAAACAGCATAAATATTCCCCCGATGAAGACGTAACCAGCCCCATCTGACAACACGTGACAGGCCACAAGCGTTAAGGACAGAAAAACCTCTCTGTGCGTTTAATCACGCCATAGTCCGGCTAATTAACGACACAGTATATGTGTGAGGGCGGAGGACAAGTGGGGCAATGATGGGTTAGTTTAATACATACATGGGGATTTTTGACATGAATGAAGTGACAGTGGTGGTAGTAGTAGTAGTAGTAGTAGCAGTAGGAGTAGTAGTAGTAGTAGTAGTAGTGGTAATAGTAGTTGTGGTAGTAGTGACAGTAGTAGTAGTGGTAGTAGTAGAAGTATGGCTATTTAAAAGATGCATGTGTGTTATGGTGTAGTACAAGTGGTTTACTAGTGGATTATTTTAATAAATACATGGATATTTTTGACTTGAATGAAGTGATAGTAATAGTAGTAGTAGTAGTAGTAGTAGTAGTAGTAGTAGTAAAAGTATGGCTGTTTAAAAGATGTGTGTGTTATGGTGTAGTACAAGTAGTTTACTTTGGGTTATTTTAATAAATATGGGTATTTTCGGACATAAATGAAGTGAGTGCTAGTACTAGTGGTAGTAGTAGTAGTGCTAGTACTAGTGGTAGTAGTAGTAGTGATAGTAGTAGTGGTAGTAGTAGAAGTATGGCTTTTTAAAAGATATGTGTGTGTTATGGTGTAGTACAAGTGGTTTACTTTTGAGTTATTTTAATAAATACATGGGTATTTTTGACATGTAATGAAGTCACAGTAGTAGTAGTAGTAGTAGTAGTAGTAGTAGTAGTAGTAGTAGTAGTAGTAGTAGTAGTAAAAGTATGGCTGTTTAAAAGATGTGTGTGTTATGGTGTAGTACAAGTAGTTTACTTTGGGTTATTTTAATAAATACATGGGTATTTCGGACATAAATGAAGTGACAGTGCTAGTACTAGTGGTAGTAGTAGTAGTGCTAGTACTAGTGGTAGTAGTAGTGGTAGTAGTAGTAGTGCTAGTACTAGTGGTAGTAGTAGTAGTGATAGTGGGAGTAGTAGAAGTATGGCTTTTTCAAAGATATGTGTGTGTTATGGTGTAGTACAAGTGGTTTACTTTTGAGTTATTTTAATAAATACATGGGTATTTTTGACATGTAATGAAGTCACAGTAGTAGTAGTAGTAGTAGTAGTAGTAGTAGTATAATAATAATAATAATATATAATAATATTTTAGACATGTAATTAAGTGACAGTGGAATTAGTAGAAGTAGTATTGGTAGTAGCGATTGTAGTAGTAATAGCAGTAGTAGAAGTGGTAGCTGTAGCAGTAGATTGGCTGTTTAAAAGATGTGTGTATTATGGTATAGTACAAATAGTTGGGTATCTTAATAAATATATGGATATTTTAAATATGTAATTAAGTGACAGTGGTAGTATTGGTGGCAGTATTGGTAGTAGTATTGGTAGTAGTAGTAGTAGTAGTAGTAGTATGGCTTATTAAAATATGCATGAGTTTTGTTATAGTACAAGTGTTTTAATGTTAGTTAATACAATAAGGGAGGGATTAACAGTAGTGGTAGTAGCGGTAGTATTTGTGGCAGTAGTAGTGGTAGCAGTAGCAGTAATGGTGGTAGTAGTAGTAGTAGTAGTGTGAATTGTGTTATACGAATAAACTTGTCTTGTCTAGTAGTAGTAATAGTAGTAGTAGTATGCCAAGGGGAGACTGACAAAAATGTCACTTTGCCCCTCCAGCACCTACCACAAACACAGCACCCAAAAAATGTTATATTACACCATATAAATAATATAAATATAACGTATAATAAATCTGTTTTGCCAAATGACACAACTACCAACAATTGCATGAACGCCCAATTCTCTAGTGACAAGACGACCGACTCTGACACAAAAAAAACGACGAAAACGTGAATTTAAACCTTGTGATGGCGTTAACACATCACTACCGCGCGCAAACCAAACAGAATTGCCCTTTAAAAAACCTTCTCTCTCCAATAGTTCGGCTCCATCTGATCAAAGCTTCCTCGCCGCTCTCAAATATTATGTGAAACCCGTGGCTTGTTTTTCTCTACACCAGCCCCGTGTATTTGCTTCTCTTACCCTGTTGTTTTTTGTCTTTCTGTCTCCAAAATCTGAAACATCTTGTCTGGAAGTTTGGCTGGGGAGCTGCGGTTCATGAAAAATGCATTGCTTTCGCTCCTTCGCTCAGTCCTGCGCTCTTCTGATAGTCATGTCATCTCAAATCTTGCCCGTGTAGATTCATTATGTAGCAGGATCGACTGAGGAAGCAACGCAGACGGATATATACATGTACATTACCCCAAAATATTTAGAAACCGATTCCAATTAAACACGGCCGAAGGAAATGTTCTTGATATTTGGGAGTAAATAATTTGGAACAGGAAACGTTCCCCCCTCAGGCTGTTTTTCTCTTTCTCTGTCGGCTTGTGGGGTAAGAGTGTCAGTTCGTGTGAGGTGTCAAAACCGAGGAGTCTGGTTTTGTAAGAAAAATCACTGAAAGGAAACGTTTAAAAAGGGAATAATTAAAGCCGCATTGTGTGACTTTCCCGGTGGAGGGTCCGTCAAACGCTTTTCTCCGTGGAAATGTTATTGCTTCGCCTGGAATGTTTCACACCACCACAGTGTTAAACCTTTTTGTTTTCACGGAGACCAAACCAGACCAAGTTACAGGTCAGATCTGTGGACTGACAGTAAAACTAGGATAAATATTTACAACAAGCAGCCTTATATCCCTCCAAAATAATAATTAAATTCTTTCACCAAGTGGAATATTATTAGAAAAAGTAAAGGTAACACTTCATAATACCTACACTAATTATGGACCTAATAAATGATAAACAAATTAATTCATGTTTTAATTCACCAATGTTTATAAAGAATGATTCAGGCCAAGTCACTACGTTTTGTTTTTTTTTTCCCATATAGATGTTATTGCTTTGTCTGGAATGTTTCACAGTGTAGCATTAAACCTTTCTATCTTCATGGAGACCAAACCAGACCAAGTTACAGGTCAGATCTGCGGAGAGGCGACCCCGCTCACAGTCAGAATGTCTGTTTTTGAGCTTTAAAACCACCTGTAATTGAATAAATGTAGCTGTTTAATGTCATATTATGGAATATTCCAGGTAGAGCAATGACATCTCCATAGAAACCTTAGTGAGCCTTAATAGTTTCTAGTTTATTGAGACTAATTCGGGCTTAATATCGCCTTAATTAAAGAGTTAGGGTTATGCATTAGGGTATAAATGATAAAATGTCTTCTATGGTGCAGTAATATTAAATGTTACCAGCTGAAAATTTGAAAATCATTTTGAACAACTGATCAACAGGGTAAATTTTAGGGTTATTTTACTTCTATGGGGTATTAACTGCTAACACATACACATTTAGATCACCGCGTCACCTTTTATTGTTGGAAAAAAATGTCAAATTTGCCAGAAACAATCTATTAACATGTTTTATATTTGAAGTTTCATTTTCGTTTACAATCAGGCTTCTGTTAACGAAACTACTGCGCACCAGGTTTGTGAAGTTGTAGAGTCTTGTTTTGTATCATGTTTTTGTATATTTATGGAGAATTGTCGTGTGGGAGCATGAGGACGTAGGATTGTGGGCGGAGAATTGGACAAACGTTGCTGCAAACAGTAAGAAGGGTTCGAATAGGGCCTGAGAGAGATCACTAAATGACTCAAACATGCATGGATGACAACTAAAAACCTCTTATAAATAACAGGAAATAACATTATAACATGGCAGGAATCTCAAAGAGCTTCCTGTTGTAAACACTGTCAAAAATAACTGCAAAAGGATCCAACTATTTGACTCAATTTTGACTTTTTGAGGATAGTAGGGAAAGGCCCATATAGATTTTTCGATACCGATATCCGATATTTGTTCTGCCGCTCTGGCCAATACCAATATTTTTGGTTTAAAATCGAGCAAGTCCGACAAATTTATCTTAAGTTAAAATTCACAAATTAACTTTTCACTTTTGTAAAAATCATAACAAAACATATTCATCTGGGATCCGTGTACCGTCCGTTCTTTTGAATTTTAATTGAGAACGAAAAACAATAAAATGAGAAAACAGTTTGTTATTTCATTATTCCATTTTAGTGTCAAACAAAAAACAGATTTCAACCTCTATTTCTACTATTTAATTTCAAAAAACAGTCATCGCGCCTATTTCAATTTTGATATTTTATTCTCTCTGGTTTATTTGCGCTGGAAGTTCTGCTGTAGGACCTGAAAAACCACTGCAGTTTTGTGGACGGACGTTCTCTCTTCTTTTATAGCGACGCGTTTACTTTTGCGTCTTAGAAAGTAACTGCTGAACTCCGTGATGAGAAACAGGAAGCAGCGAGGTGATAAACTCTGCTTTGTTCAATTAACACTGAATTCACAGACGCGCTAAACATCACAACCTCCAGGACAAATAAACCAGAGAATAAAATATCAAAACTGAAACAGGCACAATGACTTTTGTCTTTTGATTTTAGTTGAAATAAACATTAAATTAAATATTGGAAATAGAGATAAAATCAGTTTTTTGTTTGACACTAAAATGGAATAATGAAATAACAAACTGTTTCCCCATTGTACTGCTTTCGTTCTTAATTGAAATTCAAAAGAACGAACGGTACACGGACCATCTGAGGGTAGAAAATCTTTTGTTTGACATTTGTGTAAACACAGAGCCAAATAACACTCGTCTATTTCAATTTTTACGCATTAATCTGTTCAAAAAGAGGGCACAGAGAAAGAATATCAGCGTTGAGCATTGATTCTTTGACGCCAAAACCAAATAATCTGTCTCGTTATGTTTCGATACCGATACTGGACCCGATATATCGCCCGTACAGGGGACAGAGTCGCGTTTGGGGGTAACACTAAACAGCTCTGTCGTCTCTGTCAGTGTCTTTCTTTTGATCAGAGGGTTTTGAGGAGCGCTCTTGAGTCCAGCTGTGTCCCTGCGGCGTCTCTCAAGTGTAATAAACCAGCTCCCACCACTTCAAACACCCGCTAAATATTCACATGTCAAGAACAGTGCCGTGTTTTTTGCTTATTTTTCATGACATAGATTAATGGTGTTGGTATGCTAATAGTAATGGTATGTTCAAAGTGATCCGAAGAGCGTCTTTTCAGCTCTCCAAACAGCACAGCGCATCGTCTGAACCAAAAAGAAAGTTAGGGCTGGGAGAGATATCAGTAATAATTGAAGGTATCAAGCCAATATTTTACCTTTTTAGAATAAAATCAACTTCAAATTGTGGGCCTTGGGTTTTAACCTACTGATACTGGCTGCAACAACAAGAAAACTATAGTGCTGAAAACTAAAAAATACCTAAAATTAAATAAAATCAATATTGTACCATATTATAATATAATATAAGTTATAAAATAATGACTAACCAACAGGGGTGTAATGATATTCAAGTATACTCAACCTCACAGTACGATATTTATTGCGATATCGTGGGAAAGCTCAGGATATTACGATATTCTACATAATAATAACATTATAAAATGCTTTGACCAGTCATTTGGTACAACATTTATTGTCATTAGGGATGGAACGATATCCAAATCTCTCTACAATACTTTTACGATATACATTTTATGGTACGATATTTATTGTAATATTTTGTGGAGGCTCATAAAACTGTGAATATGTGACTTTTTCCTCCAAAAACGCCTTCACAAGACTTAACCCAAAGAATAAAGCTGTAAAAGTGTTTAGAACAGTTATTTCTTCATGTCGTCTGCACTGAAACAGAGCAAAGGATCATGGTCTATGTAGTTCCCTCTGTTTGTTTTAGCTATTTCTGCATCAGAACTGTTCATTTAAACAAAAAGACTTGTGATTCGATATATTGTGACGGTTCTTTGACCTCTGACGATACGATACCACGATATTTTGGCCATTGTTACACCTCTACTAACCAAATAATTAAGATACTAACAAAGACTTAACTAAAAGTATGTAACGTTCAGGAGGTGGCATAGCACCCGTATGATTTCATAGAAGTTAAAACCATAATTTGGAACATTCTCCATGGGGATAGACGAGATTTATGTCATATTGTGGAACATTATAGCCGAAATTTCCATGGAAACCAGCAGGAGGCTAAATAAGAGTGAGGTTTGTGGAGATGTAAGCGACCAACAACCAACACGCTTCAATTTTGGTCTGTTTTTGGTCTAAATATTGTGTCTACTGTAATGTCATGCAAGAATAATTGTTGTGAAACTTTATTATGACACAATAAAGTATAAAAACAACAATAATTTGGTCAAAGTTTTGGCCAGAAAGTTACATACTGTGGCTTTAACTAAACAAATCGAAGTTAAAGTTATAAAATTATAGCAAGGCAGTCAAAGGTTTAGTCCTCATTTTGATGGGATACAACACAGAATAAACCTAGACTAACTCAAAGACAAATTCACAACTAAACCAGGACTGAACCAGACTAAACCAGGACAAAAACCAGGTCTAACCCCACTGAGAATGTCAGATATTGTGTAAATAAAAACTATAATAACACATTTTCGTTTATATAACACTTTTTTGGACTGTCAAGAACACAAAGCAATCAGTTAAACAAGGAAGTGAGAATTCTAATCAAAATACACTTCATCACTTATAATTTAAGTTTTAACATTTATATTTATGAATGAAATCTCTTTGTGTGCTGCTGGCATGTTTATTTTCCAGTGTGCTGATTGCTTCTTGTTGACAGAGGTAATGGGGAGTTCAAAGCAGTGAATTTCGCCTGGGGAGAAGTCGTTTTTTCCTTTTGACAGTTCACGTTTCATGGAGCCATCACGCCTAATTTGCCTCTTTTTGTCATTTATAGCCCCGATTGAAAAGAACAAGCGCCCCGATGCCGCCGTGTGTGGCGCATTGTTCAGGCGCGCTGGGAGACGCTTTGTTCAATTGTCTGTAATGGTTTCTGATTAGCAGCTTCATCCAGTTTACATGGAGTGTGTTAAGAAATTGCATTGATGTTGGAAATAATATGGGACTGTAATATTTGTTTAACAGCGATTTCACAAGATCAGGAACACGTCAAAGCCTGGATTAGCTTCCTGTTGTGACATAGGTTACACTGCATGAGACTGCTGTTACGAAAATCTGTGCAAAATAATAAAGAAGGATAGGACTTTTTAGGCTTTTTATGTACATTTGTGAAAAATAAGTTATGATATAAAAATTGTATGTATATTAAAGGTCTTATATTACGTAAAATTGACTCTTGTGAGCTTTAGACAAACTTTATTCATCCACAAGGGAAATTATTTGGACACTCATCACAATATAATATAATAGCAAAGAGAAAAAAGTATGAATGGTAATAAAACGGTCGAAATAAGTAACAAAAGAGGTAACAAGTGGTGGCGTCAGATAAATTATACATACAGTACTGTGCAAAAGTTTTAGGCAGGTGTGGAAAAAATGCTGTAAACGAGGACCGCCTTCAAAAATGGAAGTGTTCATCATTTATTTTCATCAATCAACAAAATGCAGTGAATGAACAAAAGAAAAATCGAAATAAAATCAATGTTTGGTGTGAGTTTTGCCTTCAGAAGAGCATCAGGTCTTCTAGGTTTACTTGCAGACAGTTTGTGAAGGAACTGGGCTGGTCTGTGTTCCAAACATGTTGAAGATCTAAGCTCAGATCTTGTGTGGATGGAGCTTCCTCACATCCTTCTGTCTCTTCATGTTAATCCCAGACTCACTCCATGATGCTGAGGTCAGGGCTCTGTGGGGCCCAGACCATCACCAACACAACTTCTGCTTCTTCTTCTTTACGCTGAAGATTGTTCTGAATGGCTTTAGCTTTTTATTTGTTCACTCACTTTGCATTTTGTAAAGTGACACAAACAATCATTATATATTTTCGAAAACATTCTTTGTTTACAGCATTTTTTCACACCTGCCTAAAACTTTTGCAGAGTACTGTATGTATATGTACAAGTCAAATTAAATAGAAAAATAAGTACCATATTTTTCAGACTATAAGTGGCTTTTTTCAGGGTTTGGGTGGTCCTGACTTATACTCAGGTGCGACTTATATATTACATTTTTCACACTGAGCCCATAGACCAAATATATGAATTGTATATATGAATCAAAAATGAAAAAAAAAAACACATCGTTATTCATTTTTTCATTTTGTTTTTAAAGACAAATAATTTTAAAAAGAGTTTTTTTTGTTTACTTATTTTTGGTTCTATATTGAAAAACGAACGAACGAACGAATGATACACGGACTGTTCTCTATTGGGTTGTTTTTATTACTATAACTTCTATAACTCGCCTTTCAAGATGAAATATCGGTTCTTGGTCTCTGATTTTATAAAATAAATTTCCCCCAAAAAAGTGCGACTTATGGTCCGGTGCGACTTATAGTCCAAAAAATACGGTAATAAAATATAAAATCTCAACTAAATACGGATTTTACATTTTATTTATTTGATTATTTTCTTATGTTATGCTTCTTATGTTATACCTCATCAAAAACATACCTGGAGTTGTAAATACAAAGGTGAAAAAATGGAGGCACTGAAAAAGCCAACGCCTTCATCAGGGCAAACGAAGAAACAACATTTTTAACTCTATCTGCCATGTGGTAATGAGGCTTTTAATGAACATTTTGTACTTTTTGAGTATCTCAGCTGTTTCAACTTTGTATTTGAGACTCGTCCCTACACTGAAGAGCACCAAAAGGACAATTTTGCATAATCTCTACACATCCAAAAGAGTAACGCTTAAGTTTTGCATACCTGGAGAGGTGTTTTGTTTCATTCACACATGCCTGAATAATCCTGTACACAAACATAGAAAAGACAAGGACAGTACAACACAATATACAATATAAACACTAAAAAACATTGAAAACAATAAGATAATGCAACAAGAAATGTACATCTCACTTGATGAAAGAGAGTGAAAAAGGTGCATTTTTAGGAGTGATTTAAAAACAGATACAAACTCCGCCGGTCTAATCTCTAAAGGCGACTTTATTATTAGTCTGTCTACATCTCCAAAGCTCAAAATGTTCTGTTCCACCTTGTAACGTTAACATCGACCTTTCACCTTCTGTTCAGCTGAGATTGGCAACTCCAGGCGTACAGAGTAGGAGAATTACACAGCCTAAAGATGTGGGATTTGTGTAAAACATATGTGAATGAAACAAAACAACTCCAGGTATGTTTTTGCTGAAGAAAACGCATAATAACATAGATCAGACAATAGTGTAAATGAGCACTGATGTTTGAAATATGGCATTATAATATTTGTTTAATAGGGAGCTCATTTCACGAGATCAAAAAACACATCAAAGCCCAAATTTGCCATAATATAGATCACACTGCATCAGACTGACGCAACTGACACTTTGCAGCTCAAGTCATCAACAGTCCCTGGAGGTGTGACGCTAACCGGAGGCACTGCTCAATCTGCGGCTTTGGTACTCAAGTTAGACGTAAAATCTCTAGCGGAATGAACGTCCGTCACCTGCTCGTCTCCGCGGAAATGTTATTGTTTTGTCAAGAATGTTCCACAGTATAGATTAAACTGATCTATGATGAGGGAGACGAGCAGGTTACAGCACTACGCTACATTACAAGTCAGATCTGTGGAGACAAGTCCGACTCAGATCAGACATCAACACATTCCCCCCGTGTTAGCTTCTCTTCATTGGCTCCTGTGTGTTTTATTGATTTTTAGATTTTTCTGATCACTTTTAAAGCTCGTTTAGGTTGCACCAAGTTACATTTCGGAGCTTTTAACCCCGTACGAGCCTCCTGCAGCCTTAGATCCTCAGGCAGGTCCCTGTTCGTTGTTCCAAAGTCCAGGCTCCGGGCGAAGGTCGATGGAGCCTTTTCAGTCCGGGGCCTCGACTCTGGAACTAAGGATCTAAGGCTGCACCATCAGTATCATCTTTTAAATCACTTCTTGAAACCCATTTTTATCGGTTGGTCTTCCTATAACTGGTTTTAGTTCTTTTTATTCCCTACTTCTTTTTATTCTACCTCTTTTATTAATTTATTTATGAGAATGAATCTGATTTGTTGCATCATTGACTGTTTTTATGTGCTATTTTTATGTGTTTTGAATTGTTCTTTGCTGCTTGTACACTTTGCACTTTAGTATTATTATTATTCATAAAAGGAATTAACGGATTTTTGAGCAATGGAAACACATGCCATGATAAATGTTAAGATGGATGTGTTGAGTGTCATACCTTGGAACATTCAAGACTAAGAAATAACATCTCCCCTCAACCAGAAAAGTCCATCATTTTCAATAAAAAACACAGAACATAAAAATAACATCTGATTTAAAAAGGTCTGTCTACTTTGGAGTGCAAATCGGGACAATGCGATGAAAAAGCAAAGGAAATATACGGCTTCATAAACACTTAAACCAAATCACCTTAGAAAATACACCAACAAAAGTGGCAAGAGACGGTTCAGATCAGACCGACTTAGACCCGTACATGAATCATAAAAGAGGTACGAGACTCACTCAGGACGCAAATACACACATGTTCAAAAAAAGAGGGAAGAAAATGGAAATAAAAAGCATTTCTTTCTTCTTTTTGGCGGTCGGACAAGAGGAGGTGTCTATGTGAAACTGGCCCCAGGTGCTGTTCTGCCTAAGCACAACTATTACTTTATATGTTACAGCTTAATCTTTGAAGGTGAAAGGACACAACAGAAAAAAACACACACAAGAATTTTAAAGAAGCCAATAAAAAGAGAAAAAAGGAGAAAAAGGACAAACATGAGTTAAAAACATGCAAGTGAGAGGCACTGGTTTAGGGGTATGTTACATTCAGCAGGAATTTGGTTCATAATATTTGGCATTTTAGCTTCTTCCTGATTCAAATATTTATAACAAAATCAGACAGAAATTTGTGAATATTTTAAAAGTGCAGATATGTATAAATTTTGCACAAATTTACTGGAATCCCAGTGATGCAGAACTAATCCAGGGATTAAACCAGGGACTAAACTATGGACTCAACAAGGGACTAAACCATGACTAAAGCAGGACTGAACCAGAACTAAACCAGGACTAAAGTAGGAATAAACCAGAACTAAATCAAGACTAAACCAGAACTAAGCCAGGACTAAACCAGGACTAGATCAGGGACTAAACCAGGACTAGATCAGGGACTAAACCAGGACTAAACCAGTGACTAAACCAGGGAAAAAAATCAGAAATAAAGCAGGATTGAACTAGCACTAAACCAGGACTAAAGTAGGAATAAATCAGAACTAAGCCAGGACTAAACCAGGACTAGATTAGGGACTAAACCAGAACTAAATGAGAACTAAGCCAGGACTAAACCAGAACTAGATCAGGGACTCAACTAGAGCTAAACCAGGACTAAGCCAGGACTAAACCAATGACTAAACCAGGAAAAAAACAGGAATAAAGCAGGACTGAACCAAAACTAAACCAGGCCTAAAGTAGGAATAAATCAGAACTAAACCAGGACTAAACCAGTGACTAAACAAGGACTAAAGTAGGACTCAACCAGGACTAGATCAGGGATTAAACCAGAGCCTAAACCCATGATTAAACCAGGCACAAAATCAGTGACAGATTTAGGGAAGATTGTCGACTCTATAGAATTATTTTCTTTGGCTAAAAATAAAAATGTTAATATATTATATCGACCTTTTAGTGCAGTATAAAGAGTTCAATTGTGCCAAACTTGGATATTCTTTGTTATCGTTAGTAACTTGAACTTTTTGTACAATTCTTTCCTCCAAAACCTTAAAGCTATCAAACCATCTTTCAGGGCCGACATTACAAACATTTGTCTGTGGAGTCTTGGTTTTATTTTGCACATATTTTACCCACCGAAGACTGAATCACTGAACACAAAATAGTGGAATAACTGGAGTTGTGCCACAGCCCGTCTCCAGTGTAAATGCAGCAGTCACAGAAGCTCTTGATCCGGTGAATGTTTTGTTTTTTTTGCGGTGAAATTTGGGGGTTTGATTCAGACCGAGGCTCTTCCTGAAACTTGGCGTCCAAAAGTATCTTGTTTACAGCCGCGAGCTCCAAAAACTGACAGATAAAGGACCTCCTGAAGTCTTTGGGAAGGGAGAGAAGAGAGGAAAGAGGGAGAGGGGGTTAGGAGGGAGAGAGAGAAGAGGAGGGAAGACAGGATTGTAGAGAGAGAGAAGGAGGGATAGAAAAAAAGAAGAGGGAATGGGATAGGGAATGAGCGAGAGCCTGAAGGATGGGAGAAGAGAACGAAGAAAGAGAGAGGGGAAAGGGCAAGAAACGAGAGGAAGAGAGGGTAGAAAAAGAGAAAAGAGGGTAGGAGAGGGATTGAGATAGAGGTAGAGAAGGAGGGAATGAGACAGGAAATAAAAGAGAGACAAAGAGAAAGTGAGAATTAGGAGAATGTCTGGAAAAAACTAAAAAAAAATCCCAAAAAACAAAGAAGAAAGAGTGAGAAAGAAAGAAAAGAAAGAAGGATTGGTTTATATGGAGGAGAGGTTGAAAAGAGGGAAGGGAGAGAGAATAAGAGACGAGGAGAAGATAGAAATAAAGAGAAAACAGATGCGAAAGAGAGAGAAAGAAAGTGAGTAAGAGAGAGAGAAAGAGAGCCAGACAGACGGTAACAAAAGGAAGGGAAGTAAAACAGAGATAGACAGAAAGATGGATTGAAAGAGAAAGTGCGGGGTTTTCCAAATGCACGTCTCCTCTCTCTCTCCGCTCGCATATTGAGTTTGTCTGTCTTTCTTTTCCTTTTGAAGATTCAAATGTGTCAACCACATGTACGCAGCCACCCAGCACGCACCCTCCTCCCTCTCTCCATCCTCTCCTCCATCTCTCCCGCCTCTCTTCTGCCTCTTTTCCGTCTCTCTCCCCTCCTCCCGTCTTTTCTCACGGCTCTTAAATGGCAGCAAGTGATCTCCTCTCCTCTCCCACCCCTCCTCCTCCTCCTCCTCCTCTTCCTCCTCTCGGGAATGTTTGGATCATTTTATGCAGATTTATCGGAGGGTAGAAAGACGCTAAAGGTTTACCACAACAGAGGCGGGCGGAGGAGAGGGCTGCTTGAGTTTATGAAGGCCCGTGTCACAACAGTGGGACATCACACAGACATTAATTGGGGATTAATCCGAAGCAGATGCAACGAGAGTCTGTAAATCTATTTTGAGTGGAGAAAGGACAGGGGGTAGAAATGGGCTAATCACTAACAAATCAGGCCTGGGATATAATGATATGACCGTGTTGTGCTGTCACGGGTTTGAATGTCATTAAAAACTGAGCAAAAAACAGCTTAAAGTGGAAAAATAAACGAAAAAATGCATACAAATATTCGTAATTTTCAATCAGTGCTGGGCGTAGCTAGACAAATGAAAGTGTGGATGTCACTCATACACCGCAGGCATAAAGAGGCAAGATGGTGGAAGCGTTTTGCCAAAAGACACGACAACAGTGGACATGGTCAGAACTGGGATTGAACACATAAAACAAGCAGAAATTTAGTACTGACTAGATTAAAATTCAAAAAAAGTCAACAAAGAAATGCTGTAGGTCTCATATTACACAAAATTTATTCTTGTGAGGTTTAAGCCATGTTATAATATTGTTTCCTCCTCAAAAACATACCTGGAGTTGTGTTTTGTTGCATTTTATGTTTGAGCAACACTTTATTATAAGTCTATGTGTAAGAGATTTGCAATTTCACTGCTCAAATCCTCCAAAATATTCAGGTGAATAAACCTTAAATAATGATAATAAAACAAGGTTTACAAAGTGCTGCACAAGCCACAAAGAACAACACAAAAAGCATAAAAATAGCACACAGAAGGCAAAAACACCGGTGCAAACAGTTTAGGTAATTATAATAAATAAAACGAAACTGAATCAAAAGGAATAAGGAATAAGTGAAGTTATAGTGAAGGTGGATGGAGTTTAAAAACACAGTGTTGCACTTCCTGACATCACAAGGTGGGACTGAGTGTTTTCAGTTTGAGGGAACTCTGGTGTGAGCCTAAATGTGCAGGATTTGTAAGTGAAAGAAGCAAAACAAAACTCCAAGATGTTTGTGATGAGGAAACATTATAACATAGATCAGAAAATAGTTTAATATGGGCCAAACTATGGTAGAAACACAGGAAACATTACAGTAACATTTCACTTTCAGACGCTCCTTTTGGCAAATTATTATATTCTAAATTATTACATCCTATTTATTGTATTTATCGATGCGCTGCCTATAATTTATTGAACGGAAAACAATCAGAATAGCAGGAAAAATGTACTAAAAGGACTCGTATTTGAGCCGTGCATGAGGCTGTTGTGTGTGGACTTGGAGGTGCCCGTCTTGCTCTTGTATTTGTCCAGTTTGCGTTGCCATGTCTGTGTGACGAATGACAGGAGATGGACAGATTAGATTAGATACAGCCTCTCCACTGCTGTTTGAGCGTGCAATGTGATTTAGACGTGCGCTCGGCGAGGGGCGGCCGTGTTTTTTTTTCTTCTCTCTTTTCTTTCGTTCTTTTTTTTTGTCCTGTGGCGTGATGTGTGAGAGGACAGGGCGGCCGTGACGGTGGGGTGACAGTCGTTACAGGTAATAGGCCTGAATGAGGAGGGATGGTTTTCTCTCCGCTGTTCCCTCTGTCCTCTTTCATCTCGCTCTCTTTGGCTCTTTCTGCCTCCCTCTCTCTGTTTTTCAATCTTTTTATTTCTCCGTCATATCTGGCTCACTCTCTCCCCCTGTGTCTCTCCATCGCGCTCTCTTCATCCTTCTCGCGTCCCTTTTCTTTCGCTGTCTCTCATCTTTTTATCCCCTACTCTCATCCTCTTCTCTTACTCCAGTTCTTCTACATATCCCTCCTCAATTCACATCTTCTCTCTCTCTTCTCTCTCCTTCTCATGCCCGACTCCCTCCCTCCCTCCCTCTCTTCTCTCTCTCCATCTACTTCTTTCTTCTCTATCTCTTTGGCGCCCTCTCACTCTCTCCCTTCCCCTATTTGCCTTTTCTTCACCTCATCTCATCTCCCTTTCTCCTCCCTTTCCCCACCTCTCCTCTACCTCTTCCCCTCTCCTCCTCCCTCTCTCCCCCTGTGACTCTCTATCGCGCTCTCTTCATCCTTTTCGCATCCCTTTTCTTTCCCTCTCTTCTCTATGTCTCTCATCTTTTTACCCCTACTCTCTTGTTCCCTCACTCATCCTCTTCTCTTACTCCTTTTCTTCCCCTCTTTTCTATATAGCTCTCCTCAAGCGACTCCCTCTCTTCTATCTTCTCCATCTCTTTGGTGGTCTCTCACTGTCTCCCTTCCCCGATTTGTCTTTTCTTCACCTCATCTTATCTCCCTTTCTCCTCCCTCTTTTCCTCCCTTTCCCCGCCTCTCCTCTGCCTCTTCCCCCCTCCCTCCTCTCCTCTTCCCCTCTCCTTCTGTGTCTCTCTATCACGCTCTCTTCATCCTTCTTGCATCCCTTTTCTTTCCCTCTCTTCTCTATATCTCTCATCTTTTTACCCCTATTCTCATCCTGTTCTCTTACTCCTTTTCTTCCCCTCTCTTCTACATATCTCACCTCAATTCACATCTTCTCTCTCTCTTCTTCTCTATCTCTGTGGCAGTCTCTCACTCTCTCCTTTCCCCTATTTGGCTTTTCTTCACCTCATCTCCTCTCCTCCCCCTCTTCTCCTCCCTCTCTCCACCTCTCCTCCCTCTCTCCGTCTCCGAGCTGGCGCTGTCCAAACATAACTGAATCCCGCTCTCTCCTCCACACCTGTGCGAGACCGGGGGCTATAAATAGTCTCTCCGTTCTGAGGAATGGAAAGTACCAGAATAAAAAAACAGCTCCAGACCCACAGGTACGACTCAAATACGCACAACCATCACAATGTTCCTTTATCTAAGCGTTTTTTTTCCTGATAATTGACCAATACGGTAACTGGCACACTTTCAGGTCTAAACATCAACATGTGATTGGCCGTTTTTCAAAATTGTGCTACATTTACAAATGGGGCAAGAGACATTTTTACAGCCTGTGTATATTTCTAAATGTACTGAATAAATTGCCCCTTCAGTATAAATAAAGTTATATTGAATTGAATAATGCATAAAAGCAAAGTCATCATACTGAATCTCATCGTTTGCAAATGTGACAAGGTGCTTTAAGGTGCACTAGGGAACTTTTCGGTGGGGTGTCTGCAGGGCTGGGTATCGTTCAGAAGTGCCAATACGATACCTCGATACAGAGGCCATAATACGATACATAAGTCATGATACAGTGCATACCTCGATACATAAGCCATGATATGATACATACCTCGATACATAAGCCATAATACGATACATACCTCGATACATAAGCCATGATATGATACATACCTCGATACATAAGCCATGATACGATACATACCTCGATACATAAGCCATAATACGATACATACCTCGATACATAAGCCATGATACGATACATACCTCGATACATAAGCCATGATACGATACATACCTCGATACATAAGCCATGATACAATACATATCTCGATACATAACCCATGATATGGTACAAACCTCAATACATAGGCCACGATGCAATACATACTTCGATACAGTGAACTTATGATCCAATATGATCTATTTAAAATCAATTAGATACGGTTCAATAAAAAGTAATGGCTAAATCATGGCTGTGATACTAAAAGTGTTTGTTAAACCATGCCTTGTGCAAAGTTAATATGAAACACACCAATTTTAATCATCAAAATAGTGAAAGTGTCAAATGTGTCGCATAAAGATGTTTCCTTCCTCTGAACAAGCAACAAAACTGTAGCACTGAATCTGTGTATCATTCGTTTTTAAAAAAAGAAAAGAAAAAAGGAAATAAACAAAACAACTATACTCTTCATTATTTGTCTCTAAAACCAAAATGAAAAAATAGATAATTCATTTTTTCAGTTTTTGATTTTGTGTTTAAATGAATAATGGAAAAACTGACTGGTTTAGACCTGGTTTAGTCCTGGTTTAGACCTGGTTTTGTCCTGGTTTTGTCCTGGTTTTGTCCTGGTTTAGACCTAGTTTAGACCTAGTTTAGACCTAGATTAGACCTGGTTTAGACCTGGTTTAGACCTGGTTTAGACCTGGTTTAGGCAGGAGTTTAGTTTAGGAAACAGGAAATGTTATTAATTTTTTCCATTATTTATTTAAACACAAAATCAAAAAAGAACAAACGAATGATACACGGACTGCACTGTAACAAAATAATTGAGTAAAATATACCAAAAAATACCCCTGGATATATCGATACAGCAGCCCACGATATCAATACTGTATCATCACATTAAACGATACCATCGATACCAATTGTATCCATGGAGATGTTATCGTGTTGCCTGGAATGTTCCACAGTACAGCATTTAGCACAGAGAAAAGCAGATGAATTCACTAGGTTAAGGTTGACTGCATAATACTTGTAATTCAAAAAATACAAGATGGATAAGTTTAATGCTACACCGTGGAACATTCCAGGCAATAACAACTCTATTGAGACAAGAGGACGACACAAGTTACATAGTGCAGCTTTTCTACACCAAATTCCTCATATATATTAAACAAATACCTGCCACGTGTTAAACTAGGCCAATATTTCTCAACTACTGCCACCACCACTACCACAACTACTAGTACTTCTAATTTTACTGCTTTTACTAGTCTGTTTTAGAAGTCTATTTTTCACTTGTTAGAATTGAAATAATCACCCTCTACGTATAAAAGAAAATGGGAAGTTTCAAGAGAGACTATTTGGAGCACAATGTCCATAAAAACCAACACCCAGACAGGGGAGTAAAGTTTAACCTACTTTGTCTATCCAAATCGTTGTTGTTTTGCCTCTCCTACCACACGCTGCTCTAAGGTTTCACACACGGGGCTGTAATGTAAACTGGGTGTGGTGCTGTTTGTTTACACTTCGCGACGCGTTCGGGCCGCGATGGAAAGTTGAGACTCGCTGGAAGCTGACATCATGGAATCTGCAGTAATTAACTTGTCTAATTGACTGTAAATTACTGTCATTGGCTCAGAAGGTTGGCCTACGTTTTGTCATTATATCGTGAGTCACCGTTCAGCTCTGCTCTTAAAACCACGGGAGACATGTTCTCTTCACCAGATCAAAGGTTCGACATCTGTTATCAGTATCTGAGAAACGAATTACAAATGTTAGATCCTGTTATATAAGTTTAGTCATGCCAGTGAACAATTACAAGGTTAATAGAGGGCAACTATTTTGGAAAGGCCCGTAAAAATAAAAAGAAAAAAATGTGTATTTCATTGTCTAAAAACGAGCAAGTACTTTAATAGAATAACCACACTTTTAATAGCCATCATAAACCTCGAAGAACGGCAGATTTATAATAAACAAACTGTTTATTAAAGGTCTTATATTATGCAAAATTAACTCTTGTGAGCTTTAAGCCATGTGAGAATGTTGTTCAAGAACATACCTGCTTTTGTGTTTCATTCATACATGTTTGAGTAATCCTTTGTTAGTCTTAATTATTAGTCTGTCTACCAAGATCAAAATGCTCTGTTCCACCCTGTGATGTCATGAAGCGGTAGTTTTCATGTTAACAGCGCCTTTTACCCTTATTTAAAACATTTATTCAACTGCAGGTGGTTTTAAAGCTCAGAAATACCTAAAAAAAACAGGCATTCTGACTGTGAGTGGGGTCGCCTCTCCACAGACATGACCCATAACTTGGTCTGGTTTGGTCTCCATGAAGATAGAAAGGTTTAATTACGGAAGCCGAGGGGACTCACAACAAATACAAACGCCACAACACAACAAAAACTCACAACACACCAAAAATAAGTGACAACACACCAAAAGAAGCCACAACAGAAGTGGTCGCGGGACTCTATTTTCCGACGGACCAAGCAGGAAGTGAATGGGAAAAGTTGAAGAGGAAGAAGAGGAAGAGGAAGAAGATGAAGAAGAAGATCTCTTGATCCTCCTCGTTCGATTTGTCGGAGTCCCGCGGCCACTTCCATTGTAACTTTTTTTGGTGTGTTGTGGCTTTTTTTGGTGTGTTGTGGCGTTTATATTTGTTGTGAGCTCTCCCGGGTTGTAAAATAGTCTGAAAAGAGTCTCGCGGTCACTTCCGCTGTGGCTTTTTTGTTATGATGTGACTTTTTGTTGTATTATAGCGTTTGTATTTGTTACGCCGTTTGCATTTGTTGCGGCATTTGCATTTGTTGCAGCGTTTGCATTTGTCGCGGCATTTGCATTTGTTACGCCGTTTGCATTTGTCGCAGCATTTGCATTTGTTGCAACGTTTGCATTTGTCGCGCTGTGTGTATTTGTTGCGGCGTTTGCATTTGTTGCGGCATTTGCATTTGTTGCAGCATTTGCATTTGTTGCAACGTTTACATTTGTTGCGGCGTTTGCATTTGCTGCAACGTTTGCATTTGTTGTGCCGTGTGTATTCGTTGTGGCGTTTGCATTTGTTGCGGCGTTTGCATTTGTGGCAACGTTTGCAATTGTTGCGGCGTTTGCATTTGTCGCGGCGTTTGCATTTGTCGTGGCGTTTGCATTTGCCGTGGCGTTTGCATTTGTCGCGGCGTTTGCATTTGTCGTGGCGTTTGCATTTGTTGTGTCGTTTGCATTTGCATTTGCTGTGAGCCAAAGCAACAACATCTCTACAGAGAAAAGCTTCTGACGGACCCGTCATGCGAAAAGTTACACAATGCTCCTTAAAAATCTAGCCTTACATCCCCTTTAAACTTAACAAACACCAACCTCAAATCTACCGCGACTATATTTTCCAAACTCATCTAAAAGTATTAAAATGCGCTTGCTTCGTAACGCCGATCAGACAGTGGATTTGCTCTGTAATTGGGGGTCTTATCTGTCTCATTAGAAAACATGCAGGCATCGGTGAAATGAGGGGACTATATTACTCCCATCAGGCCTTGGGAGAGCTCTTCTATCTGCACAGGCCCTTAGCGCGAAGAGGAGCTGCGTTTGTGAATGATAAGGTTATATCTGTCAGGCTAAAAACACCGCAGGGACGGAGCCATTTAAAGGGAGAGGAGGGTTTTTTCTCCAGTGGCACCATGACAAAAGCTGGATAATGTAATGACAAGCTCGGAGTGACACTTTGTAATATAAAAAGTGACACAGAAATCATTGTTTTAACCTCACACGGGTAGAAGCGCGGAGGGGAGAGTGAATCAGAGTTGAATCTAAATAAGTCATTTGGTTGAGGATGGTTCAGGGGGTTAATGGGAAACAGTAGAGTTGATTGGCCTTGTTAAAAACGGAATTGCAAATGAGAAAAGTGAAATTCCAGGTAGGCTCGGACAGCACGATTTGAAGGTCCTACATTACACGCCACGTTATAAAGCTGCTACCTCATCAAAAACATAACCAGAGTGTAGTTTTGTTTCTTTTACACATATATGACGCATTATCTGTCAACATCTCCAGAGCTCAGAATGCTCCGTTGCACCTTGTGACGTCATGAAGATGTAGTTTACAAGTTTTTCAAGTGAACAGCTCCTTTTACCTTTAGTTTAAAAGAGATGGACAATTCCAGAGTTGAAATTATCCAAGTGATTATCGTGAAGGTGGTAGAGTTTAAAAACACAGTGGAGCACTTCCTGTATTGCCCATGACATCACAAAGTGGAACAGAGACTATTCAATTTAAGAACTCGGCCTAAATATGCAAGATGTGTGTGTTAAACATGTGTGAATGAAACAAAACACAACTCCAGGTTTGTTTGTGATGAGGAAACAACATTTTAACATTGATCTGAAAACAGCGTAATTTATGTAAACTCTGTATTTTGCCATGAAGAGGAAACTTTAGGGCATCTGCTTCTTCTGGGAGGTCGCTGTGTTTGGTGAAATCTACATTTAGAGTGCAAGAGAGACTGACCAATAGGAGTAAAAGGTGGGGAAAGGGTAAAATTGGGTTTGAGCTATGAATCTTTACTTGAACCAAAGGGGTAATTTTAATGTTGCTATTATATATAACTATAAGAACAAAACAAAATAAGAAAATTAGAAACCAAAATTAGATGTTTACCTCGACTACGACTATATACTTTGAATAAAATTGGCTTAAACTAAAAGATGGCTTGCATCTGTATTCAAGCATTTCACCTACTCCACGTTTTAGAATCAAATAGAAAATATAGGAACACGATTAGAATTTGATTTCATAACAATTATATAACTTTAACTAGCTGAACAAAGCATATGATTTTGCTGGTTTAATAGCTGTAGTTTCCATGTTTACTCTTGTGTAAGCAGCAACAACACGCTAACCTTGCTTGTCCAAGTTGCGTAGTCTGTTGGCTCAGACCGACCGCCACATTTCGATGAATCAGCCCCAGGGCAGCAGTGACAGCCGAGAAGTGAATGAATTATTTACAACTACGAAATCATGTTTGTGAATCCATTTGTGTGATTGAATGTTATTAGTACAAACTAGTTTTAATCAAATCAAATATAAACAAGCTGGAAATGAAAGGGAAGATTAAATGGGGCGGTTTCCAAAAATACTGAGTCCTAACACTGCGAAGGTCGATTGATTTTTGGAGAATTAACAAAGTAATCTCGAGTGGGCTGCTACGGCATCCTAATTAATCACCTCCTCTTAAGACTAAAGCTTTTCTGATCGATGTACCTCTGATCCAGTGTTGTACAAACCAAACTGTGTTTCATTTACCTTCTCAGCTGATCTGAAGGATGAAAAAGGCAAAAAAAGAAGCACAAATTTGAAGTAACAGTACAATTTAAAAGGTGCGTTGTGTACCTTTGCACACTTAATGCCACAGTTTTGTTTCCATGGCGATATTACAGCGTTGCCTGAAATGCTTCACTTTACAAAGCCAGTTTAAAGAGAAAGAAAGAAAGTTTTGAGAATTACATGAAATTGCCTTCATAGCCAACTTGACCGGGGTGGCCAATTATTTTTTCTATTTCCAAACTATTGTGGAGGCCAGAGCCAAAATGCTTAACTCAGTTCTGCAAAATATTAATTGTATTTCTTTATAAAAAAGCAGTAAATAACATTGTTTTGATGCGCTGACAAGACTGGTAAGAGTGTATGTTATGAATAAGGAATGAAAAAGTGAGGCTGCCTCCAAAAATGTCAGTAAAAAAACACCTCTAAAATAAAAGCAATGCAGCTTTAGTCCACGCATGAGGTAAAATTATAAAATGTTTATTTTGTTGTTCCAAATTAGCTTAAAGGAGTGGTCAGAGTCAACCAAATGTGTCTGAAGAGTTGTACAATGCCCATGTCTGACCTTGACTCATTTTTAAGGTCTGATATTACACAAAAATGAGCTTTAAGTCACGTTACAATGCGGTTTCCTCATCAAAAACAGACGTAGAGTTGTGTTTTGTTTCATTCACACATGTTTGAGTAATCCTGCATTATTCAACATTATAAGACAGATCAGAAAATAAGCTAATACAGGCCCTTTAAAGGGTACATAGATACATAATGGGTACATAGATATCAGTCCCACTACATTACATGTTTCGTACATCAAAATAAGAGGCTGGAGGGAGCGCATATCCGGGGCGTAATCTAAACGAGAAGATGTATTTCCAAGCTGATCTGTCACAGTTTAAGTGAGAGGAAAATGTCCGATTAATCCTGAACACAGCGCAGCGGGCAAACTGTGTCACATGGCGAGTAATTGCTCCCTCTTACGGTAAAGCGACCAGATCGGATGAGTGATGGAGGTCTCATTGTCCCATAAGAGGGTGGGCCATAGGGGGGTCTGCGTCATTAGCTACAGAACAGCCATGATTAAGTCGGACTTTTACAGGAAAAACAAGTCAATGCCCGAGGTTAAAATCAATACAGTTTGAGGCACCTGAATGTAAATGAGACGCCAACAAGCTGTACTCCACTCAACGTCATTATTAGGGTTTCAACAGAGTCGGAGCGCGTCAATAAAAGGCCGGAGAATTCAAAAGCATAAGAGTGGCATTAAAGGTCCTATATTACGCCAAATTGACTCTTGTGAGCTTTAAAGGCGCATTGTGTAAGTTTTCTGGTGGAGGGTCCGTCAAGTGCTTTTCTCTGTGGAGATGTTAATGCTTTTTCTGGAATGTTTCACAGCGTTTGACAGTATTAAAGCTTTCTACCTTCATGGAGACCAAACACACATCAAGTTACAGGTCAGATATGCGGCAATATGAGGCAATCCCACACAGTCAGAATGGGGTTTTTTGTAGGTATTTTTGAGCTATAAAACCATCTATAATTTAGTTTGGGATTTTTGACATGAATCTGTACGGCATCCGCAGCAGCAGCGTCGTGAATCAACACTGACTTACCTCCTGACAGCGTCCGGTGAGACGAGTTCTTGCCCAGTTTCGGTGCTGACGAAAGTGTCCGGTAAGTTGTCTGGAGCTATGAAAATAAAGCGTTTTTCTTCTCAAAACAATATGTGTCCAAAACAGTGATGCATCGCTGCAAATGCTGCAGGAAGCCTCATCATTTTTGTCTTAAAATGTTTGTACTACATGGTCCTGTTTTTTTTTGTGCCATTTTGCCCGTCAAAAAAATCCTATTGATAATATAGAGTCTGGCTCCATCTTGGCTCCTGTCAGCATCACAAGCTTCATTTGAGTGGAACTGTGGGTGACATCGCACTTGCTTAGCCCAGTTTTTTATACAGCCAGAAATAAAATAAACAAAAAAAAAATTACTTAAAATTTTGCACCAAGTTACATTTCAGAACTTTAAATCCCGTACGAGCCTCCCGCAGCCTTAGATCCTCAGGCAGGTCCCTGTGGCTGTTCCAAAGTCCAGGCTCCGGATGAAGGCGATCGAACCTTTTCAGTCTGGACGTCTCGGCTTTGGAACGACCTGCCTGAGGATCTAAGGCTGCACCATCAGTATCATCTTTTAAATCACCTCTTCAAATCCATTTTTACCGGTTGGCCTTCCTTTAACTGGTTTTAGTTCTTTTTATTCCATCTCTTTTATTTATTTATTTATTAGAATTAATCTGATTTGTTGCATCACTCACTTTTGTTTGTTTTATGTGCTATTTTTATGTCCATCCATCCATCCATCTTCTCCCGCTTAATCTGGCTGGGTCGCGGGGGCAGCGTGCTGCCCAATACTCATAGCACCTGACCCCCTATGAACCCCTCTGCAGGTGGTGAGCCCATGAGCAGCTCATTGCTGCTTGTACAGCACTTTATAACCAACCAAAATGTTACACAGTGTATCTTTAAGCCACGTTAGCATGTTGTTACCTCATTTAAAACATACCTGGAGTTGCGTTTTGTTTCATTCACACATATTTGAGTAAGCCTGCTTTATTAGTCTGTCAACGTCTCCAAAACTCAAAATGGTCTGTTCCACCTCGTGATGTCATGCAGTGGTAGTTTTCAAGTGAACAGCTCCAGCTTTTGCCTTTTGTTTAGTGGAGATGGGCAATTCCAGGGACAAAATGATCCAAATGATTCTCGTGAAGGTGTATGTGGAGTTTAAAAACACAGCGGAGCACCTCCTGTATCACCGCGTGACATCACAAGGTGGAATTTTGTATGTGAGAGAAGAGCTCAGCCTAAATATGCAGGTTTGTGTGTTAAAAATATTTGACTGAAACAAAATACAATTCCGGGTAAGTTTGTGATGAGGAAACAATATTATAATATAAATCAGTGTAACAGGGTAATATGGGCCCTTTAATCTGTTTACTCTGCTTTAAAAGTGGGTCTCCATGGCGATAACACAGGAAGTAGAGTCGGCTTCACACTGTATGAACATCTGCTCTGTTTTTATAAATAAAGACAGGAAGTGCCACCAAAGTGTACTTCCTGTAAACACAATGACAAGGTATTTTGTTGTTGCGGATTTGCTTGCACGAATAAACTGTTTAATATTTAAAAGGGCACTATTTTTTCATCTGTTCTGTCCTTGGAGATGTTGTTGCTTTGTCTGGAATGTCCCACAGTATGGCATTCAACTCACAGCACCTCTCCAAAGATCTGACGTGTAACCTGGCAGAGTTATATGCTTGTTTTCATGTAGAATCCTATCATGTAGCAGCAAAAATGACCTTATTTGTGTAAGGAGTCTATGCTTAAAGTGCTTACATCAAATGGAAGTACAAAGTATCACATTAAGAAGAAGTGATACGAGGGTCTTGCCAGTTTTTTTTCCTTTTTCTTTTTCTTTTTGGCTCAGTAACAGAGAGAAGATCCGTATCAACATTATAAACCGCATTCATTTTAGTGCTTCCTGGAAGACTCTGTTGTCTATATATAGTGACGCACCTTAAAACTAAGCGAAAACAAGGCAAAAATTGATCCAGACTTGTTATGCAACTGTTATTCACCACTCAAGTCACCACAGAAACACTAACAAAAGTGTAAATAAAAGTTTAAACATTATCAGACTTTCCGATGCAAACTACAAACGGGAAATAGCCTATTTACATGAATATGTCACCCAGGATATCGTCAGTATCGCCAGTATCGTCAGTATCGTGCATTCCAAGTTAAGATAAAATGTTACAAAGCCATGTTGTCTTTTTATATGTTTATTTATTTGTGCCAATATTACAAAGATACATGGGGTAAATTATAATGTGCCCTAAGTTAGACAATTAATTGTTGATCAGTGTGTTTATTAGGGATGTAACAATATCCAAGTCCCCACGATACGATATTTATTGCGATATGGTGGGGAGGCTCGCGATATTACAATATTCTACATAATAACAAGACTGACATTATAAAATATTATTGTCATTAGGGATGTAACAATATCCAAATCTCTCTGTACGATATTTTCACGGCACAATAGTTACTGCAATATTTTGTGGAGGCAAAAACAAAACTGCGAATCTGCTACTTCTTCCTCTAAAAATGCTTCACAAGACTTAACCCAAAGAATAAAGATTTCAAAGAGCTTAGAACAGTTATTCCTTCATGTCGTCTGCACTGAAACAAAGCAAAGGATCATGGTCTGTGTAGTTCCCTCTGTTTTTTTTAGCCATTTCTACGAATGATTCATTTAAGCAAAGATACTTTTTTACGATACGTTATCACGATATTTCAGTTATTGTTACATCCCTAGTATTGATTTAAGTGTTGATAAGAGACTGTGAATGTAAATTAGCCGTATGCTAACTTCGGCACATTTACACATGTATTTTTGTACTGATGTTCATTAATGCGCATTGTCTCTTCAATAAATAAATAAATACAATTTTATGTTGATCCATGATGGCCCTGTATTTTTATGCTTATATGCTTATATTTTAACTAAACTATCATAATTAGTTAAAAAGTTACTGCTATTTATAGTATTCATACATATTTTTTATAATTCTGTGCAGCCTTACACTAAATAATAATAATAATGCATGAAAAGATGAATAAAACTGAAAATATGTGACAAATGTGATAATATATTACAGTTTTTGTAAGCGTACTTTGTTTATTTGCTGTTTATGTCCCGATTTATCAGTTTCTCTTTAAACCCTGTGCACAAATGTACAGTTGTTTTGAGGCGTTTATCTGAGGAGATGCTGCAGTTCACAGTTGGAAACTGGCAGTAGGTAAACAGCCTGAAGCTAAAGAGAAGCCAAAGGGACGGAGCTGTCAATGATTCGCAGAAAATGGAAATAAGACTTCAACTTTGACTAAAAACAAATGTCAAAATAGCGTGAAAAACTTGATTGTGTAACATAACAGTCACCAGTAATTGACAAAAAGGCTTTAGGATATTAAAGCATTTCCTTTTGTGTACACTTAGATAAAAATACTACAGCATAAGCATCTGTAGCACCGTGTTAGCATATAGCATAGCCTGCTTTTTTCTTTCTTTGTACAGGGGCTTGATGTCCGCGAATAATCAAATACATAGGCCACAATATGATACATACCTCGATACATAGGCCACGATATGATACATACCTCGATACATAGGCCACGATATGATACATACCTCGATACATAGGCCACGATATGATACATACCTCGACACATAGGCCACGATATGATACATACCTCGATACATAGGCCACGATATGATACATACCTCGATACATAGGCCACGATATGATACATACCTCGATACATAGGCCACGATATGATACATACTTGGATACATAGGCCACGATATGATACATACCTCGATACACTGTACTTTCGGTTCAATACGATATATTTCAAATCGATTTGATAAAAAATAAAGGCTAAATCATGGCTGCAATACTAAAAATCTTTGTTAAACCACTTCTTGTGCAAAGTTCATATGAAACACGCCCATATTAATCAGTGAAAATGTCAAACGTGTTGTATAAACGAGTTTCCTTCCACTAAACAAGCAACAAAACTGTAGCGCTGTAGTGAAATAATTTAGTAAAATATACCAAAAAATACAAAAAAAACAAAAAAGGCGATATAGCGATACAGCATCCCACGATATCGATACTGTATCATCACAATAAACCATACGGTATATCGATATTTTCACACACCCACTTCTTTATCCAGTCTATAAACACATGCAGCTAGCGTAACCCTCCACCTGAAAAGTTACACAGTGCACCTTTAACATCGTACAATACACCATGCTTAATTCTCCGTGTAGTTTTGTATGTACTCCAGTTAATTCCCCCATAGAGACTTGTCTGTGGTGTGTTTAGCTTAATGCATTCTTTCATATAGGGCCATAACATGTAAGCAGCCATACAACCCATAATGCACCCTGGTACTTTCAACAGAAGTCCATTCAATTAGCTGCCAGGATTTATACGTTAACGATATATATAACTATAGGCAGCCTTATGATTGATACGCTGTACTTTGACAATAAGCAGCGCTGCCATAAGTCCTCTGCTGTTGGCTCCCTCTCCCTCTCGCGTTAGATTTGATTCGGCTCTGGACTTTTGGGTCGTAAATAAAAAGGCATTGATTATTTTCCATGGAGCAAATACCCCGCTGTCTGAGGAATAACATGGCTGCGTCCTAATTGGTTTGTTTATCTGGAGCCACAGACTGGGGTTTGTTTGGCTCTGGCTCCAGTCCACTGTCACTCTGCAAACTCACCGCCATTATTCAGGAAGGAGGAGGAGAGGAGGAGAGGAAAGGGAGAGGAGGTGGATGAGAAAAGAAGGGGGTGATGAGAACAGAGAGGTAGATGAGGAGAGAGAGGGAGGAAGAGGGGGGAGGGGGAGGAACGAGAGAGAGGAAGGCAAAAAAGGAGAGGAGAGGGAAAGAGAGAGAGGATGATGAGAGGTGGGGAAGAGAGGAGAGGAAGAAGAGAAGAGGAGAGAGAAGAGAGAGAGGAGGTGGATGAGAAGGGGGTGATGAGAACAGAGAGGTAGATGAGGAGAGAGAGAGAAAGAGTGGAGGAAGAGGGGAGGAACAAGAGAGAGGAAGACAAAAAAGGAGAGGAGAGGAAAAGAGAGAGAGGATGATGAGAGGTGGAAGAGGAGAGAGAAGAGAGAAAAGGGAGAGGAGGAGGATGAGAAGAGAAGGAGGTGAAGAAGAAGAGAGAGGAGGAAGAGGAGAGAGAAGAAAGAAAAGGGAGAGGAGGAGGATGAGAAGAGAAGGAGGTGAAGAAGAAGAGAGAGGAGAAAGAGGAGAGAGAAGAAAGAAAAGGGAGAGGAGGAGAATGAGAAGAGAAGGAGGTGAAGAAGAAGAGAGAGGAGAAAGAGGAGAGAGAAGAGAGAAGAGGGAGAGGAGGATGATGAGAAGAGAAGGGGTGATGAGAACAGAAAGGGTGAAGAGGAGAGGAGAGAGAGAAAGAGTGGATGATGAGGAACGAGAGAGAGGGAGACAAAAAGATGAGGAGAGGGAGGAAGAAGAGGCAAGAGGTGAAGAGATGGAGAGGAAAGAGAGAGGATGATGGGAGGAGGGATAGAGAGAAAGGATGATGGAGAGGAGGGAGATGAGAAGAGAAAGAGGTGAAGAAGAAAGAGGAGGAAGAAGAGAGAGAAGAGAGAAGAGGGAGAGAATGATGATGAGAAGAGAAGGTGGTGAAGAAGAGGAGAGAGGCGGAAGAGGAGAGAGAAGAGAGAAGAGGGAGAGAAGGAAGATGAGAAGAGAAGGTGGTGAAGAAGAGGAGAGAGGCGGAAGAGGAGAGAGAAGAGAGAAGAGGGAGAGAAGGAAGATGAGAAGAGAAGGGGGTGATGAGAACAGAGCGGGAGAAGAGGAGAGAGAGAAAGGGTGGAGGGAGAGGGGAGGAAGGAGAAAGAGAGGGAGACAAAAAAGAAGAGGAGAGGGAGGAAGAAGAGGCAAGAGGCGAAGAGGTGGAGGAGAGGAGAGAAAGAGAGGGGGAGGAGGAAGAGAAGAGGAGGAAGAGGAAAGGAGAGGGAGAGGAAAGACAGAGGATGATGGGAGGAGGGAGATGAGAAGAGAAAGAGGTGAAAAAGAAGAAAGAGGAGGAAGAAGAGAGAAGAGGAAGAGAAGGATGATGAGAAGAGAAGGTGGTGATGAGTAAAAAGAGGGAGATGAGGAAGGGGGAGAGAGCGAAAGAGTGGACGATGAGGAAGAGTGGCTGAAGAGGGGAGAGAGATGATGGAGAGGAGGAAGATAAGAAGAGAGAGGAGGAAGAGGAGAAAGAGGGAGAAGAGGAGGAGGGGAGAAAGAGTGGATGATGAGGAAGAGGGGAGGAAGAGGAGGAGAAAGAACAAGAGGACAACGAGGCAAGAGCGAGAGAAAAAGAGGTGAAGAGGAGGCGATGAGGAGAAAGGTCATGACTCAGAGCCTCATAATTTAACGCAATCTTAAAATTAAAGACCTATTATGTAACTTTTCCGATGGAAGGTCCGATACCCATCGAGATCTTTGTCACTCACACATTCACAAAAACATTCAACTGTGTCTCCATGGAGATGCGATTACTCGGAATGTTCCAGAGTACGGCATTGAACGTACAGTATATCTAGCGTTTATTGCTACCGTGACCGGGCTCGCCTCTCCACAGACCTGACCCGTAACTCTTAGACAAGTTTAGACACAACGAAAGCCAGGCGTTTTAAAGAAGTTAACGTCGCACGAGGAAAAGTACAGTGAAAAGGCTTTTATACGACTCTTAGACAGGTTGTTGTTGCCCTTTGACACTTACAAATGTTTTTTTCACCTGAATTTTAAAGATCCAAAGTCTAAAAGTCGATCTTTTTTGTCGAGAAGCAAAGACGGAACATCCAAACAAGCCTCCGATTCGCTCCATGTATAATTGATCATGAGTGTATAGCTTAAATGTCAAATTTAAAGAGACAGAATATATATTTTTTATGTTTTATTTTGTCCTCCTCTGCTCTTTGCCTTCTCTGCTCGTTTCAGAAAGACCCGCTGAAACTGCGTCTGTGAATTGTGAAGAGAAGCGACGGAAAAACAACATTGTGTTCTAGTTCAGGGGCGGGGCCAAACATCACCGAGCCAAAAGTCCACCGTACGTCCCGTTTTTATCTGCGTTCGTGTCTTGTCCCAGAAACGACGGGCATCAAAATATGACGAATATTTATCGACTTCAGTGGAAATCTAGGCCTGTTACGATAAGTTTGTAGTAGTTTTTTTTTTTTTTTTAAAGGAAAATCTAGACAATAAAAGCTAAAACAGAAACTAATTTACTGCATTCCACTGGCAGAATAACAAAAAAGCAGAATTATCCCCAAAAATCTTTTCTAAACGTACAATATACTGGAGTTTAAAAGGTGCACTGTGTAACTTCAAATGTTTTTCTCCATGGAGATGTTACTGCTTTGTCTGGAATGCTCCGCAGTACGGCATTAAACCTTTTTATCTTCTCGGAGACCAAACCAGACCAAGTTACAGGTCAGATCTGTGGAGAGGCGTAATTGAATAAATGTAAAGTAGAGCTGTTTAATACTTTAATACTGCGGAACATTCAGCAGAGCGATGACATCTCCGTAGAAACAAGCAGGTGACGCAACCGCAACCGAAACGTTACACGGCGCACCTAGAAAAATACTGGCTGTACTTTACTTTTGTAGTTAGGACACATCGAGAATGAGCCAGAGACGTTATTTATTCAACCCTCTTCAGCTGAAACATAATCGTAGAACTGGAAAAGAACAAAACTCTCCCAGAAAAAGTCAAATTAAACAAAGAAAAAGAAAAAGTAGTATAAATATTGACCCTAAAAATCCAGTTCCATCTTTCATATACTGAATGTTAAGGTGGTAAGTGATATTTACAGTGACAGGTCGGCACTGGGCCAATAATGAGGACATTCGTAGATCCTGTAAACTGGTGACTACAAAGTATTTTTTATTGTTTTGTGTGTGGTTAATTGTATTTGAATCAAGATTCGGTTTGGAGCCGAGTTCAGACTTTGGGGGAATAAAATTAGACAAATGTTTGTGTTTTTTTTCATGTCATTGCTCTGTTATTACTGGTCTACCCCAATAAGAGCGCAGTCAAAAATGTGCAAATAAACTAAAATATAGACAATACACTTAAAAAAAGATCATAATAATAATTTGATTAAAGAAATAGATATATTTAAAAAATGCTTTAGATATATATTTTTAAGTATTATTTCATATCATTGCTCTATTATTATTGCTCTATCCCAGAACAGATTCAACAATGTACATGTGCAGATAAACTAAAATATAGACAATACATTAAAAAAGAAGATAATAATAATAATAATAATTTGATTAAAAAATATATATATTAAAAAGTGCTTTAGATATATATTTTTAAGTATTATTCCATATCATTGCTCTATTATTATTGCTCTACCCCAGGCATGTCCAAACTATGGCCCGGGGGCAAATGTGGCCCTCAGACCAATTGTTTTTGGCCCTCAGGCTTCCAGGTGAATTGGCCCATACTACCACAAGTAGTACTTTTTACTGCATGTTTTTGAAATCTACCTTGAAGCAAATGTAGTGTGTCCTTTTGAGGGTCTAAGCCTGAACAAAGGTCTGGAGGATCATTCAAACCTGTTAGAAATGCACAGTTTTTAATTACTCACTGTTTTGACCTCCAGTCTATGACCCTCGATCGGCCCTCACGCTGCTCTGTGTTTTAATATATGGCCCTAGATGAAAAAAGTTTGGGCACCCCTGCTCTACCCCAACAAGAATGAAGTCACTATGTACATGTACATTATGTACAGATAAAGTAAAATATAGACAATAAAAATAAATATGATTTAAAAAACAAATGTAGATATATTATTAAAATAATGCTTTAGATATATATATAGAGAGAGAGAGATAGATATATTTAGATCTAAAGGGAGATATATAGATACATTTTAAGCATATTTTTGCATGAGGAACAGTTACTGTTTACCCCCAGTCAGTATCAATAATATTAATAATTATTCGGTTTATCTTCAGTTTAAAAACTGCTTTAGATATATTTTTAAAGTATTATTTCATATCATTGCTCTATTATTACTGCTCTACCCCAACAAGAATGAAGTAAAATATAGACAATAAAAAATAAATATGATTAAAAAAACAAATGTAGATATATTATTAAAATAATGCTTTAGATATATATATAGAGTTAGATATATTTAGACATATAGAGAGATATAGATAGATTTTTCACATATTTTCGCATGAGGAACAGTACTGTTTACCCCCAGTCAGTATCAATAACATTAATTATTCGGTTTATCTGCGTAAAGCGCCCAGAGCTTTGGCGAGCAGCGAGCAACAACTCTGGTGCAGACATCCTAATCTCCAGTATTAATGATTCCAACACAGGCAAAATAATTCCTACGTAAAATAAGCAGTGTCTGAAGTGGCGGCGAGTTGTGTAATGAATATGTGGAGCTGAGAGAAATATGGAGCGAGGAGCTGAGATCACAGCCAGGCTCCCACAGAAACATGGCCGCCCTGTGCTCATGAGCCACAAAGAAGCTCTCAGGGCACAAGGAGACGAGCTCTGGTGTGACTGGGCCTTTCTCTGTCGTGTCTGGGAAAAGAGGGAGAGAAGGAGGGAGTAAGGGAGACGGGGTAGGGAGGGAGAGAGAGTGAAGGACTGACAGAGGGAGAGGGAGAAGGGGTGGGAGAGACCGGGAAAGAGAGAGGGAGGGAGGGAAGGAGAGAGAAGGATAGGGAAGAAGGGAGGGAAGGAGGGAGAGACAGGGAGAGGAAGGGAGAGATGGAGGGAAGGAGAGAGGGAGGGAGAGTGAAGGATTGACAGAGAGAGGGAGGGAGGGAGGGAGAGAGAGAAAAATAGGGAGGAAGGGAGGGAAGGAGGGAGAGACAGGGAGAGGAAGGGAGAGATGGAGGGAAAGAGAAAGAGGAGGAGAGTGAAGGATTGACAGAGAGGGAGGGAGGGAAGGAAGGAGAGAAAGAGAGGGGGTGGGAGAGTCAGGGAAAGACAGAGAGAGGGAGGGAGAGTGGGAGATGGGGGTAGGGAGGAAGAGAGAGGGAAGGTAGACAGAGAGAGAGAGAGTGAAGGAGGGAAGGGAGGGAGGAGAAACAGACAGACAGAGGGAGGGAGCAAGAAAGAGGGAGGAAAGGAGAAAGATAAAGAGAGAGGAGGAGGGCAATAGAAAGAGGGAGGGAAGAAGAGAGAAGAATAGGGAGGAAGGGAGGGAAGGAGGGCGAGACAGGGGGTGGGAGAGACGGAAAGACAGAGAGGGGGTGGGAGAGACAGGGAAAGACAGAGAGAGGGAGGGAGAGTGGGAGATGGGGGTAGGGAGGAAGAGAGAGGGAAGGTAGACAGAGAGAGAGAGTGAAGGAGGGAAGGAAAAACAGACAGACAGAGAGGGAGGAAACAAGAAAGAGGGAGGAGAAGAGATAGAGAGGGAGCAAAGGAGAAAGATAAAGAGGGAGGAGGAGGAAAAGAGAGAGGGAGGGAGAGTGGGAGACGGGGTAGGTATGGAGGGAGAGAGGGAAGGAGAGAGAGAGGGAGGGGGAGAGATAAAGAGAAAGGACAAGAGAGAGAGTGAGGAAGAGAGAAAGTGGGAGGGGGTGAGGGAGAGAGAGGAGAGGGGGAGAAGAAGGGGGAGAAACAGATAAAGCAGAGAGGGAGGAAGAGTAGGAGAGAGAGAGGGAGAATGAAGGAGAGAGTGGGAGAGAGAGAGAAAGGGAGGGAGCGAAGGAAGGATACAGGGAGAGAGGGAGAGACGGGGAGAAGTTCAGTGAGAGAAAGGAAGATGGGGAAGAGGGAAAGAGAGGCATGAGAGAGAGGAAGAGAGGGATGGATAGAGAGAGCGAGAAATAGTGGGAGGGAGGAAGAGCAGAGAGAGGGAAAGAGAGAAAGAGGGAGGGAGAGAGCTTCAGAAATGGGGATAGGAGGGGGGAAGTGAGAGATAAAGAAGAGGGAGAAACAGAGAGACAGATGAAGAGAGGGAAAGAGAGAGGTGGGAGAGATAAAGAAGAGAGAGCGATAAAGAGAAAGACAGATGAAGAAAGAGTGTGTGTGAGCAAGAGAAACACGGCTGCATTTCATTTCAGAGGTAAATCTGGGCTGACAAAGGCTGGACGACGGGTTTGACCTGAAATGACTGTGGGATGTCAGATGTAAACGCTCCCAGATGTCCTCCATGTTTGATTAGCTGAGCAAAAAAAGGAGTTTGAAGGAGAAATATGATGTAAATTTCACTTTTATGTACTTTAAACTAATACCAGTGTCCCCTCATCACCAACAGTTATCTCTGAATGATTCATGTTTGAATAATCCTGCGTTGTTCTGCATTAAAAATGTGCAGGTTTCGTTCAGCCGCTCTGTCCCCGCTCTGTTCTTACTTAGGCCTGGATAAAATAAATCTGTTCACATTCTTGTCTGCGAAACAATAAGCAGTAAAAAAACATGTACAGAAAAACCCCCTGCTTGCTACAGTGACATATGGCCGGGTCAGATCTGCAGTTTTGGTAAAAAAGTGAAGTTTGGTAAAAGCGTGGTAAAAAATAAAGTTTCAGAAAACCTCGATTAGAAATATGGAAGAAAAAGGAGATGTTTTAGAGGTTTTTGGAAATGGACTAATTTTGCATTTTCAAGTCATTTTCTATGGACTTTATGAACTTTCTATGCAGCGTTTATGGACTTTCTGAGCAATTTTTGTGCAAGTTTCAGTTTGTGTTTGCAGAATAAAATGACAAATCGAATATGCCTTATTTATTTGATTCGCTATGTTATAGTATTGCATAAAATTGGCATAAAATTTGGATCCATATATATTTAGGCCAGATATGGAACCAAACGCAGGGTTCTAATCTAGAGAATCTAAAACAAAAAATGTTTTTGGACAACCCGACTTTATCTCTTTAGTCTGGCCACTCAAGAGTATTAATGTTTTTAATGTTATACTGCAAACAACAGAAAAGTTACCGGTAAATATAGTGCACCTTTAAAATTAAGGTTCCTTCAGTTAATATTTCATATACGTATTAAAGGGCCCATGTGACGCTATTTCCTGATCTATGTTATAATGTTGTTTTCTCATCACAAACATACCTGGAGTTGTGTTTCGTTTTGCTTCATTCAGACATGTTTAACACCCAAACCCTGCAGATTTAGGCTATTCTCTCAAACAGAAAACACTCTGTTCCACCTCATGATGTCATGTGGTGATACAGGAAGTGCTCCACTGTGTTGTAAACTCTATAAACCTTCACTGGAATCATCTGGATTTGCCCATCTCCACTAACTAAAATGTAGCTTTTAACTTAAAATCTACCACTGCATGACGGGGATTTTGAGCTGTTAAGGGTAACTCAAACATGTGTGAATGAAACAAAACACAAATCCAGGTATGTTTTTGAGGAAGTAACATTATAACATGACTCAAAGCTCACAAGAGTCAATTTTGCGTAATACAGAAATATAATATAGAACCTTTAAACCTTCCCTCCTCTTCCACAATTCACTTTTTATCTATTTTTTAACAATTTATCTATTTTTTTTTTTATATTTCATAATTGCACTTTAAAAAAAAATCTCAAACAATTATCTGTGAAACCATTAAACCCACTCCAGCATCACAGCACAGCCCGGTCTGGCCCCGAGCCTGGGTCCAGTTCACACGTCGGTTTGGCGAGCTCTGAATTAGCGCCTGGGCACGCGGCTGCTGACATTCAAGCCGGCCAATCGCGGACATGCTAATCAAAGCTCCCTGCATTCATCTGGAGCTCCGGGCCGGTCCACAGCTGCTCTTCCCTGGCCCGGGGTCCGCACATACCCCCCAGGACCCCCGTGGCACCCGCACATGAGGGCTAAAACATGGAGGGCGCTAGTGATGACAACATGAAAAATAAAACGCAGCGTGCTGGTTAGCATCTTTCACGACAGATGCTTTTACATTTTATAATAGTAGTTTGGGTGAGTTAGAAGGATAAGCACCTTTGCCTCATAGCCAGGAGGTTTCAGGTTCAATACTGTACTGTAAAATGTGTAGACTGCACAGAATATGCATGTTCTTCCCACAGATTTACCCGATGAACTAACTAATGATTAATTTAGTCAAACTATTATTTTCTATTTTAGTTTTTTAAATAAAGAGGAAGTATTTTTGAGCTACTGCATCCAAGTAATTTCACATTGTAGGTCAATAAAGCCAAACTTCGCCGTAGTATTAGTAGTAATAGTACTTCATCGTTTTAAAGGCCCCATATTAAACTATTTTCTGATCTGTTATAATGTTCCTCATCACAAACATACTTGGAGTTGTGTTTTCTTTTATTCACACATGTTTAATACACAGATCCTGCATATTTAGACTGAGGGCCTCTCTCAAACACTGTTCCACCTTGTGATGTCACGTGGCAACACAGGAAGTGCTCCACTGTCTTTTTAAACTTTATACACCTTCAGTAGAATCATTAGGATGATTTCAGTCTTGGAGTTGTTCATCTCTACTGAAGTAAAGGTAAAAGGAGCTGTTAACTTGTACCTAAAACTACATGACATCACAAGGTGGAACAGAGCATTTTGAACTTTGGGGATGTAGACAGACAAATAATAAATGTTTACTCAAACATGAATGAAACAAAACACAGCTCCAGGTCTGTTATTGATGAGGAACATTATAACATAGATCAGAAAATAGTGTTATATGGGCCCTTTAAAATGAAGTACTACTACTACTACTACTACTACTACTATTACTACAGCAAAGTTTGGCTTTTTTGACCAACAATGGGAAATTACTTCTTATTACTACTCCATGTTTTTGATGATGTTGATGTAGATTTTGACCTCAGATGCTTTTTTTTGTGATATTTTGCATTTAATAGTATTGTCGTAGAGTGGGCTCCTCTCACCGGGTGGCCTCACTTTAGGACCTCCCATTCGCTGGAGGGGTACAGTACATGAGCACCTGTTGTTTTTAACAAACAAAAAGTGTTATTTTATCTATTTGAAAGTTAAATGGGGGTTTGAGTTGGGGTTATTTTCCAAAGTTGATATGGTTAAAGTGAATTCAACTTCCCCTAGTGTTAATTTGGAACCTCCCACCACTACTCCCACCACTACCATTACTCCTGTAAGAGAAGACCAGTTTGAACCAGTTTTGTACATAATTTCATGTTAAATTACCTAAAATAAAGTGTAAAATTAAAACACCTCTGAATGTTGTTTAGCTAAATCAGGATAACTCTCAAAACGTTAATATAACACTTGATTTTGGGGTGAAACAGGAACTTTGGTCCAGTGTTACTTAATTAACATTTCCAAAAATGTTAAATTAACTCTAGAACAGATTAGAGTCAGATAAACCCTGAGAAAATATTAAAACTGATTGTGTTAAGAGTTAATTTTAACACTCCACTTTTTGTTGCGTGGTCCAAAGCAAGAAAAATGAACAGACAAAGGCTTTTTTGCCGAAACGTTATAAAAAAAAAAAAAAAGAAGTTTTTGGACATGGGCTATCTGAGTGTGCTATGCATTTTTTCACTTTTATGTTTTTGATGATCTAACATCATTATAACATAACTTAAAGCTCATAAGAGTCAATTTTGTGTAATATTTGACCTTTTAAAATAGATTCTAACATTGTCAACATCATTTAAACATTTTTTCCCTATTTTAACTGGTTTTCTCCACCTACATTACCCTCTTAAGCCATAAAAAATCATCTCCTCCCTTCATTGAAAATATATAGTTGGACTTTATTACCTTACTGGCATAAAACACTATAACCACCACTAGAAACTTTTCGAACAGTTCCTCGAGTTGCAGCGACAGTAAAAATGACAACGCCGAA